>OW026522.1:30846043-31446043 GCA_932274085.1 Protocalliphora azurea
TATATATATAAATATATATTATATAATATTATATTATATTATATGATATTATATTATATTATATTATATTATATTATATTATATTATATTATATTATATTATATTATATATTACATTATCTGATGAAGTTTACAATATTATGATTGCTTCATAGCATTTTTCCATATTATGATTTTGTTGTATCATATTGTGATACTAGTTTCCTGTATAATGAAATAGAATACATTAATATGAAATTATTATTTTCATTATTTGGTTAAAAGGAAAAACTTTTCATTAGCTATAAAAATTAAGTTGTTACGTTATTATGTTACGGTGCTTTGATTTTTGTTAATATTGATATCTTTTTTGGAGATGCGAATATGGAATTTTTTGTATAGATTAAAAAGCATTTTAGGTTACGATATGTATATATATGATGCATGTACAAACCTCTGTGGTTGGCAGTGCTTCATTTAAAAAATTTTTGTGACAATATAGGAATTTTTCCTGTGGAAAATTTAGCAATTCTTTAAGGGTAGTGGTAGATATTGGTTCTTCTATTACGTGTGTACTTTCATTTTTAATTTTGTTGTAATTCCACTTGAAGGTTTAAGTTTTTTACCTTTATTTCCATTTAAATCACTTTTATTTATTGTTTGTGAACTTATTGTTCACACCTTAAATGATTGCTAACTGACAAAGTACTGAACACATATGTGTGTTCAATAGTTTTGTAGAAATATTTGTGGAAAACAACACATAGTCTAAAACAAATATTCTATATTTGAGGAAAATATAACATGTTCCAAAAACAGATATCCAACATTTGTACACAAACGAAATGTTGTTTAAAAACAAATATAAGTATTGATGATATTTAATGTTTGTAGAAATAATATTATTTCTGCATTTTGGTAAAATTTGGTTCCTTATAAAAATATTTAAAAACATATTATTATTGCAGTCAACCATACTAAAATTTTTATTAAGGGTAACCATTAAATTTTAAAACTGAAACAAATACGTTATTATCACGAAGACAGTATTATTTAAATCAATGAAAAATAAATATTGAAGCATAATATTGTTTATATAACAATTTCCAAAAATGTGTTTTCTCTACGTGTGGGAACAACTTTTCGGTAATATTTTTTCGATATGATTGTAAGTATAAATGATATTGTCATCATGATTTGAAAATCTCAATATAGTTATACTGTTTAGAGATATAAAGAATCCATTTTGAAATTAGGGTTTTATTTGTTTGGGAGAGCTTTTGTTGCTTGAAGAATAAAAATAAATACACTTTATAAATTTTGCTATTTTGGTAAATTTTTTCAGTTTTTTGCAAATATTTGCTTTTTGATATTGTATGGAAGCTCGACCAGCTAAACTTTGTCAAAAAATAATATAATAATTGCGGCATGGTTTTTGCTTCATGAGATATTTTTATTAAGAGACTTTTTCTGATAATACACATCAAATATCATTCTCTGCGTCCACAATAGATCGACTTTTATTATGGACAAATGAGCGAGCCAACAAGCAGATAAACTTTACTATAATTAAAAATTAAATTAAATGAATTTTTCCATCCTTATATTACTTATAAGGTGGTTTAAGGAAATTTCATTTTTATAGCCCGCAAACTTCTCTGCAAAATAAAAGTTTTGACTTCTCAGCATTAAGAGGTCGCACCATTCGTGCAAATTTTAAGCATTTTGTTCCACAAGATGTTACTTTATGGTTCAAATTTGGAAAATGCATTGAAACGACGCTATAAAAAAAGTTCTTGGCAAATATATTTACAAAAACTAAAAGTATCATGTGAAAAATTGATAGTTTCATCAAAGATAAATAGTTTATATCTTTTTGATTAATTGTTTTTCCTGCCACATCGAAAAGTTTCCTTTATATTGTGTTATTGGACAGAATAACTCTCTTTATTTAATAATTTTTGCCTTTATCAAGTACAATATTTTCAATTGAAGCAAATTGGTAAGTGGTTGATTCTTAAAAGAACTTATGTAGGGAAAAAATACTTTAATTTTTGTCTTTAATTTAAACACAGATGTCTTTTCATTTTTAAGTATATAAAATTCTAAATAATATTTACATTAAAAAAAAATTATGTTCAAAAATATTGTTCACGTCTTTTCTCGTGCAAAGAAAACAGTGTTTTTTATTGTTGTTCTTGTGTATAAACATAAATTACTTATAAAAAATTTTAAATATAAGATAATTTTTATTAATTCAACTTTGCATTTAATCTATTGATTATTTACTTTATCTAAATATTTTACTTTATAAATTTTATAAATATTTTAAAATAATTAGAATTTTTGCTTCACATTAAATAAAAACGCTTGATATCCACATATTCCGAAATTCTCTCAGAAATTCTTCTAAATTGATTGAAACAAAATAAAGAATAAGATTTTCCTCTAAATTCAAATAATAACTAATTTCAAAAAAATTTGTGATAGTTTTGTGTTTAATCAAATAATTTTCATTTAATCTGAAATATTTTTCCCTTCTCATATTTTACGATACTTGATAACTGTTTCACAAACAAAAAACGTCAAATAAATGAGCGTAATATGAACAAAAAATCAACTCCGTATTTAGCCACAAAAACTGCGGAAAACACCATGAAATATTTCGTGTCAAATATTTGCGTAATATGAACTTAGCTTTTGATGAGTAAATCGACAGAATTATAATCTTAAAAATACTTCTAACTGGTCTGTGGTTAGTTAAAAAAAATGCTGAGGTTTTTCTCAACGGGTCGTACGTTTCGACTTTTAAAACCCTTAGAAAGCAGTTTGAATAATTAAAAATCAAATCGCAAGCAGTTAAAAATCTGCATCAATTACGGTTAAAAAAATAATATTAAATATCAGTCGAGATCTGAAAAATCATTAAAAATAATTTTGGATGCACGAGATAGTAGTAAATTCGTGAAAATATTAAGAAATAACCCACAAATAATTTATTTACATTATTTCGTTTAAACCATCACTGGGTGCACTTATTTTTTTATAAAAATCGAAATTTATTTATGTTTTTATTCTAGTTTTTTCCTTATATTTTTATTACATATGCTGTAAGACAAATATGATAATTTGAAATTTTTTTTTTTTTTTTTGAATTTTTCTTTTAAAAATTTTTCTTCATGAGGACTTGAATAAAAATCAGCTAGTGTACTATTTTTATCCATATTTAAATATATACATTGTATATTTTTACCATTTTCTATAAATTGGAAAAATATAAATGGATATATGCATTTTATTTCTTAGCGTAAATATCTGCTTAATTTCAAGAAAATCGAGGGACACAATGTCAAAAGCCGACAGTTTTTCATTCTTGGAATTCATGATATGCTTCCTGAATAGCAAATATTTCAGGAAGCATATCATGGACGCCGTATTCATTTGGAAGACAATACGAGACACATATCTCAAGTTTATCTGAGAGAACGATGAATCAAAAACTACAGTGTTTTTAGCCGTCTGTATAAATCCTGGTGTGACAATTTTTTACAATCTTACCCCTTACCACCATTCCCTCTTAGAAATTACTTTGAAAACTCTATCTAAATGTGTATAGGAAGTGTCATATTCAGATAACTGATTCATGATCGGGTACAATATGGTTAAAATTCTAGAAAAAACTATATCTCCTCAATATCCATCATCCAGATGCGCTGCTAGCAGTTATGGTCATTATGTGAAGATAAATGGTAATAATATGCAGCAAAGTATTTTGGCACTGAATGGTAATTCCATGCCGATCTCTGGATTCTATATAAATATTCTACTATATATTTCTTCTTTGTTGCTGTCAACACCACAATTTATATATAAGAATTGGATTATATATTGTTAAATATACGCAACTAAATCACCAATTTGCTCCTTACATCTTACGACAAGTGTAGTAACCAGGCTATCGTAGCCTACTCGACTCTATGTTTAGTGTTCAGTTTTCATGACTGTTTTGAGTCCTAGATAAGAGTTGAAGTGTACGAAAACTAAAGTTTGATATTATTTTTATTTCAGGCGAATATATTTATTTTACAAACATAACGATATTGTTAAGAATACATTCAATTTAAAACTTTCTATCAAAGAAGCAGTTGCCAATTTATACACATTTTTCTACTTCTTATATTTAGTACTAAATGTAATTTCATTAAAAATACAATTAGCATTATAAAGCTTAGCACTCACTCTAAAAATTTCTCTTTTGCTAATAAATACACCTCATTAATTTTCATCTCCTTAAGATGGAAAATCTTGAAACTGTATCTGTTTCATATCTACTTCTTTGTTAACAATTTCTAAATACACATATTGTAACATATTTTATTATAATAAATGTACAAAAATCTGCTGCATACTTTCAGGCTTGTCTATTTAAAATCTATTTTTTATTTCCTAAATACTTAATACCTTGCCTAACTTTTATTTCTTGAAATACCAAACAAAAACCAAACCATTAAAAAAATATTGACAGTTTATTTTAGGCTTAACTACCATATCTCCCATTATTTGGCGCATTAATAACATTACTTAAACGACTATGTATTTATGTGTATTTCTCTCTGTTTGTTTTTGTATATTGCTGTGTATATTTTTGGTTTGCACTGAAAGCAACAGCTGGGTATGGAAAATTGTTATTCCTAAAAGCTTGACACGTAATGTGAAATTAATTTTCAATTAATCTTTAAGTACATTTAAGATATAGAGTATTCTAATTTAATTAAAACAACAACCATACAAAAACACATTAAAAACATTTACCAAAGTATATGTAAACACACATACAATATCGAGCATAAAAAAGTTAACGCTATGCAATGTGATCTTTGTTCGTATGTCTTTTGCTTGTAGCGTAAACCGATGTGACAATGCTGTTGGAATTTTAATATATGTGGCCAAAGACTCTTGTTGCATAAAATTTTTCGAATATTTTTTGCGTAAGGAAATTTAATAAATGTTTAGTAAAAGCAGTTGTAAATTTGAGCAAGCAAAAAAGTGCAACACTAAACAAATCAACATGATTTTTCAAATTTTGATAAAAATCGTAATTGCAAAATGATTTTCTATTCTTTCATATAGACTGAAATATATGAAATCTATAGATAATATAAATATTAGCACATAATCCCATTTTCTATTAAATTTTGCTATTTTTCTTAAATATTCCGGAAAATTTTCCATAGGGATTAATATTTTTGTAATTATTATTTATTATTATTTTTTTTATTAATTTGAAATCTTACAAAAATTTTCTATGAAAAAGCGATCAAATACTCACGACAGTTTGGCTTAATTTGATAATTCATAATTATATAAGAGCTTTGTACCGAAATAACGCGACCAGTTTCGATCGTTATTGTGATAAAATCAGCAGCTAAATATAATTTCTTCGCAATGATACGATATTATTTAATGCCCGATCACGCAATATCGTTCAAATATCTCTTGATTTTGGTTTTGGAACAAACTCTAGCACAGAGAAAGACAGAGAAAGACTTTTCTACTATTGAAAATTAATATATGTCTATCTATGATAGTTTCAATATTGTGTATCTAAGATAACTTTTAGGAATCCTCATACGAGAATTACACACATCAATGTTATTTCAGTACCATCATCATAATGTTATTCTAAAATATTCCAAAATTTTTAAAAAGAATGGAGACAGAGTGTTTTTTTAATATCATGAATATCCTTTATAGTTAAAATAACCTCATATTTATGTATATTGGTAGTAATTTATGGTAATTCAATTAAATTACAGTTTTCAGCATTTTTCAATCTTTTTTTTTTTAAATCAAAATTTAAAAAAAAAAATCTGTTGACGTCATTATTATTTGCCTACTCTGTATTATATAAATATGTACTCAATAGTATAATAGCATGGTAATATAGCAGTCATGTGGATGAGATCGCTAGAGCGCTGGATTAGCAAGCAGAAGGTTGTTGGTTAAATCCCATTCTAATACTGTTAGTTTTTTATTACAAAATATCTAAAAAGTTATTTTATACTAAAAAAAGTTTTTGTCATTAAAAATGGATGGTTAATTTGTATCCAAGTTCAAATCTCACTGACGGCAAAAAAAATTCTGGTTTTTTATTTATATTTTCGTTTATGTACATATTTTTGAGTACCCCTATAGTCTAGAAATAATTACATGCATTTGTGGACAACTAGAACAAAAATGGCTAGTTATTCAGGCAAAAAATAAGTAGTTTATTAAGTTTCCAATTATACCCGCTAGCTTACTAAGAAAGAAAAGCTTTTGCTGGGTATTCCTATGTATAAGAATTTGGAACAAAATAACATACAATAAGTTAAGACCAAAGAATAAAATCACAACATAATTTGCTAATTTAATAAAGTTATAGACCTAATCAATGCGATCAAAAATCAAATATCCTAGCATTGCATTTTTTATGCTCGATACTGTACATACGTAGATGTATAATGGGGAGACAAATATATTTGCCAAAAACCGCATACATACGTGCGTACAATGTACCAAAGGGAGAACGCATGCATGTAGTTACATATGTATATAACTACATACATTATGTACTTATACCCAGCAAAAAAATATAGTTCCTTGTTAAGAAGGTCCATTTCTATCACTTCACTTTGGCCCTTTGAAATTTGATTTGTTTTTAGTCAATATAAATCAAGTTAAGTAATTATTACCTACTAAAAAGCAAATGAGTTTATTAGATTTTTTTATTTTTTGTTATTTTATTTTCAATATGAAATTTATTTTACTTACAAATTGAACTTATACAATTTGCCTTCTGATTTAACTTATTTTTTTATTTTTTATTTATTTATTTATTTTTATTTTTTTTATTTTTTTTGCTGGGTGTACAATTTGAATTAACCTTGTCATATATGTTTACATGTATTTGTAAAAGTTTGGTTTTGCTTTGTACTTGTTCTTTAATGGTATTGTAATCAATACATATATTGTGTCTGTTTGTTTGTAAGTCTTTGAGAGTAAATAAAACTGTGGCTGAAAGACAAGGGTGAGTTCAATTAGACAACGACTTCGATTAAGTGCTAAATATATAATGTACAAAAACCAAAGAAATTAAGTAATACATTTTAAACGATTATTAACACATCTTTTATATATATGTGTTGTATTACGGGGATTTATTGAGATCTAAAAACTGTATATATATTTATAATTTCTAATTCATAATTTCTTATGCTTTTTCTGTTCTCGAAAAATAAAATATAAACTTTTGTAGTAGAATTATATAATTGAAGCTAAGAGAGCTAAAACTAAATGTTAAATATTATTACTGCATTTCGGTGTAAAAATCGCCTAAAAAATTTAATACAGTCTTATCTTTTAGTTAACTAAATTATATAAGCCATCACCTTTAAAGAATTGAATGTTTTAAAATTTTTTGAATTTTGCTTTAACTTGAAATTACCCAGCAAAAACTTTTTGGTTTTCGGTAATAACAACTACTTATTAAAGTAGTTTCTTAGTAATGAGGCGTCATTATTATTTGCCTACTGTGTACTACATTAATAAGTACTCAATAGTATAATAGCGCAGTAATACTGCAATCACGTGGATGAGTTGGCTAGAGCGCCGAATTAACAACCAGAAGGTTGTTTGTTCAACCTAATTCTGAAGCTGTTAGTTTTTTATAACAAAATGTCTAAAAAGATATTTTAAACTAAATAGAGCTTTTGTCGCTTAGGATGCTATGTACGAGATGGTGTACTGAGTAAGACGTCAGTAAAAACGAATGGTTAGTGTGTGTCCAAGTTCGAGTCTTGTTTTTTTATTTATGTTTTCCTTTAGGTACATATTTTTGAGTACCCCTAGAGTTAAATAATAACTACATGAATTTGTGGACAAGTCGAACAAAAATAACTAGTTATTCAGGCAAAAAATAAGTAGTTTATTTTCGTTTCCAATTATACCTGCTAACTTACCAGGAAAGCAAAGTTTTTGCTGGGTAGGTTTAAAAATAGGACCAAAAGTATAAAGGTTTTTATATTTTTTATAAATTTTATCAATATATAAAAAAGAGTAACGTGACTCATCATCTCACAGCCCAAACCCATGAAGCTAGAGAGATGTAATTTGGACCATAGATTAGTCTCCCACCAAATAGATCCACTAAGGCGGGATTTTTGGAAATTCGAATGTTTAGAGGGTAAACAAGTAAGAAAGATATAGTGGGTCAAGCCCGACCATATGATACCCCACACTATACCCCACGAATACATAATATTACATTAATACTAACATTTATATGAATTTAGGGTGACTACCGAAAGTGGGCTTATATGGGAGCTATGGTAAATTATGGAGCGATCATCATAAAATTTTTCACTGTGTTTTCTACTTATATAAAACCTATTTGTGTCGAATATAAATTTAATACTAACATTCCTATGGAATTTATGTACGTTAAAATGATTTCCTGAAGAGGATTTTATATGGGAGCTATGACCAATTATGGACCAATCTTGATGAAATTTGGTACAAAGATTTGTACTTATACAAAACTTCCTTATACCAAGTTTCATTAAAATACTGCTGTATTTAAGTCATTTGTGGTCATTAAACCCCTATTCCTTGTGCCAGATGAAATAATTGACTGATCACAACCAATTTCAATAGGCCTCATCCTTGTGTCAGGAAAGTCCTACGTGCCAATTGAGTTATCTTCTAAATTGCGACCGGTACTTTGTGCTCAATGTTTACTTGGATAGCCAGCCAGCCGTCCAGCCAGCCAGACAAAGCTTTCTGAAGCTCCCAGATATAGAATTAAATTTCGGCTTATTTATCCTAACGAAGACAGATTTTGAAACTTTTATCACGGAGCGGAGGATTTATAAATAATTTCTAAGCATGTTTTCTCTTTCCAAAGTTTTCTGAAGCTTCCAGACGATAAAGAAAATTAAAATTCGGCTAACGCAAAAAAATAAAAACAATTTAACATTTCGAGACTTCCAATGGTAAGTAATCTTCATATTCGTATGAATTTAGTAATATAACATATATTCTAGATGATTGAAAAGTATATGAAATACAAATATGTTATCCCATACAACACCATATGAGCTTATGAGTCGACTAAATAATGTACGTTCATATGTGTGCTGAATAAAATAATCGGACCCCTTATATAACTTAATTTATGATACTTTTTATACTTGAAACTATGAGCAAATATTTTGCGGAAATAAATTTTAGCGCTGTGAAGCTTCAAAAACCTTAAAAGGGTATATATGTTTAGCAATTGCAATTTGCATTATTGTCTTGGTTTAACGGTATCACAGCAAAGTATATAATACAAATAATTAATTGCAAAAATAATGGAATTCTAACTTCTGTGCCATTACATACTTCATTGTATCCTATCCATATATATTTTAATCTATTTATAAATCATCTGAACTAGAAAATGGTAAATATAATTCAATTATAATTTTTTGTTAATTACCCACAAAAACTTGATAATGACATATAGCTACCGTACGACATGCTTTTCAACGCAACGCCAACATCGACATCGCGTTTTCTATACCCAGAAGTTGTTTTTTGTTAACAGTTAAATTTTCTCTGGACTATATTTAACTAGTTTTATAACTATTGAGCAATATATACATTTGTAACAAAGTTTAATAGTTAGTAAAACTTGTATATAGGTTTAATATTTATTATCACATACATTCGTTACGTTCTTCTACATATCTGTATTCCATTAACATTTCACGCCTTTACTCGTATGTAACTACATTATTTTGCATTATTACATCAACGATTCACCTTAACTACAAATCATCTTATTCATATTATTATAGAGAATTAATAATTCTTATTCATTGTATGAAATTTTTCACATAAGTATTCTAAGGTTGGATGAAGTAGGCGCGATTCAAGAATTTACCAAAAACCCAAGGCAGCTGATATTACGATATAATTTGCCTTATTCCAAGATACTTGATATTATGAAATCAGTCACTGTTTCTCTGGCAGTCGGATTAAGTCCGACCGTTAGGAGAATTGCAGCTTTGCTCCTTCTGTTTCGGCGTCCCAACTTCGTTTATTAGTTTCGGCATTGCAACTTCGATTGTTAGTTTTTCTTCGGTCGTCTGTCTCGGCACTACAACTTCCGTTTTTAGTTTCGGCAACTTCTATTGTTAGTTTCGGCACCGTGACTTCAGTCATCGGTTTTGGTACAGTGAATTCTATCGTCTGTTATTCTCTTTACATTAAGTCTGAATTTTTAAGAAATTGTATTATTTAAATCATAAACTATCCTGCTTGCATGATGACCGAGAAAACCGAATCTTTAACCCCGCCTCTACTTGTATTAGAATCCGAAGTAATTGACTAAATCCCTACGTATCATCGTGCTAGTACCATAAACGAACCTGCTTGCATAATACCTGAAGGAATCGAATCCACAATCCCGCATCTATTAGTGTTAGAATCATAATTACCTGCAAAGTAACCGACTGAATGGCTACGTATCATCGCGCTAGTATCATATGCTTCTATTTGCATAATGCATGTTAAGTATTCGTTATTAACATTCGTTCTGCATTATTATGTTATAAAAATAATTATAAAAACCAATCATTTTTTAGTCTTATTAACAGGGCAAGTTTAAATATGCACAACAAAAAATCATCAAATATGCGCTTGAAAAAGCATGAAAATGGGATAATATATATAGAAAACCAGAAAGATAATGTGTTTTCTTATATAAATATGCAAAAATGTGCATTTTTTAACTTGGAAATTCTGACAACTTTTCTTACAAAAAATAAGAATATATTAATTCGCAAATATAATTTTATAGTCATATTTAATACATATGATTTTTTTTCTTTACAATTATACACGAAGTATTAAAAAAATTACACGTGTTAAACAAACTACAAAAAATCAATGAAAAATAGAGTTTTTGTTAAGAAAATTAATTTTGGTATTCATTACACTGGTGAACACAATTCTTGTTTCCTTCATTTTTTTCTGTTATTAGGTATTTCTATAACCTTGACAATGAAAAAAAATACTGGGAGATTGCTAACAGCTTTACTTATTGAAATATACAGATTTCTTATTTTGACAAAAAATTAATACATATGTTAACAAAATTTCTATCAAGAACTATCAAATGATCTTTTATAAGATTTCTTTGAACGAGCGACTTAAGGTAGATCTCATTGCAAACTCCAGCAGTAGTCTGCCATCATATGTGAGTCCCTCCTTCCCTGATAACGCTTTTCATTGTCCGAAAATCCTGATGAGGAGCAGGGTGAAAAACACCCTGCACCTCACTAAAGTCACACAGATCTAAATGCGTGTGCAGGAAGTGGATTTTTATGCTCATGCTGCACTCAACAAGCTCGACATGGTCGTCAGATTTCTTTTAGCATAGGAAATTACTCATAATCAAAACAAATAAATTCCAAACTTTGGATTCGACTTCAGTCATTGACTTAACAAAATTACGATCTTTTACGAGTTGCCTAATCTCTAGCTAACAAAAATACCACCTTCCAATTTTTCTGTACTTAATCCTTTATACTTGCGTGAAAGAAAATTGATATATTCGCCACATTTGCCAAGAGTCTTCGCAAACTGTTTCATTATGCCGAGTTTAATATGAAGTGGTGGAAGTATGTTGCGGTTGTACCTCTCACGATTTTAATTGAGGTCGTTGAGCAGAATACAAGTTAGTATATTAGCATTTGCTTCGATTTCCAGCGCTAATTCATTTTATTTTCACAACACAGAAGTAGCCGTCGTCATGATGATTCTTGCCAAATCATGGGTGTTACGAACATTATTGAATCTTTTTTTCCCCTGCATTATAACCGTAGACATACCACACATTTCTGGCATACAATATGGGGAGCCCATGGCTTGTCCTGGTTACACAATTTTATTTTAAAGTATTAATGATATGCAGTTTTTGTAAATTCCGATATAGGTTTTCGATATTTTTCGAATATATATTTACCATAAATATAAGCTAAAATAATCTGAATTAAGCACACATCTTCTTGTCGAAGCCATATCGAAAACAGCAACATACTTTATTGTAAAGAATATATTCAAACCAGTTTTCAGAACAAAGTAGGTGATTTAATTTGGAATAATCAGCTCTGCTAAAATCAAAAACCATCTCATCATTTACATTGGATTGTAATGATATCTTTGTTTCGACGTATACGCTTATTTCAAGAGTGAGGTGATAAGCATCTTCAGGTGCTAATAATGGATTAATGCGAAGAATATTAAATTCTTCAGGTTGATCAACAAATACAAGATTAAGTAATTTACCAAGCTTGTTTACTATGTTGTTTATTTGGAAAAGTCCTAAATCAGCAATAGCATCCAGTTCTTATTAATGGGCTTAAAAAGCATGAATCAGGATTTTCGCACCATTTAATATTTGGAATATTAAAGTCACCAAGAACAATTATGGAGTCTCCATGTTTGGATTGATTAGCTATAAATTTTATCGCGTTTGCATGTTGTTCATAAATTTGAATGTTTGACGCAGGAGGAATACAAAAGCGAGTTATAAAAATTGTTCTAAATTCGGCTTTAACACTTACGGCGATAAATTCAATATTTTGATCATTGTTAAGAATTATTTCTTCTGAACGAAAAAAAGTTGAGACAGAAATCAAAACTCCCCCACCTTCTTTACCCACTCTATCACGTCTATATATTTGAAATTTACTGCACATTGTTTCAGAATTATGAATTTCTTTATCAGATTTATTTCGGAGCCACGTTTCAGTGAGTACAATGATATTATGCTCAATATCAAAACTCTCTAAATAAAGGGATTTTAACTTTGTGTTCATACCTCTAACACTTTGGTATGCGATGCAGATAGCTGAGAAGTTGTAATAATTTTTTGGACAAATATTAATATTTAACGGATTATTTAATTCAATTAGTTTTTTGGATTTGGATCAAAAGCCCTTGGAAGAATTACGTTATTATCATCTCGATAAATAAATTGTCGAACAATTGTATTTTTTAGCCAAAATTGTGGATTAACAAGACGATCAAAAATACTTTCTGGGACAATTATTTTAAATGAAGCTCTATTGCGCGCATTTATGAGGTAAATTTGGACATTATTATAATCTTCGATGCCAAGGTTCGTTTTAATATAGAATTCAACATCATTTATTGTTGTATCTAAGGAAAAACGGCTAGCAAATGTGGTTTTCCTTGGAGCAATAATTTTTGAAGGCTTTGGAGTTAACTTTGTAAACGGATTTACAAGAAGACTGTTGACGACATTTAAATTAGTTGGGATGTTTGACGACGAGGAAGTTGATAAAATAAGTTCTGGAGGCTTACTGGTAGCAAGATTTGGAATCATGGGCAAGTTCGACGAATTAGATACCGTAGGAGTAACTAAAGTCGACTCTGACGGAATTATATTATAATTGGAAGCTTTTGAAGTATGATGAGGCGGATTAAAATTTTTAAATGGGGGTAGGTAGCTATAACTTAAAAAGAAAAGCTATTATAGAAAAATTGTCAGCGAATTTAAAAAATACGGGTCAACTTAAGATATGAGAAACATTCTTTTTTTTTTTTTTTTGTTGACTAGTGTTGTATGCAAATTTATGAAGATACTTCAAAAATATACCCTTTTTAGTAAAATACTTGTGAAATATGTAAAAGCTTACTTTTCAAGCGAAAAGCTTGAAAAACTTTTCCTCCTTATTAAATATTTTATTAAATTAAAGATAAATATTTTTTTAAAAGTTTACCAAAAATTAAATATATTTTTATTAGTTTATTTAAAAAAAGTGATGAAATTTTTTGATCATTTTCAAATATTTAAATTTATGAATAGTAAAAATATATAAATAATAAAGAAATTAAAATTTTTCAATAAACTCTTCGATTTTGAATGTTTAATTTTACTAATTCAGTGATAGGTCCGATTTTAATAAAAAATTTAATTGGTTTTATAAATTTAGTAATGGAATATGAAAGTTAATTTTTTCTATGTACTTATGAAATTATTCATCCTAAAAATCCTAAAGAATTTTATGAAATATTTTTTAACGTCGTTTTTTGCTTTAAAGAAAATTTTAATTTGCAGTACTCATTGCTTTCTATTCAAATCCTGTCGGTAATTGATATTGTATTTCGATCTTTTTCTTTTGCTAATTTAATACTTTGAGCATTATTATCCCATCAAATTCTGTTGGCTTCATATCTTTTTACTTCGATTAGGGAGAGAAATTGCGCCAAAATAATGTTCATATCTTTATTGTGATCCGAAAAAACATTCTTTGACAATTAATTTTAAAAATAATTCCATGTAAATATTGTAAAGAATAATCGAAAATTGAAATTTTCGAATTCGCCAACCTGCGGCTAACATTTGAATGGAATAATCTTAAAAAAATAAATGCCAGAGAATTTTCTTTCATATTATAATAAAGATTCGGACATCCAATTATATTTTAAGTGCTTTTTTTAAAATTAAGAAAACAAATTCCAAATGGATAATTGCACATTAAATTTTTAACAATATCAATTGGTTATAATAAAAATTGCTTTTTTCAAGTCTAAATAAATTTATAGCAATTTTTTCTAATCAACTCTTTTGGCATTTCCTCAATATTTTTGTTTTATCCTACGTATATCCTACGGATAACTCTAAACAAATTTTTATGAAAAATTACAGTTTCAAAAATTTTATATCTTAATTTTTTTTTTTTTTTAATTTGAAGTGTTCATAAAACTAGTCACCTACCTCGGACACCTCGGACATTTTTGCAAAAATGAACAAAGTTTGAGGTTAAATAACGCTTGTGTGCATTATTCAACTTTAACAAAATCATAAAATTTACACAACTTCCAGACACAAGGACCTCTAAAATTAAAAAAATATCTTTTATCCTAAGATATGCCGACAAAGAGTATTTTAATTTTCATTATTTTTTGACATGATATTTACAATTAATTTGTCGTTAGATAGATATATAGATAGATAGATAGATAGAGAAGGTTGATGTGATACCAGAAAGTACCACATCTCCACCCAGAGACCGATCCCGGCCCACTGTGAGTCCCTTCGTTGAAATAGCTGTAAAATATAGAGTATAGAATGCAGAAAATAGAAGAGAATGCAGAAAATAGGAGAGTAGAAGTAGAAGATAAAAGAGTAGGAATGTGAACGAATCATATAGGGGGATTAGCAATGTTAACAATCCCCTAGGGTTATACCCCTGATTCTCCCTTAGGCAGTCAATTCCCATGACGAAGCCTTTTCATCCTACGATGCTGCAATCGTGGACAATGGCACACAATGTGCTCAATAGACTCGGTCTCGTCGACGTCTCTACACATTCTACAAAAATCGGAATTGCTAGCTTCCCATCTAGACCTCATCTTCCCTATCAAACAGTGACCCGTTATGGCCCCTATCATGATTCTTAAACTCTTCCTATTCAAGCCCAGGAGAGTGCTAGTGCCTGCATTGTTTAGTACCATATCGCCCTCGACACTCTACAGTCCTCTCTACTCTCCCAAGCCGAATTGGTTCTGACCAAGATCCAATCATTGATCTTCCCATAGAAGAAACTTAGTGGTGGTTTCACATAGGTTTCCCTCTCTGCGACATTCTTTGCTGCGCCTTGCCAGTTCATCAGCCAGTTCATTGCCTGAAATATTGCAGTGGCCAGCAGAGTCTCATCAGTAGTCCTCCATCAGCTCTCTCAGTGTCTTCTTACTGGCAGCAACTAGCCTGGATCTCACCAAATGTGTCCCCAAGGCCTTCAGAGCCGCCTGACTGTCCACATAGAGAGTGACCTCGGTACCCTTCGCAATGTTTTGCCTTATTATTTCTGCGGCTTTCAGGATGTCGAGAATCTCAACCTGAAAAACGCTGCACTCATCAGGGAGTCTAAAAGAGCCTTTCAAATCCGTGCCCATAATACCTTCGTGTCCGTGAACACTGCACAACCTTCATATAGTCTCTCAGTGCCGGACTAGATCTCCCTATCAGGTATCACCACGACAGGATTTACTCCAAAGTCTAATTCAGCGGCCATGTAACCTGATGCCCCATGGAGTACAGATTAGCCTCACCATAGCTGATCTCGTATATGACTCTGGAGTGATCTACTCTTGATGAACATAATAGTCCCAATTCCTTAAGTCTCAGCAGACTCCTTGCTGCCATACCACTCACAAACTCTTCAATGGGTAGGAGATGAAGTATGACATCCAGAGCCGCCTGTGGTGTGCTTCTCATTGCACCTGCAATGCCAATCGAAGCACACCTCTGTGCCTTCGACAAAAGTTTCCTATTACTCTTGCGTTCCAGTGCCTGCCACCAGACAGAACAACCATAAGCAAGGATTGGTCTCACCACCGAAGTGTAAATCCAATATACAACTTTAGTTTGAGCCCCCAACTTTTACCTATGGAGTTTTTACAGTTGCAGTAGGCATTGAGGCCACGCTTGAGTCTCTCCTACCTTGTACCTCCTAGTAAACAGAACCGGGTTCACTCCCAACCCCTTATCAGTGGCCCACGAGGACATCTCACCCTGCGCGGACAGCATGATCTCACTGATTGTGGGAAGAAATTTTCCCTTTACCAGTATGATCACATCATCAGCATATGCCACGATCTTCTGTCCTCTGCTGTCGAATTAACGCAAAATCACGTCGACAGCTATTAGTCACAGCAGGGGTGAGAGTAATCCCCCTTGCGGAGTCCCCCTAGTCACTAATTTTCTTAAGCATACTCCACCCAAGCTTGAATTGACAATCCTGTTGCTTAGCATGAGGATTATCCATTCGATCAAGAAGTCATGTACCTTAAGATCCACCAGCGCCTGCTTGATAGCGTCAATCTTGATATTGTTGAACGCTCCCTCAATATCCAAGAACGCGGCCATGGTATATTCCTTATACCGAAGTCCTTGTTCTATATAACCCACCACATCACTTAGCGCACTCTCCACAGATTTACCCTTCAGATAAGCATGTTGAGCACTACTCATGATGCTGGAGCTACCAGAAGATCTTAAATATAGGTCTATCAGTCTCTCTAAAGTCTTCAAAAGTAAAGACGATAGACTGATAGGACTATAGTTTGGGTTTCGAGTGACTGGTCCTACCACCTTTAGGTATGAATATGACCCTTACCTCTCTCCACCCCCTTGGTATATGTCTATGTACCAGACACCCTTTAAAGATCTCAACCAGTAGTAGACGAACCACCAACGGTGCATTCTGCAACCGGGCCAGGTGACTTATAAGGCTCGAATGAATTCACCGCCCATGTGACCTTCTCAACCGTAATCAGGTCTCTTACCACTGTTTCAATTATCCCACTGGTGACTCTGTGAAGAAGTGCTCTCCCTCACCTGATTCATCCATCAATGGATCCCTACAATCCGGAAAATGGGTTTCCAAAAGCACATTAAGTGACTCAGAACTAGACTCCGTCCATGAACCATCTGATCTATGGATACTGCCAGGAACACTAGGGTCCTTTGACAGTATCTTCCTGAATCTGGAAAGTTCATTGACAGAGTCAATGGCCTCGCTGTACTTAATCCACGAGGCTCTTTTAGCTCTTCTAATGTCCTTTTTGTACTTATTGAAACACACTATATAGGTGCCCCAATCTTCGTCCTTACCAGTTCTATGGGCTCTGTTGTACAGCCTGCCAATTGTGGTCCGTTGAGCTCTCAACTCCTCCGGCTGTTTCTTTTTAGCCGGATAGCTTACCGGGCAGTTGAGCTCATAGCTTCTGTTAATAGACCCCGTTACCTTTTCTACCACATCGTCAAGATTATCTCTCGACAAGAACTCCATCGGAGTTCCAGTCAATCTTGACCCCAGATCCCGCCCGAAGGCGTCCCAATCCGTCCTTCTAGGATTCCTAAAAGGCTTCCCTTCAGAACCCAGGAAGTTCAGATTAAAGGTTATCATGCCATGGTCAGAGAAAGTGCACCCGATAGCCACCCTCCAGTTCTCAACTAGGTCCCTAGAGTTAGTCAATGTGATGTCTATTACCGAATTCCTATCCTTCGTCCTGAACGTAGGAGTATTACCCCTATTACAGATTAAAAGATCATTCGCAATAATAAAATCAAATGTTGACTCACCTCTCCTATTGGTATCCCTGCTACCCCATTGACTGTGGTGTGCATTAGCATCGCAACCGAGCAATAGACGTACTCCATTCCGTCTTGCGTACTCGGCTAAGGCCCACACCCTGTCATCTGGTGGTTCCAGCTCCTCATAGTGCATGTACACCGAGGCCAAGGCCAGTTTACCACCTCCCAATGCCTCTCCTTGAACGACCGTTAGATCACCATAACTGAAAGAGTTAAGTAGAATTACCTGAAGATCATTCTTCACCAGAATACAAGTCCTCACCTTATCCTCAGTGGACGGCTTGAACAATTTGTATCCTTTGGCCCTTAAACCACAGACCTGGTTATTATTTAGCCAAGCCCCCTGGATTAGGGCCACTTCCACATTGGTCTCACTGAGGTAGGTTATTAATTCGGTCGAGACCGCTTCACAATGGTGCAGATTTATTGCACCATCCGCAACCTCTTTGGCTTTGTCATTTTTCGTGTAGCGGAATTTGATGTAGCCAAGCCTGAACGTAACAACCCCTCCCCCCCCCAACGAGTCCAATTTCTTAATAGATTCCCGATCCACTGCGAATCGGAAATCTCTTCCTTGGTTCTCTTTACAAGTCAATGAAGAGGCAAGTTTCCATTGACTTGTATTGATCCCCCTATTCTGTCCTTCCAATATTCCCAGTATGACTTCCACCGGCTTAATGGGTGATGGAATCCATACCGTGACTATTGGCCGCAGAGGCAATTCCGACGCTGGTATAACCTCCAGTTGCGCATCTGGACAGAGATTGCCACATCTGTCAATCGCGGCATTCAGGAATTCAAAAGTTCCTTTGTTACCGCAACCAACAGTCTTGACGCCCCTTATCCAGTCTGCACTCATGACGGCTATTTCACCCGGCCTGTGCCTTGCCTGGAAGATTTCGTCCATAAGTTTGTCCTCAATCAGCCGCCACATTTCCGTACTTATTCTCCCATCTGGATCAGCACGATCAATGATTGCTGCTTGAAGAATGTCCGACTTGGACGAATCCTTCCCCTTTTTGGACGATGAAGGTGTTACGTCACCAGATACTACCCGCTTCACTACTCCCTTATGAGAGTTTTTGAGCCGGCCACTTGGTGCCTTATCAACCTTCTTCGCAGATGGAATCTGCTGGTAATCCCCCGACCTCACTCTTTTTATGGTCCCTTTAGGAGGACCCTTAAAAGAGTCATGCGGTACATGACCTGCTTTCTTGGAGGTAGAGGGTATATAAACTCCAGGCAGAGCTCCCTTAATGGACCTCATTTGAGATTCCTTAGCGGGGCTCGCAAGAGTTTGGTTTACCCTTTCTGATCTCTTCTTAATGTGTTATGTCCCACTACCGATCCTTGCTGACCTGTCATTTCCCTTGAGAGAACTTACAGGACTGCTGGATAACTTGTGCGCATCACCATGATTGCCAGCGCCGACTTGTGGTTCTAAAGTGCTCTTTACCCTTGCGAGCAATTTCCGGACCTTCCTCTACCTCCACTTTAAAACCATCGGGATAAGACAATCCCAAGATATCACCGATAGAGCCTTAGGTCCGTTCAAACCTGTAGATGCTCTTTCGGTATTTCTTGCGAACATGCCTATTCCGCCCGTCTAAAAACGATGGGTCCTTCTTAGCTAACTTATTTAGTGCAGCTTCTTCTTCGCTTCTTCATATCTCGTTCGACTGTCGGTTGCGGCCTGCTCATCCATTGGATTTGCTACCGCTTCCTGCCGACCAATAGGTTTGGCCATAGGCCTTGACATTCCTGATGCCCCCGTCGAGCTCACCTGCTTCATACCCAGTGATGGCGCAGTGACTGCAGTACCGCTTTCCTTGCCCCGATCAAGAGCAGAGACAACTGTTGTCTCATGTTCTTCATCGAATCCAAGAGACAGTTCCTCCAGTCCCTCCGTCGCACCAGATCCTACAGGGTCCTCCGCCGAGCCCAGCATGCTGTTCTCCTCCGTCAGTTGGGTCATTAGTTGTCCGTGTTGTATGAGGATGTTCTTATGCAGTCTTAGCAAGTCCAAGTCATCGTCCTCATCCTTTTTCTTCCCCCTTTCCTAACGTCGTCATTGTTTTCCCCTACCTCGACCCTATCCCTAGCTCCTATGTCAGCGTCCGTCCCTTCCACTTCCCTAACCCAATATCCTTTGTCCATTGTACCTTTGTCTCTTTCATCCCTTAACCTATTTGTTTTTATATATTTTGCTTCTTCAATTTTGTCCCACGAGTAAGCACGTAAAAAAAATAGACCACCTCGCGCAGTGACGGCATACGCGGACTAGGCTGTAATACAACTGACCCTTGCCATCAGCATCAGCGAGGAGCTGTTCTCTATTAGTTTCTTTTAGCACTAACTAATCATTCAGATCCTCAGCACTGCTACCTACCACCTTGATCTTAAAAGTGCATGATACCTATTTATTTGGTCCACGGAAAACGTATGGCACCAAGACCGTACCCAGTGCCTGAGATGTATTCATTTCGGCAGAATCACCAATTAGAATACATCAATGCATCGCATCCAGTCCAGCAAGCCTTCCGTTTCCAGGACTGGGTGTGATACAAAGGATGCATTAATGTCGGGAAAGGGAGAAGGCTCCAGCACCGTACATTAGTGCATCCAGTGTCTCTCGCCCAATCCCCCCCTATCCGCCACCTGGGGACGCGTCCGATGGGAGTAAACAAGTAAAGACTCCACACGGATAATTTGTCGTTATAGTGTAAAAATTTCAAAACGGGATTTCAATGGGATCTGAAGATATATATATAGCATTTAGTACAATTTTACTAACAATGTGTAAGTAAATATTCTGATACTTATACATTTTGAGATGTATGAAGGATTAAGTATTTTTTATGGAATTTAGTGAATCAATTTGAACTCGTACAAAACTTAGTTGTGTTAAATTTATCTCGATGTTGTTATTTTTGTGAGTTTTATGCAAGTTTAATTGATTTTCGGGAACAGGGATTATATGGAAACCATGTTCAATTATGGACCTATTATTGTGAAATTGTGTATGATGATTTATACTATATAACTCAGAAACATAAAATTTTATACTGATGTCAACATTGATGTAGGATTTATTCGCTTTAAGCAGTTTTTCGGCAGCGGTACCTAAATGAAAAATATTATCGATTACCGACTTTTATAAAAGTTGGTGCAACGATCTATTCTTTTACAAAACTCATGTGTATTATGACATATTTCAGATATTCATGTGCATTGAACCACTATTCTAAGGAAAAAAGTTGTATGGGGTACAAGTGATATAATGGATGATCATTATCAATTTGTATGTAAATATAGATTATGCCTTTGTAACCTCATGTATCAAATTTGAATAAATAATATTTAAAATCGTCAAAAATAATTCGGCAGATTTTGTAAAGTGGGTTAAAGGTCTGTTAGTGTATTCCTGAAACTTCTAAAGTAATATTAAATATATATAGTTTTTTTTTTGGATCAGGAATATGCTATTTATGCGAATTATTTTAATAAGTAATTAAAATTTGAATAAGTGTATCAATGAGCTAATGAGTCAAGAAATATTGTTGCAACTTCTGATCCCATTAAAAACCCATTTTGAAATTTTTACACTATAACGACAAATTGACTGTAAACAATGTGTAAAAAAAATAATGAAAATTAAAAGACCCTTTTTCAGGATATCCAAGATTAAATGATATTTTTTTCATTTAAGAGGTCCTTGCGCCAGGAAGATGTTAAGTTATTATGACTTTATGATAAAGAAGTCCTTTTTATTGATACTAAGTTTGTGGCAATCCGATAATGCACATAAAAGTTATTTAAGTTTAATTTTTCCAATTTTAGACAAAAAGACTAGAGGTGACCAAATTTAGAGGTTCGTAGAATATGAACCTTTAGCAATATGGTGCAGGTTAATACTGAATATGAAGCGCAGAGGAGTACACCTTACTAAAGTCTTGCTCAAACTCTTATTACACTTCAACATCTCCTTTTGTAGTGTGCAAAAGTTATTGAAGTATCAAAACATTAATATAAATTTTTAAACAAAATGTTATATCTTAAATGAGTTATAATGATTATATGAGATGGAAGAGAACAAGAAAAAAAAAAATTAAGACAACAAATTTAACAACAAAATTTATGTAAAATTTTCTTTTGAAAACCTTAACATTTTAGTTATTTTGGTGAAATTAACCTCATAAGTTGTGGCAACGTTAACAACGAACAAGTGAATGAGTGAAGGTAAAAAATCATTTGCATAATAAGCTGGTGTACATTAAGAGTATTTATTTATTTTTTTAGTACATATTTTACTTTGTTTATCAGCCATGAAACATCAGCATCAATATCAACAGCCACCGGTAACGTCATCGTCATCCCGTAATCATCATTATCATTATCAAAGTTGACTTTGCCAATAATAAGAACGAAGAAAAATTATCTAGTGTACTTACTGTTTTAACAAGGTGTATGTGTTTAAACCGAGAGCGTTTGGTTAAAAGAATGAGCTTTTGTTTCATATTGTTGTTACTATTTGTGTTTTGATTTCTTTTGTTTCAGTTTTCCGCATTTCTAAATTATCTTCTTTTGTTCTTTCTGTTGCCTTTATTTTGAGGCTTCAAAAGATAACGCTTGTGTAAATATAGATAGAAGTATTTTTGTTTACAAAGATGTAATCCAACGCACGTGTAAAGGGGCCTTTAAGAGGATATTTAGGTTGATAATATTAACAGTTTTGCCATATGATAAGATAAATAAAAGATTTCTGCTAATTAAGTGGGGTATGCAATTATTCGGGTTTTCATATTAATTGGTTTATTCGATAAATAATTATTCGAAGTTAAAAGTTGATCGATTAATAATCGATCAATGGTATTACTATGGTATTTGTAATACATATAAAACATAAAAATATCACTAATTATTATATAATATAGATCACAAAGGGCTTGTCTTATTAGTTTTTTTTTTGCCATTTTGTTTTAAAAAATTCGATCTAAAAATTTCAGCCTAACACTACAAAATATTTTTCTATTTCTGCTTTATCTAATAAATCAGTCTTTTTAATGTAACTCTCTTTATTTTCTGTGCGAGAATGATTTGTATTTTTTTTAATGATTTATTTAATATAATAAGCAAATTTGATAAAATTTCAATATACAATAAACAGTTACAGTTAGTATAATATATCATTATATAATATCACTAATAAATAAAAAATAAAACGATTTAAGGAATAATATACATTATTATTAAGTATGAATATATGTAATTTATATTATAAACGGGAGATCCAAGATATGCAGTCTTTTCAATCTTTTGACTTTATTGTTTTCACCTAATAGGCAAAAAGCTAATATATTAGGATGACCACTTATTCGCTTAAGATATTTTTCTGTAAGTCTTTTGATTTCGTCTTTATCTTTAGGCATGTTGAGTTCACGATGTATAATGTTATTTGTGACATATAATGGAAGGTATAAAAAACTGGGGTTTTAGATTGAAAATATTGAAAAATTTCTATATTGAGTTGTATTCCATACGTCCAAATGAGTTTTATGACGGCTTTGTAAATTCACAATTGATTTTCAACACTTAAGGAAGATTTAGAGCAGCGTAACCAGTATAATTTCCAAAATTTATTCTGGAGCTGTTGTCGTTTTTTTGATAATATGATTTTTCCATGTGTGTCTACGATCAATATAAATTCCAAAATATTTGGCGCATTATATATTTTAACTTATGAATAATTCTGTTCCCGCAAGGTGAAAGTGATATGATTGGATTTACTTGAGTTAACTTTAATATTCCATTTTGTATTCGATTCTGTAATTTGCTGAGTTATTATTGTACAAAAAAGTACGCTTCAATTGCTGAGTTATTTGCAGCTAAAATTGAGGAATCATCTGCATACGTGGCTAGCAAAAAAATCAGGTATTAGTATATCGGCTGTGTATATTGTCTATAATAGAGGCCCAATGACACTTGAGGTCTTGAGGTACACCAGATTAAATTTGTAAAACATCAGAATAGACAATGTTCTGTTTGACATAAAAAATCTGTTAGATAGATACAACTTCAAAAGTAAATAGAATGGAATCGGCAAAAGCTTTTTTGTTTAATAATCCTTCGTGCCAAATACGATCGAAGACTTATAGAAAGTCAAAAAATACTGCAGAGCAGTAACTTTTGTTCTAAGACATTGTTCAGGAGTACCGTGCATTTTGCCAAATCCCAATTGATGGTCAGGTATTATATTAAACTCTTCCACCAAGAAGCTTATAGTTCTATATGACAAAATACAATTTTCCAATTTATTTGGCTTCAGTATCATAATAATCATAGTACATTTCCATTGCGATGGAAAGTGGCATGTTCTTAGTATTGCATTAAATATGTATGTAAAAAGGAATAAACCTTTTTTGGCTTGGCAAGTTAAGCAAGTTTGGAATCATAAATTGCCTTGTTGTCTCTGTTTGGCATTACCAAAACAGAGTTTGTGGACTATAATTACACACCAGCAGAATGAAATTTTCGTTGAAACCTAAACATGACGCCGCCTTACACTAGGTGTAATTTCGAGGAACTCAGTTAGCAGCATCAGACGTCTGAGGCAAGTAAAGGAGAGATTGAATAACATCGTATACGCTGTTATAGATGTGGTTACAGTAACGTCGTAAGCCAACATCCAACTCAAATTACCATAAACAAGCTGGCAATCGTAAATTACCTTGTTGTCTCTGTTTGGCATTACCAAAGCAGAGTTTGTGGACTATAATTACACACCAGCAGAATGAAATATGTATTTTCTGTGTCGCTACACACTTCTTCAGCATTCGTGGTGTCTTTTCCATTTTGGTTTCATTGAAACCTAAACACAACTGCTTTAACATTTGCGGATTTATTTGATCATACCTGGAAATTTTTGTTATATTTAAATGATCTATTTCATTCAGTATTTCTCTTGAAGATATGTGCTTGATTGGACTTTTCATCTGGCGTACCAGAGTTAAGATTGAATGGTTTAAAAACATTTTCTAAATATGAAGAAAAAGCATTTGCCTTATCTTGATCAGATTTGAGCCATATGTTATTTGTACCCTTTATAGGGCGGTCTCTTTTTAATGGTCGTTTTAAATATTTTAGGCCTTTCCAAAGATTGTGGTCATTATTTCCAATTGTTTTTAAATTGGCAGAAATGATATGTTAACTCTTTGTTTGTATTATTAAGGTTTCTTTTATTAAAAGGGTGATGACTCTTTTAATATATTTTAAGAAGATTTATTTTTTTGCGCTATTGGTGCTTTTATTTCAGTGGATAAAGTAATATTGTTAGTGTTTGACATACTCAAATGAAAAGGAGTTGAAATAAATTATGCTTCGTGGATAAAATTCGTGTTGGCCAATAAGTTGGTTGGCATGTAGAATTAACCGAAAAATTTTTGTCTTGAATGCATTTAAATAATTCTTTACCTTTCGGATTATATGTTTTGGACTCCACCAAGGGTGTTTACAATTAAAATCTCCTCCAACTAAAAATTTCCTATCCAAAATGTCAAAAAAATTTTTAAAGTCAATTTGCTTAAGTTTAAATCTTGGTGGAACATAAACTGATCCAATTTTTAACGGAATATTTTCGCATGTAACGGAAATTAATTGTAGATCGCACAATTTTCATTCAATATTTAAAATAAATGTTTGATTTTACAAGAATTGCAATGCCACCATGCGCTGCGATATCCGGGTAGTTAGTATTTCTAAGTTTGCCTCCATTAATGTGAAAATATAATTTTTTTAAAAGGTGTGTCTCTGAAATGAGTAATATATATAATTTGTTGTTTTTCCTGTTTGTGGTTTGATTGGTCTAATTGGACAGTTTAGTAATCAAAATATTGCTCGTCTGTTCTATTCTATCTCATATTAGAGATTCTACTCTTGCAAATGAATTTGTTTCATTTACAATTGACCTTGTAACGTCGACATACGATCTGCCAGTATTATAACTATTGTTATTTGTGGTTTGATTGGCTTATGAGTTTTGATTCACATTTGTAAAAGTTTGTTGAAAATGGGTATTATTTGATGCTAAATTATATAGAAAGATATTGCATTTATTTCTAATAATATTTTGATAAATTCTACATCTTCGGTAGTTGGCGGTGATCTTGGTTGCACTTTGTGCAACGAGCTGAAATTTTTGCATTCAGCAGTAGGATGATCTACACCACATTTAAAATAGCGATATAGTTTTGAACAATAAGCTTTTTTGTGTCCAAATTCCTGACATCTATAACATTAAACCAATGTCAATGGCCCTTTGATTGATCTACTGCAAATATTCATGATGCTTTGAGCTTTATGTCTAATATGATAGCTTTTCTATTTACCCAATTGTTGTTGAATAGTGTAAATTACTACTCTAAATGCTCTTTCAGATTTTAGTTAGTAAGAATGGAATTGAATTTCTTTTTTGGTACAAAAGTTTATTATACTTTCATAAGATTTGGCAATTTTTATAATTAGGTTAGGTTAGGTTAGTTTAGGTTAGATGCGCAGCTACAAATGCAACTATACAGCTAACTTGGGTCCTATTGGTCCCGTTGTGCTACCGTAAGGTATCATGTGAATCTGTTTTCACATGTCCGAAAATAAGTTCGAATCGAACCACCCTGACGCACGAATAAAAGATCTGATTCGTCTAACATCAATTGATCAGATAGTCTATACATATGTGGGCTACCAAATTCAGCAGTCCTTATATTCGCAAGAGCAAGACAGTGATAAAGAAAATGTTTCACTGTTTCTTCCTCCTCCTCGTTAAAGCAACTTCTGCAATAGTCACTAAAAGGGAGCCCTAGTCTCCTAGCGTGTGCACCAGCAGTCCAGTGCTCTGTAGTAATCGCTACAAGTGTTCGTATCTGACACCTTAGTAATCTCAGAATAAAATTCGACCGTTTCTCATCGTACTGGCGCTATATCTGTCTCGAGATAGAACATGCGGACTCGTTTGTCCATCCTTGTTGGGCTATTCTCGACAAGTACTGCAGTACTATTGATCTGCAAGATGACAGCGGTATGCCAAATAATTGGTCCCTTTCTTGACTTTGAAGAAGAGAACCAGTTCTGGCTAATTCTTCCGCAATAATATTTCCCCGGATACTTGAGTGACCCCTTATCCGGATCAGTTTTAGGTTTGAATGTCTCGTCATCTCATTCAAAGATGTCAGGTATTCATGTACCCGAAATAGACTTAATCGCCGGTTGACTATCGGCACAAATTTGAATATCCAATCTGAACACTCTATAGTGCATTAGCCAATTTACCGCTCTCCTAATGGCTGAGATCTCCTCTTGAAGAGCAGTGCAGTGATCCAACAATTGAAAGGAGATGTTCCTCCTATATGCGGGAATAAAAAAAACACCTCCCTCCTTCAGAAGATTGGGATCCATCAGTGTAAACCTCAATATAGTGGGATCGGCTGAGATTGAAACTGAGAATCCTCTGTCGAGAAAGGGTTTGGGAATACAATAATCAATATTGTCAGGGATGTCATCCGAGATTCCCAAAATGATCACATGGCCATAACTTCTACCGTTCCATGCACCTATAGTACTGAGCCTAGTCGCCGACATGGTATGCAGTACATGCTACGTATACGTATTCTATAGTTTAGATTGTAATCTGTTTTTTTTAATATTTTACTATACTTAACTTAAAACATTTGCATAAAAAATCACCTATATAATTTTTCATACTGCAAAATCTTAAATAATTTATATTTCGATTCGAAAAGTACAGCATTCGAAATTGTATTTAAAAATTAATTTTCAAAAATATTTTCTTTTGAATCGAATTATACTATAATAATCCAGATTTTTACCACATAATATTGTTGAAGTGATGAAGAATTTTTAAAAAATATAGAAAAAGTTAATTTTATACAAAATTTCCTGGTAACTTGATACTTTGAATTTTCTTAAATTTTCTTGAATTAAATTATATATATATATATATATATATATATATATATATATATATATATATATATATATATATATATAAAACCACTTAGCGGTTTTTTATAGACAACGACGGGAAAACCGTCGTTTTGGCAACACTGTACCTATTTGTGTTGTTACAGAGATTATTATCATTTACCGCTCTCTTCTTGTTAGGTTGATTTGTTTGGATCGTGTGTCCTTGTTAATGTCCCCGTAAATTTCATTTCAAAGAACTGAACAATTTTGGATCGAGTTTCATAATAATAGAATCTCCATAACCTGCATTTTAATTTACCCAGTTTGCTAATAATATTTCAAATGGTTGATTAATGGTAAAAATGTTGCTTATATGTTTGGTTTTACTTTTCAAAAGAAATTTTAATTTTAGTCCATTTTTGCATTTTTTCACAAAACTTCTCTTGATTGTACCACAAAAATATTGTCTTTTTAAATTTAGCCCTCTTTAGTACCTTTTTTAAACATTTGTACTCGTTTATGTTGGTAACAGTTGACATCACTGCTAGGCATAAAAGCAAATTGAAAACAATATATTTATTATTCAGTTATTGCTTTTCAATTTATGCTTAAACAATTTAAGTTATTTGATGTATTTTTTTATGAATGAGTTTACTTGTTTGTTTAGTAAGCAATCAAATGCTTGTAATTTTATTCTATCCAACACTAACTGTTAGTACTTATCACACCGGCAGTTTTATCAAATATTCTTCTACTTTAATTTATAAATCAGTCTTTTTAATGCAACTTTTTCTCTATGAGAATGATTTCTTTTCATAAATGTAGAAACTAATATTTTGTTATTAAAATTAATGTTTTTATAACTTACGTAACTTCCACAAGTTCAAGAATTTATGAAATTATAATATTATAATTTTTTCACGTCGCATATTATTATATTTTATTACAAAAAAAAAGAGCTTCCAAGGAAGTCAATAGGATAATTAACTTATGATACAGATGTAGTACAAATTCGCATCATTTCCAATGGATGAACATAGTCTTGTCATTAGAAGATGTTCTCTGTTTTGATACCTATTCACTGAGAAGGAACTCATGTTCATGAAATTGCAAAATTGCGATGAATATTCAAATTCTTTTTATCGCCACAAGAAAAATATTTTTAATTTTTTTTATAAACAAACATATTTTTTTATAAAAAAATATGCATAACTCTATTTTTAATTTTTTTAACAGTTCTTTTTGGTAACAGGTATTTAAAAAAATAACAACCGAATCTCAACGTTTTATAGCAGAACTTTTTTAATAATATTGCGTAAGTTTATTGTTAAATTAAAAATATATTAATAAAAATTTAAAAAATTAAAAAAATTAAAGCCTTGTTCATGCCGAAATTACGAATGAAATCTAAAGTGTTCATACTGGCTAGATGACATTAGTTAGTCAATTTTTAGTTTAGTTTAGAGCCGGCAAAATAAAATTGAAAATATTAAAAAAAAATGTTGTTGATAAAAAATGGTGGGATTTTTAGAATTAAGTTTTCATGTGTAGTCGAAATATTTGTACTGTAGCCTTATAAAAAAAAAAAAATTATTGAATAAATCCATTTAAAAAATTTTGGCTCTGGTGCATGTGTAGAGGAGGATACACAAGCATGTAAAATGAATTTGATTTCATTTTATTTTGAAAACTGTGGCATAGCTTTGAAAATGATTAATGTATTTTTTTAATGTCCATAACTTTTGTCATGTATAAGATATCAAAATATTTTTTTTTCATTTTTTTTTCTCTGGCTCTGTCAAAACTTGTATTTTAGTACGTCGATCACAAATTAAAAAATATTTTTTTAAGATATTTTTTAAAAATTTTCTTTAGAGACGTATATTCAAAAAATTCCACTTTAATTTTTTTTTTTTTTTTTTGGTAGGAAGCCTCAATTACTCTATTATAAATTTTTTATTGCCCCCTTTTGTAAAAAATAAGGACTTGTCAGCAAATTACAAATAGTTATCTTTTACAATCATTGACATATAATGTAAGAATGGATTTCCTACCTGAATATAAAATGTATTTTGTTAAGGAATATGATCAATTATATTCAAGGAGTTACTTGAAACATGCTAAAAACGAATAATTGAAGTCGTTAAAACTGAGTATTCAATTTAATTTAATTTAAAGTTTTTAAAAAAAAGATAATAGATTTTCCTCAGAGGTTATAAAATTTGCTGAAGAAAAACATACAATTTGCAGTTTTTATGATTTTATTCAAAATATTATTTTTTTATTCAAAATATTAAAATATTCCAAAAACCAATGTGAATAGGCACACAATTTCATATTTTTTGCAAAAACTTCTTCTGTAAAACCTTGTCTTCTCTACTCAAATTGAAGTTCATTTTGGTATTTCAATTTAGTGAAATTAAGTGCACACAAGTGATAAAAAGTGTTAAAATGCAGTGCAGAATATTATGGAGTCGATGAGTTAATTAAAGTGACAAGAAGATAAAATCCATACCAAATTTTATTAATTTATCTTAACAGAATTGAGTAGTGGTAGGAATTGAGTTAAACTCATTACTCTTTAAAAAAAAATTCTATCCGAGCAGAAATAGAAAAAATTAATGGATACCAGCAAATATTTTTCACAGTCTTTATAATTTAAAAAATTTCGAGGTCGTGATAGCTGATTGATCCAAAAACATAAAAAAATATTTTGCCTTTCGAAGCATACCTATGAAATACCTTTCAATTTTACACCGCATACGCGACTTACGCTGGAAATATTATACAAAAAGATAACCAGGATCTCGACATATTGTCAACTTCACATTGTTTTAGGTATACTTAAGTATATTGTTATGATATTTTAGTATCCCTTGGTGGAGTATGGATCCCAGGATGTCAGGTCCAGGTTAGTGCTGGAGTGTAGGAAAGAATGTAAGGCTTTGTTGGGTTCGCGGCAATGAAATATTCCATGAGCTAGGTTGTAAGGGCTCGGAGTTGGACAGGTCTTTTGTGGAGGTATGGGTTAGGATTCCGATTGGGTCATATTTCATGGACATAAGGGAATGCACTATAGTTAGAACGAATGATGCTTGGGGGAGTAGATCTGATTGCAGGGTATCTAGAGCGTTATGACCTAGTCTTAAACCAGCAGATTCGAAGTATCTTCTGGGCATGAGTCGTGTGAATCTAAGGATCATTGTTAGCATGATTTCTGATCACCTCGCAATAGGGAATATGACCAGTAAGTTGGACACTGGCGCGTCAGAATTTTGCAGGACATGTGATGATCTGGAGGAGCTAGAGACAGTGGAGCATATAAACTAGCTTAGATGTAGTCACGGTTGATTTGATGGGTTTTAGGTTCCACACCTATCTTATTTTTCTTATATTTAGCTACCTTTATTTTCAATCTTTTCAATCTTTTGCTATATTCTACTAGGATTTTACCACATACTCCAAAAACATTATTTACATAAAATAATATGACACTAAGCAAAAAATATAAAATGGAATGTTTTTAAAATTACTTAAGAAAAAAAAGCTAATGAAGCAAGCAAATTAAAATGATTGTGTCGATTTCAAAATTCGGTGATAACAAAATAAAATCAAATTCAGAATTCCTAACAGAAAATTGATTACTTTTCTCTGACGTTTTGAAAATAAATTATCGATATTAAAACAGAAATAGATTGTGAGCTGAATTTTTTACAAGGAAAATTCAAACAAATTTAAGGAAGTTTTTATCTCAAATGGAGTTTCGGAAATGGTTATATAGCTACTTTCTATTAAAGTCATCAGTAAATAAATTATAAAATGCATATTAAAGCATTCCTCGGATGAATACATTTTTTGAAATCTATTTTTTATGGGATTGGTTGGAGTAAATATAACATATGTATGTGTGTATGTATGTATGTATGTATATATGTATGTATGTATGTACCCTGGAACAAACACGTAATCGAATTGATTACGTTTTACTAAAATTTTTTGTTAATTTTCATATAATGCCACGATGGTTTAGAAGATCACGTGCTCTGGATGTACTAACTCAATTCAACCAAAATCTTCGATCGCTGTTTTCAGGCTTTTATGCATACATCCATACGTAGTGCAACTATAGCGCAAACTTTTGATGTATTAGTTTCTAATTAATGTTCATCATAGTAATTTCGTGACCAGGAATCATCCATGCCCTACATATATATTGGAATATTTATAATTCTTACAGATTCTTTTATTTTTTCGAATGATTCTCAAAAGTTTTTAATGTATTTCTCTTCGTAGTTTTGTCACTAGTCATATGGTAAATAATTAAAACCTTGAGAAATTTGGGTATTATGTCGTATGGGATAATGAAGAAAATTTAAATTTTTTGCGTATTTTTAATTGTTTTGCCAAAAAAGACTACAGATAAATATTTGCCATTATTGTACTATATTTCTAGGTTATATTTCATCCGTGAAACATCTAGCATTACTTATTTTCCAGCGCAACCAAATAAATATATATTGGAAAAGTTTTTATTTAAGTGTTGATTTTTCTGAGGATGAGATCTAAATCAAGAGCTTTCTTAAATCGGTGACTACAATGAATATTTTCAAATCTCTACTTAAAATAAAAATTACGGAATTCGGGTAATGTAGTAAAAATATATTGGCGTAAATTGGTATGTATAACTTATGAAAATTTTAACCTATTTTTTTGCAGTTTGGTTGAAAATATAGTAAAAAATTGTATTTCTAATTGGTTTACTGACCAATATATGTTCAAGTCATAAGAAAATCTAATAAAATAGATCAAAAGTGTGATGTCTTAGAAAAGCAATAGAAAATATGAAAATTTTAAATAACGCAATAAGCGTTATAACGTCTTGAGGCCCCTTAGAACTACGTATAAATACTTCCTTTTTTCCTATTTACATATTTGCCTATTTGTTTAAAGTCTCTTAGCGCATATACTACATTGTAGTCGAAGTTTATCTATCTTTGTGGTTTGTTGTAAATATTCTCAGACATAAAGACACTTTGACAGGATTAGACACATCCGTTATGGTAAATGTTAACACGCAACTTTAAAGATGCTAAAGTCATTCTACCTATTCAGTTACCTGTCTGTCTGCTTACGTTATTTCACTGTATAACCATATTGTATAATACGGTTATCTTATAGAACACGGCTTTTCCATTATAAATTTGCAGTGAAAATACTAAGCAACAACCTTGATATATCATTCTTTAGCTCTGTTAGTTCAAGAAAATCAAAAGAAGGAAATAAAGTAAATTTTACCATCAACACCACCACCGCAATAATGACTCGTAATCCAATATCTTTTGTTTTAATACCATAGAAAGTTGACATTTGGGATTTGGTTTTAGTTATTCGCATTTTTTACCTTCTTTCATCTTTTTTGTTATTTGCTAAGTTTGTTTTTTAATAACATTATTCTTTGCGAAAATATTTAAAAACTTTTATTGTCCTTAGCATCGGTTTAAAAGTAAAACAAAAGCCAAGAAGGATAATAGCTATAGAGTCTCTGGAGAGTCATTTTTACAAGGGTAAAACATTAATTTAATGTACGTTTTGCATGTCTCATGAGTTAAAAGGTAACTAAATATTTCTGTTCTTGAGGTTTATTGGTATCCACCTTCATTTTGTTGTTTTTGCTATAGCTGTTGTTTTTGGTTTTAGTTGGTTTTTGACAAAATACTATTTTAATTAATTTTCTTCTTTGACTTTTGTTCACAAACAAACAAATATTCAACACTTAAAGTGCAAACGCGTAAATAAGAAGTTATTAGTGTGTTAAATGCCAAAGTAAAATATCAAAAATGTAATGCATAAATAATTAAAAATTTAAGCTGAGGAAGCATAATTTTAAGTATTTAGAAAAGTACGCATTAGCGTACGCATTTAGAAAATTACGCCTAAGTGTAGGCTGTAGAAAGGAACTTCAAAGTATAATATATGGGCCATTATTTTTATTAATGTAATACTATTTTAAACAAACGGGTTCAGCATTACCGTTTAGTAAGCATTACCGTTTTAGTCGCTAATTGCCCCTTTTTCAACCACCTTGTTTTTTGGCTTAATTTTTAAAATGGAACTAAATAGCGACAATAAAGAAATTAATTATTTTGATGCAAAAAGAATACTGAAACTGTTAAAAATCAAATTTTATGATAAAGTTTATGAACAGCTACTTAAAGCATTAAAGGACTAATCTTTTTATAAACAGATTCGATGACACTTAATTTATGTTTTTATTTTGACTCATAGCAGTGACTCGGCTGCACGTCTTTTTTTCTAAATTATCACTAATGACAAAAAATTATCCAACAGACTTAAGGTGAACACTTATGATCCATGTGAAAACCTCGTAAAAAAAACAAAATTTTAATTAATGAAAGGAGAATTTTATGTTAACTATTTTTATGAATAATTCTTTATTTTTTCAATAATAAAAATTATTAAAAATAAATTATTTTATTATAAATTACAAGATTTTTTTGTATTTGTTTTTTATTATTATTATTATTATTTTTTTTTTTTTTGAAATCTTCTTTTTGTACACTTTTCAAGAATTCCCAATAGTAACGCTGAACGTGTTACAAATTTGAACCCACAAGACTTGGAGTTAATGGACTATATTGACTCAATATAGATATTAAATAAGAGCAACGAACCCTGTAATATAATATTTTTTATTTAAATATACCGGTACAAAAATTTAAGAAAACATTTTTTTTTTTTTTTGAAAGTTTGATCCTGTAATATTATATTTATTACTTAATTACACACTTTATGTAAATGATTTTTTTTTAACGTTTTGTTCCGCAACATTTAAATAAAAACTTTTGTTATATTACAAGTATTCATAGCTTTTATTTGACATCCATATTGGGTTGATATAATTTTGGTAAATATTTAATAATTTTTTTAAAGTTGCGTACTTTTCGAAACTTTGAAGTCCTTTTGAGAAAAAATCTACGTTCTGATTAAAAACTGCGTACTTAGCTTTATCATGTATTACTCCTAGTTTAATACATATTTTTTTTTTCACTTATGAGAAAATTTTTGAGAAAATGTCACACAGTGCTATATTATATCGTTTTATCCCTTTTCGATAAGTGTTTAAGTATAAAATACAATATTGTGGCAATAAATGTACTTATAAATTCTGACCACTAAAGATTTATTAACACAAATATATTGAGTATGTGATTTTTATTTCTACATATTAAATCTATTTAAACGAACAAAATTAAAAAATCCTATAAAAATAAAATCAAATCAAGACAAACTATAACAATACCCTTCAGCAAAATTAAATACTGTCCCTATGGATGTTATTACTAGGAATGGAAAATAATACAATTAAATTTTTTTGTGCTACAGCTACAAAAATTTTATGTTCTGCTTATGCTTGTATTATAGGGCATTAACAAAAAACCCCATTTAATATGGCTTAATAGCCTAAAGGCAAAAAAAAAGAGAGAATCAACAGCAAACATTCACAAAAGCTAAAAGACTATAAAAATATTGGTCAATGTTTATTGTCTGTCCAGCTTAAAATAAAATTCGTCCATAGCGAAAAAATGTACAAAATAACAATAAAAGCCAAACCATGAACAACTAACAAGCAAGACCTATACAAACTTAAACATAAAAACATACACATGTATATTTCGAAATATGTACACAAACACACATATTGTTAAATACCCAGCTGACCACAAATTCCGATAATATCCCATTTGAACATATCCCGAGTATTTCTCTGACAAAACATTCGAGAACGACTATCGTTGACAATCCAAATATGAGGTCCTTGAGCTCACCTGTCGATCACTTTGTAGCAACAAATATTTTGATCTCGAAGGTTCGTCTATTGCACTAATAGTGAACCTTGAACGATATAAATAGCGAAATGTAAAAATGTTCGTTAGTGATTCATTTACGATATCAAAAAATTATGAATATTATTCCATATTGATATTAATAAATACTTGTGATTATTATCATTTCGTTCCCAATCTCAAATTAAAGGCTTATTTTATTTTTAAAGTTAATTTAATTTAATTAAAATTTTATTATATTATTTTTTATTAAAAATTGCACAGAATTGAACTAACATCATGAAATTTAATATGCAATGTTTGGAACCAAATGAATGACACTTGATTCTCTTTGCTTAAGTATTTTCCACGCACAAACAAGAATCTACGTTTCTATTTTATTTAGGTAATAAATACTCGAGAAATTGAATAGATAATTTTTAAAAGATTTTGGTTTCGAGATTTTACTCAGAAAAGTTGATTATTGCGATATCGTTATTTTTAAAATTCTTGAATATTACGCGAATGTTTACTACCGAGAAATTATCGAGAAAAGTTCGATGTTACGAACATTTATTTTTAACTTAATTGTCGATAGGTTTTCCAATATTCTTCGTTTAGCGAATATTCCGTAATAACGAAACTCAGATCATTCGGGTATGTACATATGGGTCAAATCCTTAGTCACACAAATAACATAAACCAAATAAGGCCTCAATAACAATGTACATACTTAAAAGGCATACGGTCTTATTAACTTTAATAGTGAACAGACAAATAGTCATGGAAGTCAATACTAATACAACCACAATATAAATACGCATGTATATAGACATTTAACTGTATATATTGTTGTTGAAAGGTTGTTTCTAAAGTGTTAAGTCCTCTTCCTCATATGCTTTGCATATTATATCATGTGATATCCCTAAGCGAAATGAATGGGTTAAAAACTCTATGTAGCTGGTTACTATGCTAAATAGTATACTAAGTAATGATCCATTTATATTTATATAATCTTCTTTCATTTTTTTAAAGATTTAGATTTCACTACAGCAAAGCTGTAAATGAATTTTTTAGTTAATTCGTGAATCATTCATTGACTGAATTAACAAATTTTTAATTAGTTTTTTTCACATCAAAAATGACTTGAATGAAATTTGAGTTAATTCAAATGAATTTGGTAAAAATGAATTGCAATTCATTTCCAATACAAATGAATTGCATTTCCTTTCTAATTCAAATGAATTTCGTTTCTAATTCAAATGAATTTGTCAGAATGAATTGCAATTCATTTCCAATTCATTTGAATTGTATTGATTTTGAATTAATTCAAATGAATTAGAAAAAAGAATTAGCAATTCCTTTCCAACTCATTTGAATTGAATTGATTTTGTAAGTAAATCTTCAGAAGCATCACTGTCGTTTTGTTATTCAACTAATTTTTTATGAAAAAGACAGCAAGCATTACTCTCGTTTTGTATATCACCTAGTATAGTCTAAAGACAAAAATTCTTAGATTGGAAATTCCCATGATATACTAGAATTGTCAGGTGGCGGAAGAGTAGAAATTGAATTATTAGGTATTAGCGAAAATCCTATAAAAACGGAAAAATTTTGTTTTTTTATCAAATTTCCATTTTTCATTCCCCCTAGATTTGCTTTTGAATTTGATTGATTGCAAATATTTTTTGATATCATTCATTTGAATTGCAATTCATTGTTCTAATTCATTTTAATGAATTAAAAATCAATTCAATTCAAATGAATTGGAAATGAATTGCAATTCATTTTAACAAATTTATTTGAATTGAAAACGAATTGAAATTCATTTTACAGATTCATTTGAATTGAAAACGAATTGCAACTTATTCTACAAAATCATTTGAATTGGAAACGAATTGAAATTCATTTCTGCATAATTCTTTTGAATTGATTCAAATTTCATTTAATTATTATTTGTTATGAAAAGTATTAAATCAAAATTTAGCTAATTCGTAACGAATTAAAATCAAAAAAGAATGATTCATTTACTGCTCTACCCCTCAGAATATAAGTAGCTCTTGCAACAATAAAATTCTATCAGTTTGTAACATGCTATTCAAAAGCTCATTCTTCTAATTTGTTCTGAAACTTTCGAAAGGCTTCGGTCATAGATTAATATAGATATGAAGCTTCATAAAAACTCAGTTAAAAAAAAAATACTCAAAAAAGCACACGTTTTTTTTTTATTTTCAATAAAATTTTTTACTAAAACATTCACTAATTCACTATTTTCACTAATTTGTAAATAAAGTAAAAATATGTGCATTGATTTCTAAGAAATAGTTCTTATTTTATTTCCAACAAATTTATCTTTATGATTAAGGAATAAAATTTTGAATTATTGACATTTTTAATTTTTTATGATTTTTTGAAAATTTTATAAAATTTCATTTTCATTTCGAGATATTCAATATATGATGCAACCTCCTAAATTTAGAAATCGCGATTTATTGCAAGAACTAGAGTCGATTAAAAAAAGTGGATTAGAGGCCTACTGCATATTAATACCATGTATCCGAGTTGACTGATAAACCCTGTGCTGCAGAATCAGTGTTTCGCTAAGTAATTATTCTTAAGAAAAAATAATAAATTTGTTGAACAGATAGCCGTATTAAAGTGATAAATATACATACAAAAATCATCACTTTCCATCAAAATCCAGTACAACTTTTATTAAAACTGAAGAATTTAAATAATTATTATTGAGTATAATTTACTTATTCAATTTGATTTTTGACCCAAAAGTAATGTTTACTTTTGGCTTCTATTATTATTTAATTTTGCTAAAAATTGGATTATTCACCATAATTCCGTTAATTTTGAAAAACACAAAATAGTTAAACATCTTAATTTTGACGGAGAATAGCATTTTAGATAAACAGATTTTTAGTGAAAATCTAAATTTTTAGTTAAAAAATATATATATTTTTAAGAATAGTAGTAATTTTAATATAAAACTACATCTATAACTAAAAATACTTAATACAAATTTTGTATAATTTTTATTATTATTGAAAAAATATAAAGCTCAAAGAATAATCATTATAAATCGAGCAAAAAAAAAAATTGAAATCATTTATAATATAATTTCTTAATCTTTTTTAAAGCTCGAAGTAATTGTTATGGCTTACAAAAATTCTTTATTTTCATGAAATTGTCTGGCCAGATATAAAGAACACCTTGACGATTGCCGAATGCAACGCTAAAATCTTGATCAATCGTAAAGTTTTTTTTTTTTTTTTTATATAAGTATTAGACAGTAGCATATTAAAGACATGTACACTTACGAATCTAAAACTGCTGGGGTTTAACAATCATAAATGCCTTAAATATAGCAACATTTTACTGAAATTCGGTGTAAGGAAGTTTTATGCAAGTATCAATCTTTGTGGCAAATTTCATGAAGATCTGTACATAATTGACCATAGCTTTTATATAAAACCCTCTTCCGAAAATCACTTTATCGTGTATAAATCACAGACAAATGTTAGTATCAAGTTTATATTGGACACAAATAAGTTTTATATAAGTAGAAATCACAGTGACAAATTTTATAAGGATCCCTCCATAATTTTGCATAGCTCCCATATAAGCCCACTTTCGGGAGATACCCTAAAGTGCATAAATTCATAAAAATGTTAACGTAATATTCTATATTTTTATATTTTATTTTACACTTAATCAAAGTATCGGTCCACATTTGTCGACATATCTAATATAAGATCCCTCCACGAATTTTGATGGTGTGGGGTATCATATGGTCGGGCTTGACCGACTATATCTTTCTTATTTGTTTTCAGTTAGAATATTTTACGTAAATCTTTTCTCGTTTGGAGATACGATAATACCGTAATATTTCTGCAAGAAAACAGTCTAAGATTTCCTCCTCTAGTTTGTAACTTGCAGCTAATGTAATATGTAAATTTTTCTCTTCAAAGTAGTGACTAATAATATTAACTAGTAAGTTAAGGTTGATGACATAACAACTTAGAATTTTCACTATAATAAGTCGTTACGGTTAGTGATTTTTTGTTGTCATTTAAAATTATTGCCAATGTTACTTTCACTTTGGCTTTGTGTTGATGGGCAAGTGATGAGCAATGTGACAACGGGTTTGAAATTTCTGAAGTTACGAGGGCGGATCAATAATTCCGTGACTTTTTGAATGTAACACAGATTTTTCTACAAAACAACAATTTATTTTTCAACATAACCTCCTTTTAACTCAATACACTTAGTCCAACGTTTCTCCAGTTTTTTTATCCATTCCAAAAAATTGGATTTTTCGAGGCCCTTAAAATAGACATTTGTTTGGTAAATAATTTCATCGTTGGAGCTTAATCTCTTTCCACCCAGCCATTTCTTTAGGTTTGGAAATAGGAAGTAGTCACTAGGAGCTAAATCCGGATAATATGGCGGATGAGGTACCAATTCGTAGCCCAAATCATAGAGTTTTGCCATTGATACTGCACACGTGTGCACCCGTGCATTATCTTGATGAAAAAGAACTTTTTTCTTGGCCATATGGGGTCGTTTTTTTTTTAAATCCTCATTAAATCGGTCTAATAAGTTGTTACTCTTCGGTCGGTCAATACCATATCGTGGATTTTTTCGACATTTTCGGGTGTACTGACCTCAATTGGCCGTCCAGAACGTTCACAGTCATTTGTGCTTGTGCGACCACAACGAAAATCAGTAAACCACTTTTTTACCATTGAAATCGATGGTTCAGAGTCGCCATAGTATTTATCGAGCTTTTTCTTGGTTCGATTGACGGTTTCTTTTTCGCAAAAAATAATGTTTAATGAGCACTCGAAATTCACTTTTTTCCATTTTTAGAAAAATACACGCAAAGTAAATGACGACACTTGCTGAAAATTTGAAAGTAGTCTATTAACAGGTGGTACTTGATGGGAATAGTGTTGCATTTCATATAACTACGAGGGAAGTTCGAAAAGCCACGGAAGTGTAATTGGAAAATAATCATTTCTCTCATTTTATGATTTCTAAACAACATGGGAAGATGCTACTCTTTCATAACCTTTAATGCATATAGCATGCGACAAGTTTTGAGTCATCAAATATTGCTTCCAATATTAAAATGCGAAAATGAAAGTACACCATCAGATTAATAAAATCTCTAAAAGATTTTGCAAAGTTAATTCGATTTTCGATTTTATGGACTTTTAAGCTTTAGATATTTTGGAGTACTTCTTTAATTATGTGTAAAAATGTAAAATATTTAAGGCAGTAAATTTCAATGCACGAGTATTTATTATATTATAGAATGCAGATGTCATCATATATATGATGCAAGATTGTAATAATAATGCTAGCAGTTTATAAAACCACAATATAGTTACATTTTGATTAAATAATTAAATATTTTTTTTTTCTAGTCATACTGAAAAGAGGCTTAGAAAAAGAGGTCATAATACGAACTAACTTTGAAATCCACTAAATGCTCCAAATTCCAGCATATGAATAGTACATTTAATTCGTTGTTTTCTTCACTCGCGCTGGAGATTTCCTGTGTAAATATATATCCGTATATATATATTTAAAAAAAAATATTATTTCAATCCATTAGAATTTGATGGTGAATCATGCTTAATGTATTAAAAGGTAAAATTTTTTTAAAAATAATAATCGGCATAAATTCGGTCCCCGGTCGAAATACAAAATCAGATTCCTGCAAGATTTGGAGAGCAAACAATGCATATTTCCGCTCCCTGATAGGAATTTTAAAATCTGGCTTCGTTAGGATTTGGATAACGAAGAGTTTTATAAGTAAGCCGAATTATAATCATCTACGTCATCTGAGAGTTTCGAAAGCTTTGAAAAGAGAAAACATGTATCTCTGATCATTGGTAGAAATTTTAAAATCTGGCTACCGTTAGAGTTTGTAGGAAGAATAGCTTTATAAGTAAGTCGAATTTTAAATTTTACGTCATCTGGGAACTTTATAGAGCACTGAAAAGAGAAAATATGTTTGAGAAATTATAAAAGAGAAAAAAATTTATTACCGATTACTGATAGAAATTTTAAATCTGGCTACATTAGGATTTGTAGAACGAATAATTTTTTAAGTAAGCCGAATTTAAATTTTCTACGTCATCTGGGAACTTCAGAAATCTCTGGAAATATAAAATATGATTAGGAAATTATATATAAATACACGTATCTCCGCTCTCTGACAGAAATTTCAAAATCTGACTCCGATAGTATTTGTAAAACAAATAACTTTTTAAGTAAGTAGAATTTTAATTTTTTTACGTTGTCCGGGAGCTTTAGAAAGCTGTGGAAAGTAAAAATATGCTTAGGAAATTATACATAAATACGACTATCTCCGCTTTTTATAGAAATTTCAAAATCTGACTCCATTAGGATTTGTATTTGTATTATAGATAAGCCGAGTTTAAATCTTCTACCTTTAATCAAATGTGATTTCGATGTTATATAGGTTCCGATACTTTGAATTTATAATTATTTTTTTACAGAATCATAACCAGTGTCCCTAAAGCCTTATAAGTGACATTTATTTATATAAATCTAAATATTCTAACTGACAAAATTCTGGAATCGTGGCCCTGTATGTGCCCATAAAAAAAACAGTAAGTGTTAAGAAAATACGGATTGCAGATTCTGATTTTGGACATCAAAATTTAAAACGTTATATAAGTTTACTAACATTTTCGTTATAAAACCCATCAAGAATTTCATCGGAAATTTAATTTCGATTTTTTTCTAATAGGAACTTCTTACTTTTGGTAAGAAATTTTCTCACATCAGAAAAAAAATCTAAAGGTTTCGACATATTCTACAACTGATTTAATTTCATGTTAAAATCACAGCAGGGAATTGGTTATAAAAAAGGTACTTTGATATGTATGTATGAAAACATATCTACGTGTGCGTTAAATTTTCTATCCAAATGGAAAATATGAAATCAAATAATAAAGTCCCTATAGGATAATTCCAAAAAATTTCGACCCAAAATTACAGTTTTAGAAATTTTATATCTTCGATTTTTTTTCAATTTGGAGTGTTCACTAAAGTTGGCATCGTGTATCTTATCACATATGAATCAGTTCCATATCGTTTACGGCTCATGTTTTATGCACCTCTAAAGTAGGACATCTTTGGCATTTTTAAGTTTAAGATTAAATAATTTTTATGTACATTATTCGATTTTAACGAAATTTCTATCCATTGTAAAATTATAAAAATATTACAACTTCCTAGCACAAGGACCTCTATCTGGCTGGTTTTCTATTATAATTTGTTTGACATTTTTAGAAACAGACACTAACTCAGTCACTCACTTATACAAGTATAAATGTCGTAAATGCTTCTAAACGGCTGTGATTTTCTTTTATTTAACCGAAACAGAAATGTCAAAACATTTAGGAAAACCGAAAAACAATACTATTTTGCGGTTTTTTATGTATGTATTGTGTTTATATGATTGTGTTAAATGTTAATAGTATTAATGCAGGTTAACGTGTCGGTAATTGCTTTTGTAAACATTTTCAACAACATATGTACGCAATTTTCTCTATGAATGTTAATGTACATACATACATTTATGTGTGTAAAAAATTCAACTATGTACTTTTATTATGAAAATAATTTAAAGGTGGTTTCAAAATTGGTGTCATTTTGGTAAAAAAATTAGGTTATCACAAAATTTGTTAATTTTTCAAAACAAAAAATAATAGGTTGCTGCTAATATGTTTCCTGAAACTTTGGCTTAAAAATATGTTCCTTAGTATTGAGTTTAACAATTTTTGAGGCCCCCTTTAAACCCATGTATTTCAATTTCCATTAGTGTGTGGGGTATGTAGTCTGAAAATACATTTATGCCTACATGTATGGGTTTCTATTATTTTAGGTATGTATGTGCGTCATAACCAGGCTTTCATTTTTCATTTGAAGCATAACTAATAAATAATTTCATTAAGACTTTATTATACGTATGTTAAAGTTTATTGGTAAATATATGTGAATGTTTAAATAATTTGCGAAAATTTACTCCCATTCTATTAACTGTCTTCCTGTAACCATTTCCTTTGCGTTATTGTGGTTTCAATTTCTATAGCATTTATATATATATATTCTTCCTACTTTTCCACTTACGGTATGTGCACGAGTAAGTATTTTAGGGAATTTATAATTGACTATGTACATAACTACATGTGTGTAAAATAATTTGTTGTTAGGTTAGGTCAGGTTAGGTTAGGTTAGGTTACGTTCAATGGACAGCCGTCGAACAATAGGAGACAGCCCACTTGGGTTCAATTTGGGCCCGTTGTGATACTCTGAAGGACCATGTGATGCTAGTCGAACCAAACCGATCCGATGATTCTAGTCAAACCAAACCGACGAATAAGGCTTTAGATGTAGTTGTACGAAGCGCACCTGCACAGAAGCAAAGATTCCGATGTTGGTAGATATTTTCATAGACTTCCACTATACTATCGCTCCATATATAAGTATGGACTTAATCACCATGTCGAAGAGCTATTTCGCATTCCTGGAATTTATTTCCCAGGATATTCCGATGGCTTCCCATACACATATATAGAGCAACATCTGCCTTTGAGGCCCTATTCCGTGTGTTCTGAACTCGCACTTCTTATATGGTTTTTAAACTTGTTAACTGCGGACTTATACGTAGACCAGTTTCCTATTCTCTTAGCCTCTTTGCAAGTTTCACCTATCTCGGAGTTCCAAAAGTGTGGTTTACTCCTTCCTTAGCATTTCGATACAGGACGATCGTTAATGGCCGGGGGATTAGGGAAGAATAGATCTGTAGGAAGATTGACTCGAAGCCGTAGTAAATTTACGGCTTGTTCATTACAATGATAATCTTTCTGGATGCTCCGTCGGATTTGGAAACTCTGGTCACCTTCTAATCACTTGTAGAGATCTCAGGATTTCCAAGCCGAATGTGTTGCAGAACCTCCTCTGGTTTGAATGGTTCGTCCTCACACGGCCCATAGCCCTAGACCGACGTGGAATCTCGTCAATGGAAACAAGATTTAGCGACTTCCTATAGGTCATCGAAAAGAACCATCGTCTGCTTTAAAAACAGTACTGATTGCTCGTTTAAGCAGGCCATTAACTTCATACTGCCACGATACCATCCTGCATCGTCACACTGGGGGAGAGTCCGCGGTTCTTTTTCAGAACTTTCCAGATGACTCCTATCAGCATTCATCGCACTATATCCCAGTTTGTATGAGATATAGCGCAATCTGCGTCGCTGGGAACAGACGCTGGTGGATCTTGACATACACGAAATGTGTGGACATGAGGATCCATTAGATTCAACGGACTTGTTTCCTCGACATTTCCATTCCTGGCGAAGATAAAAACATCAAGAGGGAATGTCGGATAGCCGTCCCTACTGGGAAAACTACTGTGCTCACCATAAACCCCTCTGGTATGGGTATCCCTGCCAGGACGGCCTCATGGACTCTTATATTTAGCTCTCGCATCGCTTCAAGGTGACCATCCTTCGCAAAGGTAATTTGTTGTTACTTTTATTTTGTAAATATTAGTATAATAACAGATTTTGCATCTAGTAATATCGAGGATAACCGAGGATACCAAGTCTTGTAATTGAATATTTTCAATTACAGTTACAAATAATTGCAATTGACAAATAAAGTAATTGTAATTGAAATTTTTCAATTACAATTACATGGTAACTGAAAATTTTCAATTGCAATTAACTTGTAATTGTAACTGAAATTCCAATTACAAATTACAGGTTGATTGTGATTATGTATGTCATAGATTACAGAATGTAACCATTACCACACAAGGCTGCTAATTAGAGTAATAAGAAAGATGACACCATTTCCACTGCAAACTGGAAATCTTGGGTGTTTTCTCTTTGGACTTAAAAATAGAAAATTATTTATTATAAAGGTAAAAAGTGGAATCATAGATGCATAAACATGACATAAAAATAAGATATAATTTAAACTTTCTAATACTATTTACTGTAATCAATTGATTAATAGAATTATAAGTGTCTTTATCTCTAATAGTTATTCATGTGATCTATCCCTGAATACGATTATTATTGTCTAATTAGTGTCTCAGTCAACTTCTAAGTTGATTTTAAAATATCCGCCTTTCTGTACATTCTTCTTGAAATTATTCACATAGTTGATGGCCTGAAGTGAAGTCCCAATTTAAGTTAGTTTTTACCAAAATTTTGTTGTTCAACCCATACATACATTTTTGTTAAATCAGGCACGCATTTGTCTTTGTGTATTAGAGAAGTCAAAATAAATTTTATTTAAATTTCCTTGATCTTTTACGGAAGTAAAAACCACCAAATACCATTAGTAGTGTGTTTATGTACCTTCGGGACCACTTTTTTCATACAAATGCATGTTCAATGGGCGTGGCATATTTGCTCCCGCCCACTTTTTTGTATTGACCAATCAGAAGCGAGGAGTTCCCGCCCACTTTTTGTATTGACCAATCAGAAGCGAGGAGTTCCCGCCCACTTTTTGTTGTTGTGAGAGTGAGAGAATAGTTAGTTTGTGTGAGAGAGAGAGAATAGTTAGTTTGTGTGAGAGTGAGAGAGAGAGAGAATAGTTAGTTGGTGTGAGAGTGAGAGAGAGAGAGAATAGTTAGTTGGTGTGAGAGTGAGAGTGAGAGTCCCGCCATTTTGTATTTTTGTTGTTTTGTATTGACCAATCAGAAGCGAGGAGTTCCCGCCATTTTGTAGATGATTGTAGAAAACCAGATTTTATATTGACCAATCAGAAGCAAGCTTTAAGTAGATAAAGAAGGGAAGTGTGGGTTGTGAGTTAGAGGGAATAGTTAGTTGGTGTGAGAGTGAGAGAGAGGGGAAAAGTAGCTTGTGAGAGTGAGAGGGAGAGGAAGTGTGGGTTGTGAGAGTGAGAGAGAGAGAGAAAATAGTTAGTTGATGCGAGAGGGTGTTGTCAGGTAGATTAGTATGTGTGTTAGGTTTTGAGTTTTGATTTTGTGGATGATAGAAGAAACCCAGTTTTAGTGTAGAGAGAAAATGCTTGCCTGTTATGTTTTTAAAGATCAGTATGATTGAAATGTATGTTGTTTATGTTTTGCATCCCTGGTTAATAATGTGTTTATAAGAGAAATGATTAGCATTTGCAGAAAGAGTTTTGTAACTTAAAAAAAAAGACAATGAGTTTTAGTTTCATTTATTTATTTTATTGATAAAAAATTTGTAATATGTTTCTATTAGATGTATTACATTATCTTTTTTTTAATTCAAATTTAATACAATCACACAAAATGTTTGATCTACAATCGCAAATGTTGCATATCGTAGGGCAGTTGATAAAATGTTTTCCATGAACAGAGGTAATTAACTCCATATTTTCATATTCGTCTACAAATTCCGTACCAGAAACAAGACCTATTCCCTACTTTGCGGTCTTCACAATTACGATAGAGTTCATTGAATCTATGGCTAAATATATTCATATTTTCACCGATTGCATTGTAAACTATTATCATAGCAGTTTATTCTTTACATTTTATACATACTCTATACTTTATGTCTTATAATTTATACCTTACACATTATTCTCTATAGTATATACCTGATACTTTTACTCTATACTTTATACATTATATTATTTATACCCTATAACATATATTTTAAGCCCTACACTTTATACATTATTCTTTATGCCTTATACCTTGTACTTTATAATCTATAATTTATGATATATATTTTATATTCTATACTGTTTAATCTATACTTTATACCTTATACTTTATATCTTATACTTTTTATGCCTTATACCTTGTACTTTATAATCTATAATTTATGATATATATTTTATATTCTATACTGTTTACTCTATACTTTGTACCTTATACTTTATATCTTATACTTTTTATACCTTATACTTTATATCATATAATTTATACTCTTTACTTTATACTTTATATTTTTTACTTTATACCCTATACTTTACACCTTCTTCCTTATACTCTATACTATGTACTATTTCATATCTTATACATTATACTCTATACTTTATACCTTATATTCTTTATACCTTATACATTATGCGTTATACCTTATAATTTATACTCTATACCTTATACCTTAAATATTATACTCAACACTTTATACACTATACTTAATACCCTATACTTTATACCTTATACTTTATAATCTATACTTTATAATCTATATTTTATTCATAATATTTTATACATTATCTTTTATGCCTTTTACCTTATACTCTATACTTCATAACCTGTACTTTACACTTTATTCTTTATACTTAATACTATATTTATTAATATTATATTTTATACTCAGTATCTTATATCTTATACTTTATACTCTATAATTTAGATTGATTGATAATTTATACCTTATACTTTATAATCTATACTTTATTCATAATTCTTTATGTCTTATATCTTATACCTTATACTTTATACTCTATACTTTGCACCTTATACTTTATACCTTATACATTATACTCTATGCTTTATACCTTATAAAGTTGTGAAAAAGTCACTAATAGAAAATCTAATGATCTACTCCAATTATCATTTAAGCTACAGTATACCATGAATATAATATTCCCCAGAGAATATGAACGTGTAAAGACATTTGATTGGTTGGATAAGAACCAATTGACTATGACGAGAATGTTTTATACCAGCAAAAGAGATAGAACGAGATGTTATTTTTTGTGTGTTGAGAACATGTTGATCTGCCTATATCTGAGCATCTGCGCTGATCATCAAATTGTCCTCTATTAAGAAGACGTGGTATCAACAATATATCAATACATTTTGAGTATTTGAAAAAAGTCTTACTACCAACTAGCTATGATACATATGGTCTAAGTAAAGGTATTGAAAAGAATTACAATGATTTTCCTGAGGGTATAATCCTATCTGAAAAACAAATTTTATTACCATCACCAGCAAATATAATATTAGTACTAAAAATCAAAATCTCAATTCATATCATCCGGAATATGTGGAATATGAAATTGAATCACCACACCTAATTATATTTACTGCTGTGTCCAGAAAGTCTAAAAGAACTCTATACCAATTAATAGATTTTGAAAAATACATGTTTATAATTATTTTTTTTTTTTTCAATTCATATTGTTCTTACTTGTTTGTATATTCTTTATTTTTACATAAATATCTTTAATATTTTCTGTTAATTTTTTTCTTTTATACAAAATCTTTCGATTTCATAGTATGAATTATATTCTATCCCATATATGTGATTATTTAATAAAAGTTCATTATTTCTTTACTATCAATATTTCTTATAAATGATGAAATTAAAACATTAAACATTTTAAATTTACACTAAATGCCATGTTTTATTTTATTTTTTATTTTTATAATAGATACATACATATAAACACATTTTTTTTTTTTTTTTTTTTTTTTGTTTCATTATTTTATATTCAGTATTCATTTGTATCACAAATTTAATTACGTTTACATCTCTTTCTAAACATAATATATTTTATAGTGGAGAATTAGACAAAGTTATGAACATATCTGGTAAAATTCAGTATATTAGCAATAAATTAAAGGTCTTTTTAGTTTAGTTTGGAAATACGTTGTTGTTTGGAATCAGATAATAAAATATAAATGGTGTATTAAAATTTATATCAGTAAGAAATATATTCAATCATTATAACAAACCTTCACATCTAAATATTTCAAAAGTCACACTTAATTTTAATTACAATTAATTTCAATTATTTTAATATTTTTGTCTTTTGCAAACATACATTTACATTATTTTTCATCATTCCCTTAGACATCTAAAAGTACAGGGATGAAATATTATCCATAAACTTACTCTTACAATATTTATTCTTAATGAAAATAGAACATAAAACTAGAATACAAATCGAAATAACAAAAAGTGATATGTCTCCTGGCATAGTTTTAACCTTTAAATTCTTTATCAGTATGTGGTTTCTCAATATGTTTGATATTGTTTAAAATGTTTATAGTAACTGGTTTTACAACTCTAATATTTATTTTATTGTAATCTATCAGCCATGACGATGTTTGAATAGATGATTTTTGTTTTGAAGTAAAATATGCCGAAGAATATAAGGTGATTCCTTCATGTTCAGCAACACATCCTGATTGTAAAGTTAACAAACCTTTTGAAGGTAGCATTATCGAACTGCGATTATGATTATCACAGTCTACCCTTAGTGTAAATGTATCAGAAACAGCAAATAACCACTGATTTTCTGTTGATAATTTAATCCAAACACTTTTCTTTTCAACTTCTTTAAAATTACATTCAGCATGCCTCGACTGTTTTAGTGCTGAAATTTCACATGTTCGTTCAACAGCTGATTTCCATGAAAAATTATTTCTACAATTAAATTGGTCATCATTGTTTTTAGTACATGCATTAAGTTGTAATTGAGACATCAAAAAATACAAATTATTTGCAAAGTTATACACTATGTAATCATCATCTACCAAAGATATCACTGTACTATTGTCTACTTTAACTGGTAGTTGAATTATTTTGTAAACTTCAGAGCTATGATTGGTAACTAATGGTATTTCAGCTTGTATTAAAAATCGATTTTCTATCATAAATCCATTTACTTTAATAGAGTTAAAAATTTTCTTTAATTTAGTATCGGTGAGTTGTCCAGGAAAAATCAAATCATTTGGTAAGAATTATTCAATATGTAATAACTCGTCTTGTAATTGGTTAAATGTAAGAAGATCTGGATTAACATTTCCATGATTTATGTCAATTAATAGATTTGTAAAGGATGATTGAACTTTATTACAGTTATCTACTATTAAATGTAGTTGTCCTATCATAACTTGAAACAACCATTCTGCATTTGTTCTATTTTTATCTTCATCGATATTAATCAGCTTCAGTAGTTCATAAATTTTATTAAAGCTTGCATTTAATTCGTTACTAGTGTTTTTAATATGTTCTTTGTAGAATCTAAAACTGATATTTGTTGAATCATAAGCTCATTCAAATCTTGCTGGTTGTTAAAATAGTTTTTTATTTTTGTTTGCAGAGTTTGTTGATCTTTGTTAGTCACGTCTACTGAGAACATTTTCGATTTTAGAAATAAATTGTCTTGCTGCAATGAATAATATATTTTATCGAACCTTCGTTTCAGCAATTCACATATCTCTCTTTACCATATTTATTAATTAATAATTCATTTTGTATAACTTCTGTCATGATTTTTATTTTCTTAAGTTCATCGTGAAATTCATAGAAGTCATAGTAAATAAATAGATTTCATCTTGAATTAATCATGTTTATTGATCCTATATTATCAAAATATAATGCAGTATTTGATGGTATTTCTTGAACTTTAATATTATTATTATATTCTAACAATGCAGCATTTAGTCTTACAGTTGTCACGAGATGTGTCAAAAAGCGAAGTAAGTTATAATTTATAAAATTCATAATATTTAGTTATTGTTTATTTATTAAGCTTGATGTCTTATGTTTATATCTTTACTTTTGGAATATGCTATATCGTGATCTTTGCATGCAGCGTCCAAAAGGTTAATTCCTTTATCTCCTTTATAACTGATAACGAACTGGTTCTAATCTGCTTTATAACAGATAACGAACTGATTCTGATCTGTTTTATAACTGCTAACCAACTGGTTCTGATCTGCTTTATAACTGATTACGAACTGGTTCTGATCTGCTTTATATCTTTCATCACTTATTTACAATTGAATAAAATTATCGAATCCCTTTCTATATCGACCTTAATTAACTAGATCATCCTTACTAACAACAAAACATGTAGATTTTATTATTAACCAACTGTGTTGTAGGAATTAATTCTAATTTCATTTTCATGGCTTTTATATCTCGGATTTGGATTACTAGTGTGTGGACTTCGCATGTAATATTTATCCATAGTCTTCGTAATATATTTCTTTTCCTCATTTAAATGAAAGCAGCGGCATGAAACTGCATTTCCATATCTTCTTTTGAACGATTGAATTTTCTGTAAAGATTCTTAAAAAATCATGTTCTCAAAACTCAACAAAAATACACCAATATCAAATATCTTGTAAGCTTCAGATCACTTAAATCACTATAAGCAAAAGCTAAAAAGTGAACCATCCCTAACACCATAGTAAATAAATGATTTTTTCTTTTTTAATTTTATGTAGATAATTATTAACTTTAATATGAAAAAAAAAATATGTATCGTTAAAAGATTCCATTTATACCTTTAAAATTACAGATGAAATATTAGCCATAGACGTACTATTACAACATTTATTCTTAATGTAAATAGAATATAAAACTAGAATACAAATCGAAATAACAAAAAGTGATATGTCTCCTGACACAGTTTTAATCTTTAAATTCTTTAACTCAGTTTTAATTATATCAACATCAATATGTAGTTTATCAATATATTTGCTATTGTTTAAAATGTTTACAGTAACTGGTTTTATAACTCTAATATTAATTTTATTGTAATCTATCAATTTCAAGTGGTGGTTGTAAATCTCCAAAACTGTCAAAATATTCCTTATAGTTGTGATTTTTATAATATGCTACCCAATGTGTTCCAGATCCATGTTCATCATCTAAATTAACAATACCACATTCTTGAGTAAGTGGTTTTTTTTAGGTAAACCATCACACATGAAAACACCTCTAAAATATCTGAGTTGTCTTCCACATTTCTGTAGATCTATATCAGTTAGGGGACGATTGGGTAGATTTTTTAAAAGTTTTTTGAATTTGGTCTATAATACAATCCATATCCAGTTTTATAAGGTTTAAGATATAAACCTTTTCCCATAGCTATTGCTTCCATATTTTTATTATAACGTGTAGCTTCTGCTAGTTGTTCTTTTCCATTCTTTATACTGTTCACAGCTTTAACTATAGCTGATCCACCTGTAGCTAAACCTCCCAAAGCTGATAATGCTGTTAAAACAGGAATTAGTGGTAGAAATCCACCAATTTTAGGTACTGGAATTACTCTTGGTATTTTTATATTAGCTCTCCTTTTGCTTTTAAAATTATTATGAATGACTTTTTGAGCAATTTTAACAGCGTCATGTATATTATCTGGTTTTTCTTTTTTCAAAAGTTTTAAGGTATTTCTAACAGTGTTGGTAAATAATTTTCTATTACAAACTTTTCTCATTCTTTTTTTTTCATTTTTTTTTCTCGATTTACGATGTTTTTTAATATTTTTAATATTCTTCATACCTAATCCAAATTTCACTTTTGTCTTCATTGCATTCGTAACAAACCAAGCATTAGCTCGTTCTTTAAAATCACTATCTTTAGATTTTACTCGTTGTCAAGCTTTTCCAGCTAATATTTGATCAGCTTGATGTCGGCTATTTAAATCTTTTGATTGTGAGTATGCAATATCGTGTTCTTTACATGCAGCGTCTAATAAATTTATTCCTTTATCTCCTCTTGCTAAGCGTTCTTTAAGTTTTGTACCAGATCCACAGAATTGATAACCAGGTAATAATACAGTATTTGATGGTATTTCTTGAACTCTAATATTAGTATTATAATTTGAAAATGCAGCATTTAGTCTTACAGTTGTCACGAGATGTGTCAAAAAGCAAAGTAAGTTATAATTTATTAAATTCATAATATTTAGGTGTTGTTTATTTATTAAGCTTGATGTCTTATGTTTATATCTTTACTTTTGGAATATGCTATATCGTAATCTTCGCATGCAACATTCAAAGGTTAATTCCTTTATCTACTCGTTCCAAATTGTTTTTATAATTTTTATCCAGGACCGCAAAATTTGTAACCAGGAATATGTATTTTGTGTGAGTAGACGTAAAAATGTTAATTCTTTCTATTTACGTCGTCAAACTTATACAAGAATCCCAAAACATTTAGTTATATATAATGCTAATAAGATTATTATATTTAAGCAAGTGAGACATATATATGGAGATCATGTGTTATGAATTATGAAAACTTTCATAAAATCTGTCGAGAATGATGGAAGACAAGTATAGATTTCTGGTTGTAAGTAAAGATGATGATTTAAATAAATATTTAATTATCAGTATATTATTAGATATTAAACGTATTAGATCAGTATACACTACATCGATCTGATATCAGACCTGATATCAGCCCTGATATCTGATATCAGCCCTGATATCTGATACCAGACCTGATATCTGATACCAGACCTGATATCTGATATCAGCCCTGATATCTGATACCAGACCTGATATCTGATATCAGCCCTGATAGCTGATATCAGCCCTGATATCTGATATCAGCCCTGATATCTGATACCAGACCTGATATCTGATACCAGACCTGATATCTGATATCAGCCCTGATATCTGATACCAGCCCTGATATCTGATATCAGGTCTGGTATCAGATATCAGGGCTGATATCAGATATCAGGGCTGATATCAGCTATCAGGGCTGATATCAGATATCAGGTCTGGTATCAGATATCAGGGCTGATATCAGATATCAGGTCTGGTATCAGATATCAGGGCTGATATCAGATATCAGGGCTGATATCAGGTCTGATATCAGATCGATGTAGTGTATACTGATCTAATACGTTTAATATCTAATAATATACTGATAATTAAATATTTATTTAAATCATCATCTTTACTTACAACCAGAAATCTATACTTGTCTTCCATCATTCTCGACAGATTTTATGAAAGTTTTCATAATTCATAACACATGATCTCCATATATATGTCTCACTTGCTTAAATATAATAATCTTATTAGCATTATATATAACTAAATGTTTTGGGATTCTTGTATAAGTTTGACGACGTAAATAGAAAGAATTAACATTTTTACGTCTACTCACACAAAATACATCTTCCTGGTTACAAATTTTGCGGTCCTGGATAAAAATTATAAAAACAATTTGGAACGAGTAGATAAAGGAATTAACCTTTGAATGTTGCATGCGAAGATTACGATATAGCATATTCCAAAAGTAAAGATATAAACATAAGACATCAAGCTTAATAAATAAACAACACCTAAATATTATGAATTTAATAAATTATAACTTACTTTGCTTTTTGACACATCTCGTGACAACTGTAAGACTAAATGCTGCATTTTCAAATTATAATACTAATATTAGAGTTCAAGAAATACCATCAAATACTGTATTATTACCTGGTTATCAATTCTGTGGATCTGGTACAAAACTTAAAGAACGCTTAGCAAGAGGAGATAAAGGAATAAATTTATTAGACGCTGCATGTAAAGAACACGATATTGCATACTCACAATCAAAAGATTTAAATAGCCGACATCAAGCTGATCAAATATTAGCTGGAAAAGCTTGACAACGAGTAAAATCTAAAGATAGTGATTTTAAAGAACGAGCTAATGCTTGGTTTGTTACGAATGCAATGAAGACAAAAGTGAAATTTGGATTAGGTATGAAGAATATTAAAAATATTAAAAAACATCGTAAATCGAGAAAAAAAAAATGAAAAAAAAAGAATGAGAAAAGTTTGTAATAGAAAATTATTTACCAACACTGTTAGAAATACCTTAAAACTTTTGAAAAAAGAAAAACCAGATAATATACATGACGCTGTTAAAATTGCTCAAAAAGTCATTCATAATAATTTTAAAAGCAAAAGGAGAGCTAATATAAAAATACCAAGAGTAATTCCAGTACCTAAAATTGGTGGATTTCTACCACTAATTCCTGTTTTAACAGCATTATCAGCTTTGGGAGGTTTAGCTACAGGTGGATCAGCTATAGTTAAAGCTGTGAACAGTATAAAGAATGGAAAAGAACAACTAGCAGAAGCTACACGTTATAATAAAAATATGGAAGCAATAGCTATGGGAAAAGGTTTATATCTTAAACCTTATAAAACTGGATATGGATTGTATTATAGACCAAATTCAAAAAACTTTTAAAAAATCTACCCAATCGTCCCCTAACTGATATAGATCTACAGAAATGTGGAAGACAACTCAGATATTTTAGAGGTGTTTTCATGTGTGATGGTTTACCTAAAAAAAACCACTTACTCAAGAATGTGGTATTGTTAATTTAGATGATGAACATGGATCTGGAACACATTGGGTAGCATATTATAAAAATCACAACTATAAGGAATATTTTGACAGTTTTGGAGATTTACAACCACCACTTGAAATTGATAGATTACAATAAAATTAATATTAGAGTTATAAAACCAGTTACTGTAAACATTTTAAACAATAGCAAATATATTGATAAACTACATATTGATGTTGATATAATTAAAACTGAGTTAAAGAATTTAAAGATTAAAACTGTGTCAGGAGACATATCACTTTTTGTTATTTCGATTTGTATTCTAGTTTTATGTTCTATTTACATTAAGAATAAATGTTGTAATAGTACGTCTATGGCTAATATTTCATCTGTAATTTTAAAGGTATAAATGGAATCTTTTAACGATACATATTTTTTTTTTCATATTAAAGTTAATAATTATCTACATAAAATTAAAAAAGAAAAAATCATTTATTTACTATGGTGTTAGGGATGGTTCACTTTTTAGCTTTTGCTTATAGTGATTTAAGTGATCTGAAGCTTACAAGATATTTGATATTGGTGTATTTTTGTTGAGTTTTGAGAACATGATTTTTTAAGAATCTTTACAGAAAATTCAATCGTTCAAAAGAAGATATGGAAATGCAGTTTCATGCCGCTGCTTTCATTTAAATGAGGAAAAGAAATATATTACGAAGACTATGGATAAATATTACATGCGAAGTCCACACACTAGTAATCCAAATCCGAGATATAAAAGCCATGAAAATGAAATTAGAATTAATTCCTACAACACAGTTGGTTAATAATAAAATCTACATGTTTTGTTGTTAGTAAGGATGATCTAGTTAATTAAGGTCGATATAGAAAGGGATTCGATAATTTTATTCAATTGTAAATAAGTGATGAAAGATATAAAGCAGATCAGAACCAGTTCGTAATCAGTTATAAAGCAGATCAGAACCAGTTGGTTAGCAGTTATAAAACAGATCAGAATCAGTTCGTTATCTGTTATAAAGCAGATTAGAACCAGTTCGTTATCAGTTATAAAGGAGATAAAGGAATTAACCTTTTGGACGCTGCATGCAAAGATCACGATATAGCATATTCCAAAAGTAAAGATATAAACATAAGACATCAAGCTTAATAAATAAACAATAACTAAATATTATGAATTTTATAAATTATAACTTACTTCGCTTTTTGACACATCTCGTGACAACTGTAAGACTAAATGCTGCATTGTTAGAATATAATAATAATATTAAAGTTCAAGAAATACCATCAAATACTGCATTATATTTTGATAATATAGGATCAATAAACATGATTAATTCAAGATGAAATCTATTTATTTACTATGACTTCTATGAATTTCACGATGAACTTAAGAAAATAAAAATCATGACAGAAGTTATACAAAATGAATTATTAATTAATAAATATGGTAAAGAGAGATATGTGAATTGCTGAAACGAAGGTTCGATAAAATATATTATTCATTGCAGCAAGACAATTTATTTCTAAAATCGAAAATGTTCTCAGTAGACGTGACTAACAAAGATCAACAAACTCTGCAAACAAAAATAAAAAACTATTTTAACAACCAGCAAGATTTGAATGAGCTTATGATTCAACAAATATCAGTTTTAGATTCTACAAAGAACATATTAAAAACACTAGTAACGAATTAAATGCAAGCTTTAATAAAATTTATGAACTACTGAAGCTGATTAATATCGATGAAGATAAAAATAGAACAAATGCAGAATGGTTGTTTCAAGTTATGATAGGACAACTACATTTAATAGTAGATAACTGTAATAAAGTTCAATCAGCCTTTACAAATCTATTAATTGACATAAATCATGGAAATGTTAATCCAGATCTTCTTACATTTAACCAATTACAAGACGAGTTATTACATATTGAATAATTCTTACCAAATGATTTGATTTTTCCTGGACAACTCACCGATACTAAATTAAAGAAAATTTTTAACTCTATTAAAGTAAATGGATTTATGATAGAAAATCGATTTTTAATACAAGCTGAAATACCATTAGTTACCAATCATAGCTCTGAAGTTTACAAAATAATTCAACTACCAGTTAAAGTAGACAATAGTACAGTGATATCTTTGGTAGATGATGATTACATAGTGTATAACTTTGCAAATAATTTGTATTTTTTGATGTCTCAATTACAACTTAATGCATGTACTAAAAACAATGATGACCAATTTAATTGTAGAAATAATTTTTCATGGAAATCAGCTGTTGAACGAACATGTGAAATTTCAGCACTAAAACAGTCGAGGCATGCTGAATGTAATTTTAAAGAAGTTGAAAAGAAAAGTGTTTGGATTAAATTATCAACAGAAAATCAGTGGTTATTTGCTGTTTCTGATACATTTACACTAAGGGTAGACTGTGATAATCATAATCGCAGTTCGATAATGCTACCTTCAAAAGGTTTGTTAACTTTACAATCAGGATGTGTTGCTGAACATGAAGGAATCACCTTATATTCTTCGGCATATTTTACTTCAAAACAAAAATCATCTATTCAAACATCGTCATGGCTGATAGATTACAATAAAATAAATATTAGAGTTGTAAAACCAGTTACTATAAACATTTTAAACAATATCAAACATATTGAGAAACCACATACTGATAAAGAATTTAAAGGTTAAAACTATGCCAGGAGACATATCACTTTTTGTTATTTCGATTTGTATTCTAGTTTTATGTTCTATTTTCATTAAGAATAAATATTGTAAGAGTAAGTTTATGGATAATATTTCATCCCTGTACTTTTAGATGTCTAAGGGAATGATGAAAAATAATGTAAATGTATGTTTGCAAAAGACAAAAATATTAAAATAATTGAAATTAATTGTAATTAAAATTAAGTGTGACTTTTGAAATATTTAGATGTGAAGGTTTGTTATAATGATTGAATATATTTCTTACTGATATAAATTTTAATACACCATTTATATTTTATTATCTGATTCCAAACAACAACGTATTTCCAAACTAAACTAAAAAGACCTTTAATTTATTGCTAATATACTGAATTTTACCAGATGTTTGGTCAAAATACATTTGAGAACCAATTTTCTTAAATATTATTTATTGTTATTTATTTTTTATTGGATTAATTCATTCCTTTAAATATCTATAATATCATTGTTAACAAAACATTCCTTTAAATATCTTGTTGCTCATCTTACACATAATATATAACAAATAACGGGATTGCATTCCTTACATTCTTAGCTTCAACCAACTCTAGTTATAAGAATTTTGTCATTGTCAAAATATTAGCGGAGCAATGAACAATAAACAAAAAATTTTTCGTGGTTTTTAAATATTTTATAAGTTGTGGTACACCTTTGAAATCAAAAAAAAAAAAATAAGTGTTCGTTTCTTTTATGGTTCAACATAAAATTTGGCGACCGTGACAGGACATTAATTTAATTTAAATAAACATAAGTTGTTAAACAAAATTTTACATTTACGTGAAAAATAAATACAAAATATTTAAAAACAAAAAAACATTGTGCTAAAATAAGAAACAAACATTTTAGTTTTTCGTAATCATCATTAACGTCATCATCGTAGTTAGTGCAACAGTTGTTCATACAACTACTGTAATCAACATCATCATCATCATCGTCCATTTGGTAATTATCAGCCACCTGAAGTCTCATCTACATCATCATCGTCATAAACCTCCTCGTCATCGCATTTGCTAGCCACCCTTCACATACAGTAAATCATCACTGAACAACAACAACTTAAACATCGATTTCTCTTCGCTGAGATGCTCTTAATTATTTAATCAAGTAAGTGAAACAATACCAAATCATTTACTCCGTCTATACTCTTAATCTTTTGTCTCTCTATTGTACACGCACACACAAACAAGCATACATTGAGTTGGAGTGTAAATTCAAATAGTGTTGGCACTTGAATAGTGTTGGCCCGTACAAAATTTCGGCCTTTTTGAACAACAAGTTATACTTAGTACAACATTTGGTACCTTTTTGGCATATTATCGATTTTATTAAATTTTCATCAACTTTACATCAATTTATTACAATTTAACCTCATTTATTGCACAATGAGCACCGAAAAAACCGATATTGGGGGAAATACCCTTAGTTCATTTAAGCAACAACGAACAGCAATGAAACGAAATATTACACAAATGAAAACCAAAATAGAAAAGGATGGAAGTACTTCAGACTACACCATTCTTGACTGCCGACTGCAAATTCTCGAATCGTATTTTAAGCAAATTAGTCACATTCAAACACAAATTGAGAAACTGGATGATTCTGATATGGCTCGACCAGATTTAGAAGAACTGTTTATTTCTGCCAAGGCACCACTGGTGCGTTTCATGAATCAAAAACGAAGTTCTTGTGATATTGAACAAAGTTTCTTAAATTCCTCTCAATCCTTTGTGTCTCATCAAAATCGTTTACCTCAGCTAAAACTACCTAAATTTGACGGAAAGTATTCTGAGTTTTCGAGATTTATAAGTACATTCAAGACGTTGGTACACAATGAATCCCATATCCCGGTTATTGACAAATTTAATTATTTGCTAAACTGTTTATCAGGTCAAGCTTTAGCAGTAATAGAACCATTTCATGTTATCGAGTCGAATTATCAAAAGGCTTTTGATCATTTAATTGAACGATATGACAACAAATCGTTAATGTTCATTGACAATATCAACTCATTGTTTTCGATTGCACCCATCTCTAAACCAAACGCTTCAATGCTGCGTTCAATTCTTGATAACGTTTCGGCTCTTCGTAGTTCAATGCTCTCACTCGGTTCAGAAGTCGATATTATGAATGCTATAATTATTCATATCGTTTTGTCGAAAATTGATGAAGAGTCAAAAAGGATTTATGACGAAAAACAAGATTTTAATTCCCTACCATCATGGGATCAGTGTTATTCAATTTTAAGTCGTCGTTGCCAGTTTCTAGAGAGTCGTACTGCTGAATTGGACTCTTTTCAACCTCGTGATAACAAATCTAAGCCAACTCCCAAGCGACCTGGATCATCATTTGTTGTTTCAACAATTCTTTGCGAATACTGTAAAAGTAAAGAGCATTTAACTGGAAGTTGTTCCACTTATTTGTCGCTGCCCATCGCTCGTCGTTTCGAATTCGTTAAAAGCTCCAAGTTGTGCATAAATTGCCTTAGAACTGGTCATATAGTTTCTCAATGTCAATCGAAGTCGCGCTGTCGCACTTGCCGGATATCGCATCACACCACCTTACACAATCCAACTTTCCAAAGAAAACATGAGACAAATAATTCTTTTCGTTCATCGAACATAAATCCTACTCCTTTGCCCCAACATGATGCTTCTCTTAATTCATCATTTCAACAACCGCATTCTTCGTCCTTTCAACCATCGTCGTCTCACCAATCGTTTATACCAACACCAAATAATATATCCACAACTCATTTAACAAAAACGTCATTTGTAACACGTAGTCGTCGAATAAATCTGCTTCCAACAGCTATTATTTTTGTAAAGGATTCTTTCGGTTGTTTGCAACCTCTTCGAGCCTTATTGGACTCTTGTTCAGAAGTGAATCTTATCACGCAAGAAGCTACAAATCGTCTCCGTCTAAAACAAACTAAATCAAGTCAAGAAATTTCTAGCGTTTCTGACATACGAACTCAATTGAAATATATGGTAACAGCTACAATCAAATCTCGTATTTCTAACCTTGAGTGGACAACGTGTTTTTTGATCACAAAATCCATATCATCACAACACCCATCTGTACAAATAAAATCAGACAATTGGAACATTCCTGGAGGCCTTGAATTAGCAGATCCTCAATTTAACATTCCTCAACGCATTGATATGTTAATAGGTTCTGAAATTTTCTTTGATTTACTTCTTGACGGTAAAATTTCTATTGGAAATGGACTTCCTTTCCTTATTAACACATCCCTAGGGTGGGTCATCGGTGGCAGCGTGAACACTCAACATTCAAATCGTGTCTTATCGTGTAATGTTACAACAAAAATCGATGAGCTGGACTCTTTAATAAAGGCTTTTTGGGAAGTTGAAGAATTTAGTTTAAAGACTTCAACTCTCACAGAAGAAGAACAACAATGTGAAGAATATTTTATTAAAAACACAAATTTTAATTCTGATGGAAAGGTTCAGGTACGTTTACCATTCAAAAATTCTATTAACCAACTTGGTAGCTCAATTGCAGTGGCTCGCAGACGTTTTTTATATTTAGAAAAACGGCTTTCAAAGGATGATAACTTACGACAGATGTATTGCGATTTCATGGATGAATACATTAAACTTGGTCACATGTCACCCGTAAAATTCGATATTTTAGACTCCTCGCATTATGTAATTCCTCATCATCCAATTTTGCGTCCTCAAAGTACCACGACAAAACTACGAGTGGTTTTTGACGCATCTTGTCGCACTTCATCTAACATCTCGTTGAATGAAGCTCTAATGGTCGGTCCAACGATTCAACAGGAGCTTATATTAACAATTTTGTCATTTCGTTTAAACAAATTGGCCCTATCTGCTGACATCTGCAAAATGTATCGACAATTCTTGGTAGACAAAAGAGACCGCAACTATCAGCTAATTTTATGGAGAAAAGACGTACATGAACCAATAACACTGTATCAACTGAACACTGTAACTTATGGCACTTCAGCTGCTCCTTTTCTCGCTGTAAGAAGTTTGTTTTTCATTGCCGAATTTTATCAAAATGAATTTCCAATTGGTTGTAAAACTCTTAAGCAAGATCTTTACGTTGATGATTTGCTCACGGGGGCAGATAGCCTTTCTGAACTCTTAACAAAAAAATGTGAGGTTGTCGAAGTTTTACAAAAAGCCGGGCTACAACTCGCCAAATGGAACTCAAACTGCCCAAATATAGCCCCGATCGACGGTGAGCTTCAATTAAAAACAAACGATGAACACATCACTAAGACACTTGGGATGTCATGGAAGCCCAAGCATGACGTCTTTTGCTTTCGTTTTGATCTAGCAGTTATCGAAATTCCAACGAAAAGATCTGTTTTGTCAGCTATAGCAAAACTCTATGATGTTTTAGGTTTACTCAGTCCTATCATAATTTCCTGCAAGATTCTTATTCAGGAGATGTGGAAGCAAAAATTAGACTGGGACGAACCACTTACCGAACGTTTATCGAGTCGATGGCGACTAATTGAAAAAGATTTTCCACACATCAACAAAATTGAAATCCCTAGATTTGTTGGAACATCCCCGAAAACTCAATTTGATATTCATGGCTTTGCTGATGCCTCTCAATTGGCATATGGATGTTGTATTTATGTGAGTAATAAAACTGAATTTAAATCAACTTTGCTCATAGCAAAATCGAAGGTAGCTCCAGTGGTCCACCAATCGCTACCTCGCTTAGAACTTTGCGCTGCTTTGTTGCTCAGTCGAACTTGGGACAAAATCAAACATAAGTTTAATTCCTTCTCTTATCGCATTTTTTTTTGGTCCGATTCAAAAATAGTTTTAAACTGGCTGATTAATCACTCGTCGTCATATGTTTGCTTTGTTGCCAATAGAGTATCAGAAATCCAAAACTTAACTCACAATATTCCCTGGTTACATGTGCCTTCGAAACAAAACCCTGCAGATGTGGTATCGCGAGGATGTTTTGCCTATGAATTAAATAATACAATATGGTTTACAGGTCCTCAATTTCTCTTGCAACCAGACATTAATTGGCCAAAAGGTAATAATGAAGTTATCGAACTTCCCCAACAAGAAATGAGAAAGGCCCTATTTAAAACTACTATTGTCGTCGAATCAATCATCGAGCAATTAATATCTCGTCATTCTTCGTATCTTCGCATTCTTCGTATCGTAGCATATATTCATCGTGTCTTTGACAAAATACAGCGGAATTTATTTGTCACTGCTGAAGAGCAACAATCATCGTTTTGGAGAATTGTGTATAATATACAACAATCAACATTCAAGGAACAAATTGAGCTGCTCAACAACAACAAAACTTTGCAACCTAGTTTTCAAAAGCTGGCCCCATTCTTGGACAAAATTCAATGCTGCAATTCTACTTTAAACATCGTTCGTGTGGGTGGTCGGCTAGCAAATGCACCGTTATCGTACGACACAAAATTTCCTGTCCTTCTACCAAAGGATCATCGTTTCACAAAAATTTTCATCGAGTATCTCCATCGCAAACATCTGCATGCTGGTCCCAAAGCACTTCTTGGAATCCTTCGCCAACAAGTCTGGGTAATCAACGCAAGGGAGCTTGTAAGAAAGATTGTCCGAAATTGCGTGCATTGCTTTAAGTACAATCCCCGTTTATCGCAACAACTCATGGGTAATCTTCCTGCGGATCGCTTAAAGGCTCAACGTCCATTTCTTGTTTCAGGTGTCGACTTTTGTGGACCTTTCTATACCACTTATCGTATTAGAGGAAAACAACCTTACAAAACATACGTAGCTATATTCGTTTGCTTTACATCTAAGGCTATCCATATTGAACTAGCATCAGATCTTTCGACTAATTCTTTTCTTTTATGTCTTAAAAGATTTATAGGTCGGCGTGGAATCCCTCAAAGGCTTTATTGCGATAACGCAACAAATTTTGTTGGCGCCAACACCAAGTTACACGATTTCAAACAACATTTTTTTAATGAGGCTAATGTAAAGCAGCTCATGGACTACAGTGCAGTCACTGGCTTCAGATTTTTGTTCATCCCGCCTCGTTCTCCCCACTTTGGTGGCCTGTGGGAATCTGCTGTCAAGTCCACAAAAACACTTCTCGTTAAAAACATGTCTCGAGCCAACCTAACTTATGAAGAACTCCAAACAATACTCATCGAAGTCGAAGCTATTTTAAATTCTCGTCCACTGGCACCCAGATCAGATGATCCGAATGACGGTGAAGCTCTATCTCCTGCTCACATGCTAATTGGTTGCTCCTTAATGGCCCTACCAGATGAAAATTTGAATAACTACAAAAATGTAACCCACTTAAGGCGCTATCAACTTGTGACATATCTTAAGCAACAGTTTTGGCAACATTGGGTCCGTGATTATGTACTAAATCTACAAGACAGATGCAAATGGTTCAAGACTTGCGAAAACATTAAGGAAGGTACTCTTGTATTAATTCATGAAGACAACATTCCGCCTCAGCAGTGGCTTTTAGCTCGTGTAGTCAAAGTTATTCCTGGTCGAGATGGAAAGGTCAGAGTGGTAGACCTTAAAACCAATAAAGGAGTTCTAAGACGTCCCATACACAAAATAGCACCCATACCTACCGAAGCTAATTGAAAGTTCTTTCAATGGGGGCAGTATGTTTGGTCAAAATACATTTGAGAACCAATTTTCTTAAATATTATTTATTGTTATTTATTTTTTATTGGATTAATTCATTCCTTTAAATATCTATAATATCATTGTTAACAAAACATTCCTTTAAATATCTTGTTGCTCATCTTACACATAATATATAACAAATAACGGGATTGCATTCCTTACATTCTTAGCTTCAACCAACTCTAGTTATAAGAATTTTGTCATTGTCAAAATATTAGCGGAGCAATGAACAATAAACAAAAAATTTTTCGTGGTTTTTAAATATTTTATAAGTTGTGGTACACCTTTGAAATCAAAAAAAAAAAAAATAAGTGTTCGTTTCTTTTATGGTTCAACACCAGATATGTTCATAACTTTGTCTAATTCTCCACTATAAAATATATTATGTTTAGAAAGAGATGTAAACGTAATTAAATTTGTGATACAAATGAATACTGAATATAAAATAATGAAACAAAAAAAAAAAAAAAAAAAAAAATGTGTTTATATGTATGTATCTATTATAAAAATAAAAAATAAAATAAAACATGGCATTTAGTGTAAATTTAAAATGTTTAATGTTTTAATTTCATCATTTATAAGAAATATTGATAGTAAAGAAATAATGAACTTTTATTAAATAATCACATATATGGGATAGAATATAATTCATACTATGAAATCGAAAGATTTTGTATAAAAGAAAAAAATTAACAGAAAATATTAAAGATATTTATGTAAAAATAAAGAATATACAAACAAGTAAGAACAATATGAATTGAAAAAAAAAATAATTATAAACATGTATTTTTCAAAATCTATTAATTGGTATAGAGTTCTTTTAGACTTTCTGGACACAGCAGTAAATATAATTAGGTGTGGTGATTCAATTTCATATTCCACATATTCCGGATGATATGAATTGAGATTTTGATTTTTAGTACTAATATTATATTTGCTGGTGATGGTAATAAAATTTGTTTTTCAGATAGGATTATACCCTCAGGAAAATCATTGTAATTCTTTTCAATACCTTTACTTAGACCATATGTATCATAGCTAGTTGGTAGTAAGACTTTTTTCAAATACTCAAAATGTATTGATATATTGTTGATACCACGTCTTCTTAATAGAGGACAATTTGATGATCAGCGCAGATGCTCAGATATAGGCAGATCAACATGTTCTCAACACACAAAAAATAACATCTCGTTCTATCTCTTTTGCTGGTATAAAACATTCTCGTCATAGTCAATTGGTTCTTATCCAACCAATCAAATGTCTTTACACGTTCATATTCTCTGGGGAATATTATATTCATGGTATACTGTAGCTTAAATGATAATTGGAGTAGATCATTAGATTTTCTATTAGTGACTTTTTCACAACTTTATAAGGTATAAAGCATAGAGTATAATGTATAAGGTATAAAGTATAAGGTGCAAAGTATAGAGTATAAAGTATAAGGTATAAGATATAAGACATAAAGAATTATGAATAAAGTATAGATTATAAAGTATAAGGTATAAATTATCAATCAATCTAAATTATAGAGTATAAAGTATAAGATATAAGATACTGAGTATAAAATATAATATTAAATATAGTATTAAGTATAAAGAATAAAGTGTAAAGTACAGGTTATGAAGTATAGAGTATAAGGTAAAAGGCATAAAAGATAATGTATAAAATATTATGAATAAAATATAGATTATAAAGTATAGATTATAAAGTATAAGGTATAAAGTATAGGGTATTAAGTATAGTGTATAAAGTGTTGAGTATAATATTTAAGGTATAAGGTATAGAGTATAAATTATAAGGTATAACGCATAATGTATAAGGTATAAAGAATATAAGGTATAAAGTATAGAGTATAATGTATAAGATATGAAATAGTACATAGTATAGAGTATAAGGAAGAAGGTGTAAAGTATAGGGTATAAAGTAAAAAATATAAAGTATAAAGTAAAGAGTATAAATTATATGATATAAAGTATAAGGTATAAAAAGTATAAGATATAAAGTATAAGGTACAAAGTATAGAGTAAACAGTATAGAATATAAAATATATATCATAAATTATAGATTATAAAGTACAAGGTATAAGGCATAAAAAGTATAAGATATAAAGTATAAGGTATAAAGTATAGATTAAACAGTATAGAATATAAAATATATATCATAAATTATAGATTATAAAGTACAAGGTATAAGGCATAAAGAATAATGTATAAAGTGTAGGGCTTAAAATATATGTTATAGGGTATAAATAATATAATGTATAAAGTATAGAGTAAAAGTATCAGGTATATACTATAGAGAATAATGTGTAAGGTATAAATTATAAGACATAAAGTATAGAGTATGTATAAAATGTAAAGAATAAACTGCTATGATAATAGTTTACAATGCAATCGGTGAAAATATGAATATATTTAGCCATAGATTCAATGAACTCTATCGTAATTGTGAAGACCGCAAAGTAGGGAATAGGTCTTGTTTCTGGTACGGAATTTGTAGACGAATATGAAAATATGGAGTTAATTACCTCTGTTCATGGAAAACATTTTATCAACTGCCCTACGATATGCAACATTTGCGATTGTAGATCAAACATTTTGTGTGATTGTATTAAATTTGAATTAAAAAAAAGATAATGTAATACATCTAATAGAAACATATTACAAATTTTTTATCAATAAAATAAATAAATGAAACTAAAACTCATTGTCTTTTTTTTTAAGTTACAAAACTCTTTCTGCAAATGCTAATCATTTCTCTTATAAACACATTATTAACCAGGGATGCAAAACATAAACAACATACATTTCAATCATACTGATCTTTAAAAACATAACAGGCAAGCATTTTCTCTCTACACTAAAACTGGGTTTCTTCTATCATCCACAAAATCAAAACTCAAAACCTAACACACATACTAATCTACCTGACAACACCCTCTCGCATCAACTAACTATTTTCTCTCTCTCTCTCACTCTCACAACCCACACTTCCTCTCCCTCTCACTCTCACAAGCTACTTTTCCCCTCTCTCTCACTCTCACACCAACTAACTATTCCCTCTAACTCACAACCCACACTTCCCTTCTTTATCTACTTAAAGCTTGCTTCTGATTGGTCAATATAAAATCTGGTTTTCTACAATCATCTACAAAATGGCGGGAACTCCTCGCTTCTGATTGGTCAATACAAAACAACAAAAATACAAAATGGCGGGACTCTCACTCTCACTCTCACACCAACTAACTATTCTCTCTCTCTCTCTCACTCTCACACCAACTAACTATTCTCTCTCTCTCTCACTCTCACACAAACTAACTATTCTCTCTCTCTCACACAAACTAACTATTCTCTCACTCTCACAACAACAAAAAGTGGGCGGGAACTCCTCGCTTCTGATTGGTCAATACAAAAAGTGGGCGGGAACTCCTCGCTTCTGATTGGTCAATACAAAAAAGTGGGCGGGAGCAAATATGCCACGCCCATTGAACATGCATTTGTATGAAAAAAGTGGTCCCGAAGGTACATAAACACACTACTACCATTTACTGATTAATGGATATTTCTATCATAATTTGTACAAAATAGATAATAGAAACGTAAAGCATACATTAGTGTAATAAGAAATTGTAATTCGTCATTTAAATTGTTATTAATCACTACATTATTGTGATTAGTTATTATTTTTTAAAAAGAAAATAAAATAAATAGAATGACAACTAAGTATATATCTAAATAGGAAGTTTGTGTGTCCCAAACAATAAGGATTCACAATGCGCAAGCAGTTCTCTATGGATGTTGATTTTCTTAACCTATTTTAGACTTAACTTATTTTAGGTGTCATTAAGATAAATTAATAAAATTTGGTACGATGTAACTATGATCAAAAATTCTAAAGATTTGAATGCCTAGCTATTTCAGTTTCTGTGACATCGGGTGTTGTGAAAACGCATCAGTGATCAATTAAAATCATGTTGTTACGTTCATATGTCAAGCACACGTTTATAAATATTTTATAGGAAAATTGAGTTTTATTTGCCAGTTAAATTCAGATTTATGATTATTTTACAATTTCTATATTAAATATATCTGGTGTGAAACAACAAAATTAAATGTGGACCACTTCAGGAAAAATTTAATAGTGCATTAAAGGATTCAAATAATTTTACGATATAAAACCAAATTATATATTACAATGTATAACAAACAATTATTTTTTTTTCTGAAATATGTTAAACATCGAAGAATTTAGAACATTGCATTTGATTAACTGCCTAATTAACATTTAGAAATGTTGATCAGGAACGCCTTCGTACAGTCGCCCCAATTGTGAGGTCATACTTATTCAATTTTTATAGAGTGTAATATACTATTAATTTACATTTGAAAATTGAAGGAAGAATGTTTTTTTTTTATCGTAAAAGTATTGAAATTTATTTCAATGAAAAATTTTCATTCATAAATTTATATCAGAGAAAGAAGATCGCAAAATATAGGAAATTATACACAAAAAATATTTTATTTTAATTTGATACTCAAGCTTTTGCAAATAAGATTCTTGAGTAGTAAACAACCCCGCTCTCTCCAATATCCCTGAGCAAAGCTGGAATGATAGGCGGCATATACTGTCTCTTGAACCGTTACACAATCCGATGTCAAGTTTTTCTTTATTGAGAAAGTGTATAGAACAACACTATGTTCTCCTTCAAATACAAATGTTGGGTAAATCGATTCCGTTGTACTTGGCCGTGTAGAATCATTTTCGTTCTGTAAATCCCAGTAGAGCTCCAAATACAGTGATACGTATAGTCTGATGTATTCCAATTGGACCAAGATTCCAAAAATTGGAACATTACCCGGTTAAAGAATAAAAAAAATCATTTATTTTCATTCATTGCGGGTACATTCCCTATCAGATGATTTTTCCATTATATTTTGCATATTCTTCCATTATAATATTTATATAATAAATAAATAAATAAATATATATTAATTAATACATATATAAATAAAAAATAAATAAATAAGTAAATAAATTGCTTCTAGAAAGAGGAAAATATAATTTTTGCGGAATTATTTCTGAAAAAATGCATATATCCCTGGGTCTTCTAAACTCCTGAATCGATACACAGCGTGCGATTCAGAAAATTAAATGAAAATTAAATGGAGTCTCGGGTATGATTTTTTTAACGATTATGATTCGCTATATCTGAAGCAATTTGAAAGATTCTTATATGAGTGGATTCTGTTGGTCGAAATCTACAAAAACATCATCATTGAAAAAGTCATCAATTACCAAAATAATTCATTCAATTAAAAATTGTTTAAATTTGCACCTCCCACAAAATTATTATGTCAAATATTAATAGCTTAAAGAAATAAAAAACAATAAAATCAAGTAGATGATTAAATTGAAAATTTAAATGAGAAAAAAATCATACTTGCTTTCCTTTAAAATATTTTGTATTTAGTCATCTTTCAGAAAAATATAAACACTATATATATATATATATATATATATATATATATATATATATATATAAGCTGGGGAGGGAATATATATGCCTATAACTTTTGACTGTATAATTTTATTTTATTCAAAAGTTTTTCTTCACACGATTTTTGCTTTTTGTTGTTAATAAAATAAATAAATTTCAAAAAATTAGATAAAAGTTAGGCCCATTATAGCAAAAAATCTAAGGTATGTTAAAAAATAAAAATTTTAATTTTTAAAATCCAATATCTCGTAAACTAAAAGAAACTAGATATGTATAAGACGATCTCGACTTTCTTCCAAATCGGTTCAGATATAACCAATCAGGATAGTTTTAAAACATTTTCATACCCGAGGTGTTCAACTTTGGGACTCTTTATATATGGTCTAAACTCAGAACTTGAACTCGCCTACACCCCTACTATCACTAAGTAAAATTTCATTTAAATCAGAGTAGCCGTTCCAAAACTGCATAATTATTTCCATTTAATTTTTGAGTTGCACACTGTGCGAATTGATGAGACATGAACCTTCAGTAGAGGAGGAATTAGAGTTTCAGAAAAATTTTTGTTAGACATTTCTTGTTGTTTGTTTGTGTGTATTTGCAGCACAAACGGTGCTATAATTTAAGAAAAAAAAAAAAAACATATCTTTTTAAATATAGTGCAATTCTTTACAATTAATTATCTTAATTCCATAAGTAAAAAAAAAATCACAGAAAAAAATAAAAATGGTTTCAATTAAAAAATTGCTTATATCAATTAAAATTTTGCTTGATTTTGTTCCAATCATCCAAACAATAGTATTAATTAAGCAAGATAAATGCTTTTTGTATAAATTTCAATTAATTTTTTTTCCTTATGAAGTAAATTACACATATTATTAGAATTTTTCTAAAATGTAACTAAGAAATTAATACAATTGAAGAACTAATTAAATAAATATATAAAAATTGGTTTCAAATTATTTATTTCAATAATTGAAATTTTATTTAAATAATAGTTTACAATAAAATTTATGTAATTGTAATAATATATAATAGAGATATACATATTTAAATAAGAATAAATAATAAATTTAAACTTATTTAACTAGAAGTTCCAATAGAAGCTCTCATTTTTGCGGGATGTTCCAAAGAATGTTTAAACAATTTCTTCGAGATAATCTAAGAGACGACATATAAACAAATATATAAAGTACAAATCAACAGACAGTTAAAAAATGGCTTCAAATAATTACTATGTTCTTACGCATTATACGGAAATAGCTTTCCAAAGAGAACTTAAATGCACTTTGATACGCAATATATGTATAGGCCTAATATTTCCGGCATCAATGGTCGAATAATCTTAAATAGTTAAAAAAAACATTAACGAGTAACAAACACAAAGAAACGTGTACTTACCGAATAATTAGTAAATTTTCTGTATTATATGAATTTTTAGATCTAAACATATCTTCAATAAATTAGCAATAAACGATCAGAATTTATTGATAAATAAAATTAAATTATTGTATCTGAAAAATACTCTCCAACATGTTATTCTTTTTTGTATGAATTTTTTAAAATCTCTCAAATTTTAAAAAATAATTTTAGACTAATAATTTAATGAATTAATAAAAGAATTGAATTAGTGGAAAAAATTAATTAACAAAATACTTGAAAATTTGTATTGAATAATTTTTTCTGTGCTAGAATATTTTCAGAAGTTGCGTACTTAAAGTGATTAATGTTGAAAATGAACTGCCAGAAATTTTCTGGATTCTTTAATAAATTTTATGATTTATTTGTATTCATATTACAATTATTTATAAAGCAAATGTTTTACAGATTCAATTTAGCGAAAATATCCGTTCCACATTTAAATAATAAAACCTAATAAAATACAAAAAAAAAAAAACATATATATTTATCATCATCAGTAGAACAATTAACATTATTCATGCTTATGTCCACATTAACTTTTGTCATCTATTTATTGTGTATAATTTGCTGACAAATTACACCAATACAAATGAAAAACCTCAACCTCTTTAGGTATATGTTTCAAACAAGGGTATTACCCTTACAAATAAGACCATTATACGAATAATGTTTTATAACAATAAAAGTGAGCAAGCAGATAGATAATAATCTTTAACAAAATATTAATATTTACTTAAGCTAAAAACAAAAATAAAATTATAACAATAAGTATATTATCATAAATTTATATTAATTCTTATCTTATTTCTGGTTAAAATAGACTCATTTAAATATTTTCCTAAAGCTTTTTATTGAAATGCATGTGCGGATGGAAATATGTGTTGTCCGTAGCCCGCTGCAAGGTAAACAAAGATTGCAGAATTTATTTAAATTTTAATGGCTTTATTAATAATATTTAATGCAAACAAAATATAAAAAAACAGAAGAGACAGAAAATAATTGCATTTCTGGGAGAAATTATTGTTATTCTTTTTTTGCTTCGTTAAAAATATTTTTAATATTTTCTTATTTCTTGCACATCTTTTGTTACAGATGATTATGATGCCGTCCATCTATCTTGGTTTGTTGCTGCTGCAATATAGCTGGCTCTGGTAAAATATTGTCTACATTCTAGTAATAAATGTAGCAATATTTCATTTTATTTTATTTTTTCTGAATTGTAAAAGGATGATGAAGATTTTAATGCATAAATGCAAAATTTGGGTCAATACTTTTATTGAACTCGCTGAAATGTCGTTAAATTATTATTATCTTTTTTATACAAAAAAAGAGATGTCTTCGGAAGAAATTGTATATAAAAATTATAAACAAAAGTTCATGAAAACCATCGAAATTTCTTAAAATAATTAGCCCTATGGTACATACCCAAAAAAATAAACGTTAGTACCTGGGATACCCGGATACCTTAGCGTGTTTTTCGCTGATTTTGTACAAAAAATTATAATTTTACGTTAATTATTTATTAAGATCATTTAATTGGCTATAAAAATAAAAGCGAACTGGTAAATACACGTAAAAATATTTTACTGGAGTACGCTCATGATGTCCGTCCATCCGTCTGCCCGTCCATGTTAAACTTTTAATGAAACTGCAAGTCACAGGTTTTAAGACAATTGGATGAAATTTGGCTTTATATGATGCAGGAAAGAACTCGGTTTGAAATGGCTATCAATGATTACCTATTATAACCAGTGTTGCCACGCCCAAAATTTTTTTCTAACCAAAATTTTGGAAAAAATAACCAAACTAGGAAAAAAATAATAAAGTGAAAGCTCGGTATTCCCGACTACCCATTATCGCGATGGCCCGGTTATCGAGACGACTTAATTTTTAAAATTGCAGGTTGTATTTTCGCGACCTTTATCTGTTCTTTAAATTTGATTACAATGTCTATAGCCAAAAAATGGAAATCCCCGTCTTTTGGTATATTAACCTTTTTGGATGATTTTGATCTTCAATTTTTTCAGATAATTCGTGTCATTTGATATGTAAATACATCTGAGGAGCAAATGGAATTATCAGATACGGTATCGGAGGATTTATACGATAGCGGTCATGAAGAAAACAAAATTAAAGTGAACGATTGTATAACATCGATAAACATATGCTTACAATGAGCTTTGGAAAATGTTAAGCCGACAACGGCACTATATGAACTACGTTATTCAGCTGTTATCTTAAAAAACAATTTGCCAAAAAGCAACTCAAAATCTCTAAATTCTTTAAAAATGTTTAAAATGTAAATATATCAATAAAAACAATTCTAATTTTAAAAATTATATAAAATTTTTCAATAAAATTTTGGGTTCTGTTATCGCGAAAATTCAGTTTTCGCGACAGGTCTGGTTTTTAATTAGTCGCGAAAATTGAGCTTGCACTGTATATGCATTCAGGTTTTAAATACTTTGCATATTAATTATAAACTTTAGTTAGCCTTTAGGTGAAAAAAGTATTTAAAATTGAACCGTTTACAATAATGTTAAACAAAATGTGGTCCCTGATGCAATTTTGTATGATGTCGAAAGCAAACAAAATTGTAATAAATTTAGAATTGCAAAACAACTGAATAAAATAGAAAATAAGATTCACTTTTAAAATTATATTCTTACAGAAAAAGAATGTAAATAAGACTTATTTTTTTAGGGGATTAGCCAATCTCATTTGATAATATGAATTCCGTTTCCTAAAAGCGTTTAAATCTAAAGATTTAAAGTAATTTAATTCTATATCAATCGTTCATGTACCAAAGCACTCACATATAATAAATTTATAAACAAAATTGTAATCCAATAGAAAATACATAGACCATTTTTATTTCAGTTATTTTTAAAATAATGTGATGCCTTTTTAAATTTTTATTATTTAATTATGTTGCCCTGCACAGTGTTAATAACTAAACAGGCTACTTTTTTTATTACCTACAGCACCATATTTGTGAAAATATACCAATCGACTGAGAATCTAGTTAACTGGTCGAAATTGGTTCACTATTTTCCCCAGTCCCCAAATAAGTGTTCTCTTGAAGAAATATTTTGCAACTGAGATATCTTAAATACATATAAACGTATTCCTACAGAATTCTGCACAAATAAAACATTTTTAATCCTTAAACATTTTATAAAAAAATTTTGTATAAAATATGGCATTCAGTTTTAAAAGCATCGCTATAAAATTAATTGCAGCTTCTATATTGGGTACTCTCCCGAAAATCAGTTAAAAAAAACCTAAATTCCTCATAAATCTTAGTATGTCAATAAAATTTGTCTCAAATAAGATTAACCATAACACCTATAAAATGATCTCTCTCAAGTATGTATTACTTTAAGGCAGTGTAAGATATAATATAGTCGGACTTTACCGAACATATATTTCTTTTTATATCCCACACAACCATAGGTGGTTGGGGTATTATGCGTTTTTGCTGATGTTTATAACGCACGGAAAAAATCATCCAACACCCACATTAAAGTATATCAATCGACTCAGAATCACTGTTTGTGTTAATCTAACGATGTCCATTCATCTGTCTGGTTGGTTGGCTGTCCATGTTAACCTTGTGCATAAGTCGCAAGTTTGAAGATAATTCATTGAAATTAAGCACGTAGGACTTTCTTGACATAAGGATGAAGCCTATTGAAATTGGTTATTATATGTCCATTATTTCTCCTAGACCCCATACAAATGTCCTTTACTATAAATATAGCAATATTTTAATTAAATTCAGTGAAAAAAAGTTTTGTATAAGTATCAAATTATGTGCCAAATTCCATGAAGATCGCTCCATAATTTACCTTAGCTCCCATATAAAACCCTTTTCCGAAAATTACTTTAACGTGGATAAATCACGTACACATTTTAGTATTAAGTTTATATTCGACACAAATAAGTTTTATATAAGTAGAAATCACAGTGAAAAATTTTATGAGGATCGCTCCATATTTAATATAAGACCGCTCCACGAATTTTGATGAACATACACAATGATGTAGGGTATCATATGATCGTGCTTGACCGACTTTATCTTTCTTACTTGTTTAATAATAATTTATTCTGTAATTAAAAGTATTTAGGTCGTTTTTACATCGTTGGAACTTTTTCACAAAAATCTCCCAAAACATTTCACTTTTTGATTAAATATTAGAAAATCATTATGTTTTGTTTTAAATTGTTCTCTTCATTGTCAGTTAAAATTGGAATGAGTAGTTATAGGAACTTTTAGTTTTTAAATGTATAATAAATTTTTATTGTTTTTTATTTTTGACAAGATTAACAAAGTTAATAGCATTTTTAAAACTAAAAAAAAAAAAATATTTAACAAAAAAATAATCAAAATAGAGAAAAAGTCATCATTACAAGATAAAATAACCAATTATGGTTAAAAATAACCAAAACGCTGATTATAACCTATAATCTTTTTAACAATTTAACAGTTCAGTACATATAAACGTTTTATAGAAGGTTAAAGATACCATTTCATTGACCTGAATAATTTTTATAAACGTAAAAAATCAAATTTAAATGAGGTGCGCTAATCGTATTTCCATAGCTCCCTTTTATGGCTCACTTCCGAAAATCGTTATAAAGTGCATAAATTAGTATTAGTAGACACTATGTTTTTTGTACATGTAAGATTCTAAAAAATATAAATTGTTATTTTAAATTTTACAATAAGACTTGATCCATAATAAAATCGTTCTTACAGTCCTAAAGAATGTTTTCAGTGATGCCACATCGTCCTGTCATGTTTAGAGCTACAAAATCGAAAGTTTACGTGATATGGCACGAACGACGGAAATTATATCAACAGCTTGAGACTTTGCATTATATTTTAGATTAGAAATGTTGAACGTTTTTACATAACATATAAAAAAAACTAAAACGAATTCATTAAAACCACAGCCAATATGACTGAAATGTGCGTCATCATTGCCATAATCATAAAGTCTGGCAAAAAAAAGTGATAATGCGAAAGATTTGTAAGTTGTCATCAGGGACAGGAAGTTCATGCACTTAAAAAGTGTGTTTTACCCTAAATAATAAAATATGCACTTAGTTTTTAACTTTTATTAAATAAAAAATATAAAATTTCAATTCAGTTTAAATTTCAATTCATATTAAATTAAAAATAAATACATATTGAGTGAAATATTTTTATTCACACAAATAACAGAGTTTGCACTATATTTTAAAATTTTTTAATTATTTCAATTATATTGTGGAAAGTGTTTATTATATCTTCATCTGAACCCAAATTTGCAACAAACTTTTTTCACTGATTGTTGTCTTCATGATGGATCTATTTTTCTAATATAATATTAAGTTCTCTCAGACAGAATAGCCTCATTAGTAGTGTCTTTAAAAAAATTAATCAATACATGTTTGTTTTCCGATGTCATCGGAAAAAAATGTTTTGAATGCATAACTCGATATTAAACGAATTTGTTCTGCCTTTAGATGTTTGATTAGAAATTTTACCGGAGGGGATGTATTTATCTCTATGTTTTAAGTGCAGAACTTTTTTCAATAGGCTTGTCGAATATTTTACAGGACCTTACTTCTGCATTAAAACTTTCTTTATTTTTCTATATCTACGTATTTGACATTTTCATTAAAAATAAATATGTTCTAAATTGACAATTATCTACTAAAAGATTTAATATATAAGAGAAAAAATATTTATTCTACGGAATTTTGTCATCTTAACTCAATGTCTTTGAAGATGTATCATTTACAATAATCAATGTCCTTCTGTGATAGTTAGTTTTCAAAAATTAACTCTTCTACAGTAATTTTCAATATTTTAAAATTTTACAAAATTAATTTAAGTCCCTTTATCAAAAGACCATAGAACCATTTTTTTTTTCTTCTACACAAAAAATTATTTTAAAGTGCAATTTTTCACAAAATATACTCAAAAATATATACATTTATGCCAAACTATGCAAAATCATGAATTTTGAACAAAATATGCACTAACAAATCGACGCTATTTTAAAGCAAATTTTCTGATTCGCAAAGATATTTAGTTTAAACTCTTGTAGGAGTAAGAGCAAAAGATATGCGTTTGCATGAATTCACGGTCCTTCGTTATCATATATTATCTTTTATTACTTATTCTGAAGTTCCTAAATAATCTACAAAGTTCAAAATGAGCATACTTATGAAACTAGCTTTCCTTCAAATCCTTACGGAGCCAGATATGGACAGGCTTATTCACTAGTTAAAAAAAAAACAAATAAATTATTTTAAGTTACATGAATTAAAAGACAATAAGAAGCACATCAAAAAAAGTTAATTGCAGTGCAAGACATAGAAATTATATGGGGGTACCGGGGTATCGTGGGTATTGACTCCCGTAGGTCAACCTTAAAGCCATTTTATATTTAGACCAAGTTAACGAAATTAAAGTTTCTTCAGTTTTTAAGCTTCAGAAATATCTTAGTCATGACGCTCTATAGTTTCGCGACCATTCATTATTAAAGAAATGCGAGCATTTTAAAGTCAAAAAAAGTAGCCGGGTACCCAGGCAGGTACCGTAGAAATATAATAAGCAAAAATTGTAATTTAAAATTGACTGTAAATATTTGCTGAAGTAGTTATATTTCCTTCAATTGGCTGCCTAAAAGATAAAGCAATTTTTTGAATAATGTTATAGGCCACTTTAGCACCGGAATCAAAATGGTTTAACTATTATATATATTTAAATCTCTTAGAGAACTGTTAATTTTAATTAATATTTGATGAAAATATTTTTGCTGGGATATAGGTATGTTTTGAAAAATATTGAAATATTTTTAAATTTTACACGTTTGTTAAGAATTTGTGTGTTTCTTGGTAATAAAAATGGTGGTAAAGGAAAGGAAAATATTGAATTGATTTAAAAGTATTTTATTAAATGACAAAAGAAACAAGTATTATTAGTATGATCATATGCAGAAAAACTCAGTTATATTATGAAACAGAATTGTTTGATAAATATATTTATTAACTGTTATATTGTTTCACAATTTCTAGATATGATATGATATGATTATTTCTACAAAATGTTAAAACTTTCACTGTGATACTTCTTTAAAAATGCAAAAATTCATACTTGCTTCGTATGGGGCTACTACGCCCCCTCGTTCTATTTTCATTTAAGGAATGAAATTTGATAAGAAAGTGGTTCCCTTTTTAGATATGCGATAATAAATATTTTCGTTGAATGAGGGTACCATTCCTCCTTTTCATTCTAGATTATAAAAATTGGAGATAAAGATGTTCCTACAAAATTTTAAGAATTTTGCTGTAATATCTCTTAAAATAGACGATATTTTATACTTTCGTTGTATAGGGGTATCACTTCCCCTCGTTCTATTCGTCCCATTTTCCTTCTAAATTTATACGTAAATAAGAAAACTATTCCCGCAAAATTTTAAGACTTTTTTCTGTAACAGTATTGAAATTATCCAATAAGTAGTATTTTCTATGTATAGGGGTTACTATTCCTACTGGTCCTGTTTTTTTCTATTTTCATCTCAATTATAAAGGATGAAAAGGATGATGCTATTTTCTCAAAATTGTAAGACTTTAGCAGAAATATTTCTGAAGAAATGCAGTAATTAAAATTTTCTTTACTCCCACCACTCCCCATACTCCTATCAAATAGCCCATTCTAATTCTGGGGTTCACAAATCGACTAAGCCGTCTACAAAGAATAAAAAAAACGCAGTTCATTTTTATACCCTTCAACACAGGTGTAAAGGGTATATATAAGTTTGTCATTTCGTTTGCAGTTTCTACAACTTTTATATTGGGCCCCAAACAGTATATATGTTCTGAATCCTTCTTGATATAAAAGTCGATATACAGATGTCCGTCTGACCGCCTGTCTGTTGAAATCAGTTTTTCGAAAGCCCCAGACATCGGATATATATATATATATATATGTTTTATACATCAGTTTACAGAGAATTTCTCTTGGATGAACGCTAATAAAAATGAACAAAATCGGTCCAGAAGTAGCCAAGAAAATAAAAAACATTTTTGTTTTCGGCTTTTACAAAGCCAGCGACTTTATTCTTGTATAGAAAATTCTAAATTTTTTTTGTATTCTTTTTTTTTTTGTGGAAGAAATGAAAAATCCATTAGAATCCGAGATATTAGTAAAAATGTACTTTTAAACTTTTTATACCCTTCATATATAAGTTTATCGTTCAGTTTGTAATTTCTACAATATTCATCTAAGATCCAAAAAAAAGTAAATATATTCTAGATCCTTATTGATAGCAGAGTCGATATAAAGATGTCCTGTCTGTTGAAATCAGTTTTTAGAAAGCCCCAAATAGCGGATATATATGTTTCATACGAGGAAAATCGGTCCATATATAGCCGAGATATAGGCAAAAAACCGAAGATGCCCCCAAAAAACATTTTTGTTTTCTACTTTTCCGAGCCCTTATATGAGTCAGCGACTTTGTACTTGAACAGATAATTCTAAATATTTCTTTGGATTTTTTTTTTTTTTTTTATTTTGCAGAAGAAAGAAATAACGCTTTTCCAGAAATATTGCTATTTAAATTTTGATTTTTTTTTTCTTTTTAGAAGGTGAAAGAGCGAAATTAAATTGCGAGATGTCGGTATTTCACGAAACTGAAAACTAAAAATCGAAAGACATTTGCAAAATCTTTTGGCATTATTTTATGGAATTGTCGATACAGATTATTGATCAAACAAGATAAATAATAAAAAAGTCGGTAAAAAATAACAGTTATTACAAATTCTAATGAATGTTCAATTAAAATGCAATTAAATTTAGTTCAAATATATTGTATTTAAAAGACATATTTTTAATAACACATATGGGCCTTTATATAAAATTATTGATTTTAGGCCTTCAAAAAAAAAGTACTTTTTTATGGTACATTAAAATACGTTTGTGTAAAAATAAGGTGACTCCGAATGCATACAGAATCATTTCGCGGATGCGAACCTTATAGCAGTTTTAAGTTGAACATATAAACATTTTTACAAATTAGAAGCTTTTATATAATTCTGGTAAAAATTACGAGTAATATCAAAAACTACTGAGTTCTTAAATAAAATTTATGATATCTTCAATGTTTGATGATATTAGTTTTCCATATTTTAGTGTTTCCTAGCAAAATTTAAAAAAATTTTCATTATACTAAAAATCGCAATTTTTAAAAATTTTGCAAAAAATATGGATCGACTCAAAGTTTTCAACTATCAACGTTTTTTAAGTTTTTTAATTTTGAATAACAATCGTGATTATAAAATGAAACCTATGGTGCTAATATATTACATTATATTAGTTTCAATTCTTATGAGTTCAGATCAGTAACCCTTTTGTTTAAAATAGTATTGCCACAAAACTTATTAAAGATTAAATTCAGTTTCAGCCAGGTTAAACATTTTTGATAATGGCTCATATGTGTATGCATATATGGGCTATCATCATCATTGATATATTTGATATATGATATATTTTGTGGTAATATTATAATAAACAAACAGATTACAGATTTGAACTCTCAACACTTAAAACTAAAAAAGTGCACAACTTTAGCATCATAGGTTTTACTATATAATTATGATTCTTGTTTAAAGTTCAAAAACTTAAAAAAAGGCTTGAAATTACCTATTTTTTTTTAATTTTTTGTTCGCGCGTTAATATTTTCGGACCTTATTTAGTGCAATATAAACTAATCGGACTTTAGGGACAAATTAAAGCCTCCTTCCAATAGTTTTCTAGAGAAAAATATCGTCAGCAGGTCAATTTTAGCACCAAAAATCGTACAAATAGCAATAAATCGTCAAATCTAGGAACCATTCCCTCTTCTTTGCAGTGAAATATTTTGACAGATACCTACAGAGTGATCGAAATTTGATCTTGAAGTTTTTAAAATTCTTATTGCTTTTTTTTCATGAGCATATTATACAAATATCGAAACAGGGCGGGATAGCAGTTGTAATTATGCGTATTTTATTTAGTTTTATGTAGCTAACAATGATTTAAATTGACATTAGAGAAAAAATTTGAGAGCGGCAATAAATATAATCAATTAAGATCACGAATTTATATAAAAAGTCATTATAAGCTGAAAACGTTACTCTTTCGTCAAATCACATTTTCGCCAATATTGTTCAAAATCTGTCAAAACAACTAATTATGTTATAACTTAAAAATCTAGGCGTACCATCATTTTTTGGAAATTTGAGAATTTTATAGACAAGAAAAATTTATTTGGATTAAAAAACTATCGCAATATTAAAACATACTTCTTTTTAGCAAGCGAAATTTTGCAAAAGTCGAGATTTTTAGTTCGAAAAATATTTTATTAATTAATACTGAATACATTAAATATGAAAAAATTATATTTTTTTACTTAAAATGCTCAGTATCTTTTCTAATTGCGTGCTATTTTCGTGAAAATTAATTAATTTTGCAAAATATTTTAAATGACAATAATAAAACCGCTTTAACTTTCGGCTCCTTGAACGAACTAATTAACGCGGACAAAACAATGGGTGTAAAAAAAACCCGTAAAAAACGTATTTTAAAAATTTCCATTCGAATGGTCACACTGTCGTTATAAGAGGCGTCCCTCAGAAATTGATTTTTGTGTGTTTACCCAACATATGGAGGTAATTAATCAACGTAATTTTTGTTTATCCCAGCTTTGCAATTTGAGAATTTTACAAACATATTTAAAAAAATTTCGAAAAATAGAAAAAGTTTTTATAGGGCTTCTGGGGAGACCATTGCCCCAAGAGCCTTCGGGTTTACTTTACACACATCGACGTTAAGATTCCTTTTGGAAGCATTAAAAAAATTATATGTGCCAGAACAAAAAATAAATAATAGTAAAAAAAATTTGCCACCTTTTTTGAAAAAAACTAGGGTTTTTATCCCAGACGAATTTCCCAGAAATTTTTCCAATTTTTCACTTCCCGATTCCTATGATTTTTGTCGGGAATGCCGAGAATTAAAAACTACTAAAAATTTGAATTTTTACAATTTTTAAAAATCAAAAATTCTATAAAAAGAAGTCAATTTACCATAATCAAACAAACATACGGTTGGAAGATTACATGGCTTTAAAGAGTTTATTAAAATGCCATACAAAATAATGGCGTAACTAAGAAATACTGAAACGGTAAAATTGCTTAAAGATTTGAAAATTCTCTATGTTCGAACTATTGCTATAGAACACAAAACTTAGAAAATCTAGCAAATGTTAGATGAATGCACGTCACAGTTTTAAAAGATTTTTTATTCTGATCTTCAACAATTTTGCGGATTAATTTTGTATATTTAAGACTAAAAAATATATTATCTAAAGTCTTACGTCAAATGCGACTTCAAAAAAATTATTCCCGAAGACATAGTTTCGTAACAAATGTTCTGTGATGAACAACATGCATCTATAATAAAACAAACAAAACATTTTTAGTTTTTTTAAAAGATGTAGGTATGAACATATTTTTTAACATAACAATGAATTTCCAAATAATTTAAATCAAAAAATAAAATAAAATAAATTTTTCATAAAAATTTTGTCTCTGAAAAGTATTTAAAATTTATTTATGAATACGAGCACAATATATAAAATATATTTATATATTATTTTATATATTATTTATATACCCGGAACTTCCCGGGAATCCCTTAAATAAAATCCTGATTTCAGGGAGTTGAAAAATGTCGGAAAATTAAAAACCCTAAAAAACCCAAAAAATATTAATTTCTATATTTATTATATTTTCTAAAGTTTCAACTTCAGATTAATATAGCCCTTTATCTAATCGATATATTTATACAATTCTTGCAGCGGTATTATTTAGAATTTTGTCGGGAATCCGATGAAAATTATAAAAATAGTCCATCAATTAAAAAAAAAAACATCAATTAAAAAAAAAAACCTAAAAAACGAGGTTAAAAGTCAGCGAAAAATTTATTTCTCTTAAATTAAAAGAGAGGATTTGCAAAGACTATCTATATTTAACTATTTTTTATTTTTTTGTCAAATCATAAATGAATTTTTGGCTATTTCTTAAAAATTGCATACTCGAAATGACCAACTTGGAGGTCTACCTACTGCCGCCCTCGTCTCTAGCCAGTAGTGCGATTCAATAAATTTTAACGATTCGACAATCGACAAATATGTCGATGGGTTTCGTTGTTTGCAGTAACGATTATATGATTCAGTAAGTACATTTAAACAACAGTAGACAATTTTATTTTAGTGTGGCACCTCTACCAAAATAAATAGGAGTAAAAATAAAAAAGAATTCGGGAATTATTTTTAAATTGTGCATATGTGTACTTACCCCTCTTGTATGTTAAACTTGTGTTTTAGTTGATAAAATAAAAACACAAAATATGTTGTCGTTTAGTTAATGACAGAAGCAGATGTAACGATAAAGAATATCGTTAAAAAATACTATAGAATAGAAAAATCGATAATTTTGTTGTTTAATTCTATAAATGATTTGATAATCGTTAATGCGATTCAGCAAGCATTATAGGAGAAATTTTATTTCCAAAAATTCACAAGTTAGAGAACTATTTCCAAAAAAAGCGTTTTGAAACGCTGTGTAGCATGAATATTCGTATCTAATTTTATTTCAGAAATTGGCTTAGTAAATCAAAAACTAAAACTATGATTTTTTCTACAAAAAAAAAAAAAAAAAATACAGAGATCTCGGACATAAACTTATTATAATATTGCATATATGCTTATATATGGCTTAATTTATTAAAAATATTATGTTTGCACAATTCTAGTGGATATTCTCTTAATAAAACATTATTATTTCTCACTTACCATAAACCATAAAAATTTATTCAAATCTACCTCAGCTTTTTTAATATAAATTTGTTTTATTTTATTTCACTTTAAGCCTTAAAGTTGATTGACCTAAATTACTAAAAATCCTATTTTTATACCGTCGTTTCATTTTACATTACAACAATTTAAAATAGTAAATTTTGCTTTAGAATTTTAGAACAGAAAAATAATGTATTTTAAAAATGTAAAATAATTTTGAGAATAAAAACATATGCTGTAGTTATTCCCTTAGTGATTTAGACACATCAAATAATTTTATAATTGACAGTTTTTATTTATTTTTTATGTTTGGTTATATAAGAACTTAATAATGTTATTGACGAAAAAAAGTTTATGGAAATTATTTACACTAGTCTTAAATTGTTTTTTAATTTGCTGTTTATATATATATATATATATATATATATATATATATATATATATATATACATATAAATATAGAAATTATTTTAATTGTAGATAAATCAATATTTTTTTGCCATGAGACAATATTGTGGTTAGAGCTATTACAAATATTACGACGTGTTTATTTTAAAATTTCTAAAAATTCTATAATAATGAAAATCAAAAATAAATTTTATGCATAGTTTGAGGTGTAATATTAAACTTAATATGTATTTAAAGTATATTTTTAGGGGATAAATGGCAAGCATTAAAAGATACTCAGAGAAAACAGACATTATGAAAAGTGAAAAATTTTTGTAAACAAAATTATCAAATTGAATGCAAAAAATCGATAAACGGAAAGAAAAGTAATGTTAATAACGAACAATTTCATATACTAAAATATCTGAAGGGAAATCGATCGATCTAGTTAAAGTTTACAACTTTTATATATTTTATATATTTTATTTTATATATCTGTTTAAATTTACTTTTTTACTTTAAATTTACTCTTTTTGCAAATATAAATATGTTTAATCTTTGACCAGAACTTAAAGTTTGTATTAAAAGTATCTACCATATAAATATCTATTTAATAAGAAATACTCTTAAAAGCTTTGTTTGCAAGAGCTTAAAAGCAATAATAACAAGAAAGAGAGAGGGAGAGAGAGACATTTAAACTTAATAGACTTTTACAAATTAAATTAAAAGTTTTATTATATTTTACTTACAACTAAAGAGCAAACGATCAATATTTCTTGCAGATGAGTGCAAGCTTTTAGCGAAGGCACTTATTGATATTAATAAAAACAAAATTATTGATTGAAGTTTTTGAGATACAATTAAAATTAATTACAAACGCAAACAGGGAAAAACCATATTTTGTTTAATTTTTAATTTGATATTTTTATTTTGATAGACAAATAACTAAGAAATTCAAAATTTTATGTCACTCACCTGAAACCTCAAAAAAACTTCAGCCATTTAAAACTAAAAAATGAAAAAAACTGAATTTAAACTGTAGGATTTTTTGATACATATTAGTTTTGCAATCACAATTTATATCTTTTAAACTCAAACCATTAACCAGTCGGAGACAAAATTTAGTAAATTCATATGTTTTGTACCCAAAAATCGAATTTTTTCTGTTAGCCCTTTTTTTAAGCAAGCACTAAATTTTCGCGATTTTCTTTATTGATATGTCGATTAGAAGCATGTTTTTACGTCCCTATTAGCTAATAAAAAAATTTATCACAGGTCCTCTGTGAAACGGTAGAAAATTATTATTTTTAGTAAGTTATAGACAGCTATGAACTGAACAAAATTTCTCTATTTCATAAGGTTAGCAAAATTTTTTACAGTAGTATATACATGTTTGAAGTTTTATAATTGATAATAAAATTCAATGTTGTCAAATATTTACATAGAATATTAACATTAAATTTTTTATGTCTTACCCCAGGTCTACAACTGAGATTTACGCTGATATAATATGTGAGATAACGCCGGAAGAAGAGAGTAACAGTTTCGTTTATATTATGTTAAATCCTATCAGATATCATTATTTGCAATCAGTCACAGAGTAACATATGCTTTTTGTTTAAGAAATTCGTACTTTTTTAGCACAATTTTTATAAAGATTTATTTTTAAATTAAAACAAAACAATTGTACAAAAAAAAAAAAAAAAAATGTTTTTTAATTAACTTCCGACAGTATTTTTTTGACAGCTCATCTCATAATCAGCGTTGCCGTTTTGGTCTAATTGGACCAAAATTGGTAATTTTTTTTTAATCTTCGGGGGTTTGATAGTTTGGATGGTTTGTTCCAAATATTGAATAATGAATTTGTGCAAGTTATTATTAAGTTATTGCTAAGCAGGAAACAAGATTAATAATTTCTAAGAAAATTGCATTTTCATCAATTTGAAAATATTTTCATTAACTTTTAACTATGTACTATTTTTTAAGAGAAGAACGTAAAAAGCATTGAATGAGAATTAAATAAAAGAACATCCTACTAATGGCAACTCAGTCTTAAAACCACTAATTCTGTAGCTCTTTTTCAGCACTAACTACTTCTTTTCAATGATAACACAATGTTAAACTCACTACTTTTGACTCAGTTATATTTCTGTTGGGACTTTATTCATCGTTATTATTCATAATAGAAAAAAAAATACTATTAGGAGTTCCTGAAATAGTGCTAGATCATTATAAAAAAAATATTTTTAAACCTTCAGTATTTCATATCATTTTTTGGAGCATAAATATTTAAAGATAGTTTCCCGAAACTGTTAATCTCTGAAATTATCTATTTTAACTCTTTAAAAAGGTATTTTTGAGGTGATGAAAAATTTAATTTTATTACGTTTTTCTTACTCTAATTTTCAAATACTTTTTTTTTCGCCAAAAAAGTTTATTTTATCCTATTCTTTAAATAATAAAATTGGACAGATTAAATTAAAGATTTTGCACTAAAATTAAAATAAAAAAAATCTAACTGAAGGTATCAGCTTTATGAATATAAGTTCTTGAAAATATTGCATAAACAGGATTTTGGAAATACAAAAATTGTACACAATTTTAAAAATTTTCACCAAATTTTAAGATTTTGTTTCGTATGTTTTTCATAAAAAATATGACTTTAAATGATTGAAAAATATTTTTCAAAAACTTTCTTGATGACTAAAATTTGAAATGAGAAAAAAAATTAAGAAGCATCACTTACACTGGCTACAACGGCGTACGTCTCCGAACATATTTCGCATGTTGACAATAAACGCTTTTTGTTTGTTTTTTTTTTTTTTTTTTTTTTGGAAATAATTCTGTAACTTGTAATCCCTTAAAGATATCTGAGTAAAATTTTACTGGGGTATTTTGATTTGAAGGAGCACAGCACCCCAGCTGGTCAGAGGTGAATGAACCTCCAAATTTGGTCATCTCGGATACATATTTTTTTTTTTTTTTTTGTATAAATTTCATTTGGTTTTTTTGTAAAGAAATTTTAAACATAGATAGTGTACTTACATATGAAGGTTATATCCTTTCACTTAAGAGATATTTAGGTCGAAATAAATTTTCTCCTCATTTTTTTGCCTCATTTTCTTATATTTCTTTAAACTTGACGGGCTTACTTTAGGTCTTAAATTTTTTTTTGAAATATCTACTAGATTCCTTACAAAATTCTAATTGATATTATTGCAAGAGTCATATAAATATATGGTTTATATTGGTCTGAAATTGAAACTTAAGAAAAAATACATTTTTTTTTCAAAAAGTTGGTAATATTTTTTGACTTCTAAAATTTGTTTTTTGTTCCATCCTATATAATTTTTTTAATGTTTTCAATAAAAAATTAAAAAAAATATGTGCAAAGCAAACTCGAAGGCACTTGAGGTAATGGTTTCCTCACAAGCCCTATCAAAAATTTGTCAACTGTACAATTTTTTTTTTGTAATTTATTTGTAAAATTCTGAAATCTCAAAGCTGGGATCAGAAAAAATATGTTGATTAAATACGCTGGGAAAATACGCAAAAATTATTTTCTGAAATACGACATTTATAATGACACGCTGACGAAGTCAATTTTTAAAAGATATTTTCCCGGATTGAGATTTTGGACATCTTGCTTCAAATTAGTGGGACTTTTTTTAATTCTTTAATTTTAGGACAAGTTTATCCGCATTATGTCAAAATTTTAATAGAATATCTTTGTCGTGCTTTTTTTTAATTCGGTCAAATTTCTTTAAACCTTGATACGAAACTCGTAAAATTAAGATTTGAAGCAATTTTTGTGAAAAATAATATTAATATTTAAACTGAAATAAAATTTAAACGAACAAAGATATCCTATTAAAATTTTGACATAATGTGGAAAAGCTTCCTAAAATTAAAACAATTAAAAAAACTGTAATTATATGTGTAACAATTTTGATTAGTTAGAAAAACAAAATATCGTTAGAGTATATAAATATGTAAACTTCGGATTAAAGCCTCTCACGCACAGGGAAAAAATAGAATAGCTTTTCTTAAGATCTAATCAAAAGTCTTAAAGTGAAACAAAAAAAAAAAAAAAATGTAATTACTTTATTTTTGAGAATTTTTCATTTGTTATTTACTTCAAAAATTATTTTAATGATTCAAGTGATGTGGAAATAATCGAAGATTCTGAAATATATAACGATGGTAAATAATATAAAAAGTTAGATTTTAGTAATATTGATGATCACTGATTTTATTTATAAAAATCTAAAAAGAACAGAAAAACTATATAAACTATATATATAATATATATATATATATATATATATATATAGATGTATATGTATTAACATAACATATATATATATATATATATATATATATATATATATATATATATGTATATATGTTATGTTAATACATATACATCTATATATATATATATATATATATATATATATAATGTATGATAATGTTAGATACCTATACTATATACTACAAAGGATGATATAACACATTTACCTTACTTTTTGGAAATCTGAAATAAGTTTGTTATTACTGTTGATACACTGCATCGATAAGATACGTTAGCAATTTTATACCATTTCTTTTGAGTTCATATATCTGTTTGTGTCAAATATTTCTGTAAATAAATGGCACATTTTTTATATTACGTTTGTAATTTGGAATTCTGTACTACACAAGTGCGCAGTGATTTTTATAAATCGTAATTGAAGAAAGTTTGTATATTTTAATTCACTAAATAAAAACACCTGTACTACACAAATGCGCAGTGATTCTTAGAAATTGTAATTGAAGAAATTTTGTATATTTTATTTCACTAAATAAAAACACAAGCATCACACAATATAATCAATATTTTTAAAATTTGCCTTGATCAATTGCACCTACATTTCTTTAATTATTGTTTGTATTGAATTCGATACAGCAAAAAAAAAAAAAAAAAAAAAATGCAAATCGAAATAAGAATCATAAAAATGTTTGTTGAAATATTCAGTAGTAAATAAAATATTACTTTATAGTAACCAAATTGACTACTGTTATTCGATTAAAATATAATAACAATGAGTTGATTCATATGTGTATCCCTGCCAGCAATTAGATGATAGTTTTATCCACTATCAAAAAAATGACTCTTTCTAGTATTCGCAAGATGTTATTTTACTGTTAGTAAACAATTTTACAAAAATAAAAAATAAGTATTATTCAGTAAAACGAAGCGAAAATTAATTTTGAAGACAACAAATAACTTTGGATTTATTTCTTGCTTTTAATACTATAAAATTTTGAAATAAATTGCGTTTCGCTCATAAAAATATGTATATTTTTTTAGTGAAAGTGAACAAATATATGCATCTTCATCAAACCTTTCAGCTAAATTTTTAAAGTTGTTAGGCTCTTCGAAATCAAAAATATTCTGTTACAATTTATCAAAATATATCTATAATTTTTTTTGCTAAGGTAAGATGTTTTAATTTTCCCTAACCCTAACCCTAAATGACTTTATTCGTCACACAAAAAAAGCAGTCAATAGTGTCACTAAAAAAGTATCCAAATAGCGATACAGTTTTGCCCGAAAGATGACTCCTCTTCGATAGGAAAATAACTTATTTTTCTTTTACTATTTTAAAATAAATATGGATACTATTTAGTCAAAGTTTGGATAGTAATGTTGATAGTATTAAGTTAGAATTTCGACAGAAATAGTGACTTTTTCTGCTTCTCAAAATGACTTCAATTTGACACATAAAAAAAGCACTTAATAGTGTCATTAAAAACTGCTTCACACTTCTTCCCGCACGTTGACTCTTCTTGGATAAGAAAATGATATCATATTCGACTGTTAAAAACAACTTGAGGTTACTCTTTAGTATAAATTTGGATAGAAAATGTTGGCAGGGTATCATGGCGCACTAAAGGGTTTAAGTGTAATATATGTAAATTCAAATACTTGCAAGCATTTATTTAATTTAAAAGGCTTACAAATGCGAAACATTTATTGATAGATCGCAGTCAACGATTCTCAGTATAAACCTCGTACGCTAATTAATCTACACACTTGGGGAATTTTGGTACATTTCGTTTAGTACCAAAGAATTTGAACTTTGTTTACTTATTTTATTTACTATTAAATTCTTCGTACATATTTTTTAAAAAGCCGGCAATTGTTTTAATACCGGTTTTTTATTGTTGTTATTGTAGTTTATTAACCACGCTGTTGTTTATTTCATTGATTAATTAATTTTCTCTCTAGATGTATGTTTACTCTCTTGCTCAATCTACAGCATGCTTACTCTTTAATTGAATGTGGGGAGGAAAAGAAAAAAAGCTTTTATTCTTTATGAGTATTCAGCTCATTTTAGGTTGAGGGAGCATATTTACAATACACAACACTACATAGTATTGTTGTTGTTTTTGTTATTTTGGTGTGTGGAGCGCGAAAAATATCATCCACAATCTGTTTATTATTTTTTTTTTAATTTTACTCCATACAGATCTTGCTGAAAGTGTGGTTGTTGTAGTTAGAGGTTGATTGTTGATGTAGTTGTTGTATTTTAGCCAATGTGTGAATTTAGACCTAAAAATTTTTGTTCATGCCAGCTTTTGTGTCAGTTTTCATTTCAACTTCTTTCCATAGGGAACGATAATGCGGGTTTTCTCGGTCTCGTTAGGTCTCGTCGCATATTAGCGTTTTTTTCATTTTTTTTTTGTTTTGATGTTTTTTAATTTAACTCATATAGTTTTTTAAAATTGAGATCATTAATATAATTTTTCTTGTGTTTTAAGCTGTTTTTTCTCAACACGAACGTGCTTAAAAATTAGTGCGTTTTCAACGAAAAATTAATACAAAAACTACAACAATTTAATATATTGTACAATCTACTAATAAAATACTAGCAATTAATGTTTTAGCTAATAAATTAATCACATAAAAAGCAATAATTTAAAAGAACTATTTATTCGGTACGGTTTTTTTTCTGGTCTACTCAGTTCAATTCTACAAGAGTGTGTGCCATTTTTCAATATTTCTGATATTGTTATTATTGTTGCTGCTAATTTTATTCTTGCCAACGCTCTATGTTAATTGATTGAAAAATTATACAAAATTTCGTAGCAACAGAAAAAAATAAATAAAATTAAATAAAAACAAAATTAAAATAAAATAAATTTTGCGTTATTAAAAAAAAGTGTGGAAGTGGTTGTTTTAAAAATAAACAAAAATCTTTTTTTTTCTTACGAGTGTAATGTGAAAAAAAGAATTAATAAATACAAAGAAATATTTCATTTTGCTACTTTTTGCTGTTGTTAGTGCGAGTATCTTAAACTTGTTCATTTTTATTTTTACATTTATCTACACATTGACCGAAAAGCAACAAAAATACAACAAATCTAAAAAACAGAAACAACAACAAAACACACCATTTGATTTAAAACTTGTTAATTGATTTGTGCATAAATTAGTGCAAAATTGACAGGTGCTTTTTTTCTAATCTGTCGTATATATTTACGGTGTGTAAGCTTTTTTTCTTACATACTGCAGCAAATCGGAGTAGTTTAAGGAAAATATGTAAGTTATTTAGGTGAAATTTTTCGTTACAATGAAAACAAACTAAAAAATACAAAAAATTATCTCAAATAGAAAATCTCAATGTTGCACAGTGGCCGAAAGATTCTTAGAACTCATTAATTGTGTACAAGTGTTCGAAAAATGTCGAACATAAAATTTTCTTATATGTTTGTTTATTCCAGGAATTTGGCCATGTGCAATATTTAGATTATAAGAAAATGACAATCCTTTAATGTTTTAGCTAATTTAAGAATAAAAAAAAAAAATTGCAAAATTATGAAATTTGAATTTTTAAGCAATAAATGATTTGAAGAAATTCAGCCAGAAAAATTCAGACTCAATTTATAATTTTTAACTGCAATGGTATATGTAAAAGTTGTACCCTAGTAGTCCCAAAAATGTATGCTTATTATTGATATAGTTATTAATATCACTAAGAATCTCATCTAGTCCAAAATGTGACACCGAAATGATAATTTTAAAAACCACTTCTAAAGTCTTGATATCGGAAAAGCTAATTATTTACACCTGTTACTAAATATTAGATTAAACCGATTTATTTTTAATAAAAACATGAAGAGTGACTCGAAATTTTGATAAATTTAAGAAAAAAATATCCAACTGCCAATGAAAGGGAAATTTTTATAATTTTCTGATCATGATCAGTTAACATTTGATTAGAAATTGGTACAATTTTACACCAAAAATCTTGAGAATATCCATTCCAAGTTTGTCCGATAATATTTTATTAAAATGATATTTATTAGTAAGTTAATACAATTTTGCAAAAAAAAAGTGTTGATAATATTTTCCATAATATTGTTCTAAGTCTCTTCGTATATTGTTTGATAGTGTTTTATTGAAACTGATATTTAACATTTTCTATGTAAAAAATATAAAACTACTTTAAAAGATTATAAAACTTTAAAAACTACAGCTCGTGAAAAATTTTATTAGTTTCAACATTACGGAATGCTCGGCCAAAGATTAATTTTATAGCAGGACATTCGAACGGACATAACATCGTATTATAATGAACCACAATATTTTGGAATCTATTCTTCAGTCCCAGGCAAATTTTCATGTCAGTGATGATTCAATTGTTTTCTCAGATGTACGTAAAAACGTTATGTTAAGTAATACAATTTAATTTAAATAAAATAATTTTTATCGATTATCACAATGAAAATTTACCGAGACACTACGATTATGATAGTTACCAAAATTATAATATAACTTTTGAGGTAATGCAGATATTTTTCAATTTAAAATATATTTGGAGTCTAAGGTGTTTAGCTTTGAAAAAAGTTCTGGGTTCATAGAGTAATTTGATTAAAACTAAGTAATTTTTTATTTATTATTATTTAAAATTGAGTGTTTTATTTTATTATTTATTTTCAATTGATTTCAACTTTACATTTTAACGGATAACTTAACACTCCACTTTATAATTTTTAATGATTTACTATTTAGCGTATATTGAACAAATACAACAGTAAGAACTAGTTTAGGATAATTTAAAGAAGAACGAAAAAAATAATTAAAGTAAAATAGTTGATAATTAAACAGAGAGTAATTCAATAGAGAGTAAAATAGTAATAAGTAAAATAAAATTAAAACAAGTAAGATAAATATAGTCGGTTAAGCGCTACCATATGATACCATTGGTATGGAGCTGTGGTAAATTATGGAACGATCCTCATAAAATTTGTCACTGTGGTTTCTATTTGTGTCGAATATAACTTGCACGTTAAACAGATTTTCGGTAGAGGATTTTACATGGTAGCTATGGTCAATTATGGACCGACCTTCATGAAATTTGGCGCAAAGATTGATACTTGTACAAAACTTAATTACAGCAAATTTGATTAATTATTTTTTTTACAAACACAGGTTTATGTATGTTTATCTGTAATGTATATGTACATCTTTGGACTTTATATAGTCCAACTTGATCTTAATTTTAAAAGTCCAATTTTATGTTAAACCAGAGGATCGATGTAATCTCACAGGTGATCAATGTAGTAAAACAATTTAGCTTTAACGATAAATCCTGATTCTGTTATTGCCCGAGATGTAGAGCTATGACCTAATTTTATATCAAAATAATTTGCTGAAAGATAAGAAATATATACATATTTTTAACTAATATCTAAATTAATATATCAAAATGTTTTATCTATATATATATATATATTTTGCGAAAGAACATCCAGCCTGTATTAGCTAAACTAATATTAAGAGTTTATTGACCTGATCAATGTGCAGCTACTATTGTGGAAGTTTCACTTCCATCATTATCATATTTTAATGAAAATATATCGGAAGACCAAAATTGTGGCCAAGCCAGTTTTGAAGTTATGTATGTATATTGATGTAACATTACTAGTATTTAGATATCAAAAAAAAAAAAAAAAAAATATTTGCAAAATCGTTACTGAATCTTTTAAATTTAATCTTACGTACCTCCGGTAGTTTTTAAATTCTCTGGACACTTTCTGACTGCCTTTTGCTTTTTTTATATCAAAAAAATTTTAATGAAAATCATAATTATTGAAGTTGTCATTTTCTCTCTTTTTTTTTTTGCTTTTCTTTTATTTATTTTTTTTTTTGGTTTCTATGTCGATTTCAAAACTCTTTACCTAATAAAACATAGTATTCAAATTGAATATTTTTTTAATAAAATTTTTTCCAAAGTCAAATAACGATTTAATTAAAAAGGATATTTGTCATAATTTTTTCTGTGTGTACTTTAAGGCAAAGTTTTTATTTAAATTTTTTTATTTAGCGTTTACTTTTTGAGAAAAAATGAGAAATGTATTGAAAGTGCTATGAAGTCATTATAAATAAAATCGAAAAAGTTCTACAGTTTTTGTCTGATTTGAAAATCATTATGTTTACAACAAAAATGCCTTTAAAAATCATTGTATCGCTAAACAGGATTTTATAGAAAAAGTTTAATAAATCGTTATTAAACTCGAAAAAACGTGGAAAATATTACTTTTCTAATATTTTGTTTAAAAATCTGCTTTTAATATTGGATCAAAACATAAAAGGTATATACGGTTGAAAAGCCAGATCATTTTACTTCCCATAAAAGTTTAAAAAGAAAAAATTAACAAAATAAAAATAATATTATGGATGCATTTATACAGGGACCAAAAAAAAAAAAAAAACATTGGGTCATTTTTCGTTAGAAATATAAGCCAAAATTATGTGGAAATTTTTTAGGCGATTTTTTGCTGGGTCATTTCTTTATATTTTATTTATTTATTGCAATATATTTAAAAATTATCAAAAATAAATGAGGACGAACAAAACTAAGTTTAAAATTTAAATAAATATGATAACTTTTTCTGATCTTATTTATATATATTTCTGGTCTTATTATATATATTATGGTGGGTGTCCGAAGATCTTTTCTGCCCATTACAACTTCTGCACAAACACATAATATCTGAACTAACTATGGTGGTGTAGGGTGTAAAAATTATAATGTTTACTAAAAATGGCAATATAAAATGCTCTGTAATATAATGGTTCACTACTTAAAAAAATTTCTACAAATATTTCTACAGATTTTTTAGAGAGATATTAATTTTTTTTAATTTTTTGTGTTTTTTTATTTTTTGTGAGTTTATTTTAATATTAATTTTAGTCATAAAACATCATAATTTGTTATTGATGTTATAATACAATTTTGACCCAGAATAATTGCTAATATCATGTGCAGTGTTGCCAGGAGATGAGAAAAAAAGAGGCTAAATTTAACTTTGGAAAAGGTTAGAAAAGGCTAAATGCCCCTAAAAATAGAGTGAGAAAAAGCTAATATTTTTTATTTAAAAACTCATTTTATTTATTTCTTTATTTATTATTTTTCTGTTTTCAATAGTTTTTTAAAAATTAGCGTGCAAATATGGGTTATATTTCAAATTTATGACCCAATGCTTTGAAATGATTTTTCGTAATTTTTGAATTATAATCCCTTTTGATTAATCATAACAAATTGGCAGGTGTTTGCTTTTATAAGATTTTTTTTTTAATTATATTCATAGCTAATTTCTATAGTTAATGAAGTTAATTAAGCAATAATTATATAAATTTGTTAAGTAATTTCATAAAATTAGTTAAGTTATATTTGATTTGTAGAATGAAGCGCCATAAGTAAAAATTTTTGTTATATATAAGTAATTCTTCTGCAAAAATAAAAATATTAAAATTATTATATAAATATAAAATTAAAATTTTAGCCTTTTTAAGAAAATTGTAAAAATCAAAAAAGGCTGAAAAAAAGCTAGAAGCCAAACCGCAACACTGGTACTGTGTAATAAATATATTTGTTTTCAATATAAAGCAAAAATAATTAAAATAAGAAGGGTAGAAATTTCTAAAAAATGCATCTGAAAATCGCATTTGTGTTGTGAGTGAATCTTTAGAAAAAATGTTATTTTTGAATTATGCAATATAATTTACAATATTTACTGTAATAAACTTTATACTGGTTTTTAAATCAATAAAATCCGACGTATAGTGAAAGTTATGAACACTTCATGTTACATATTATTGAATGAAAATAACAAAAAATATTAAAAATAAGAATATTAATAAAAAATTTAAATTTTATATTTTATTTAAATTTTATTTTATATACAAACTAGCTGGTGGTAGTTTATCTAAAAAAATATTAAGAATAACCTTGCTCCAGAAAAATTATTGCATTTTGTAGTAGAGGTATTGTTTTTAAACATAATAAAGAAAATAAAATTGAAGAAGTTGAAGTTTGTCAAAAATGCATTGAAAAACTACAATGCAAAAGTAAACAATTTACCTTTGCATTATCGTAAATGTAAATTTACGTACTTTGTTGGATTTTTAACTTTTATAAAAATGTAAATCGTAAATAAATTCGCGATTTTTTTAATTGAAAAAATAATAATGAGAACGACATAGGTTATACGCAGTATTACCAGGAGATGAGAAAAAAAAACAGACTAATTTGAACTTTAAAAAAGTTCAAAAAAGACTAAGTGCTGCAAAAAATAAGGCAAAAATAATTTATTATTATATATTATATATTTATTTATTTTTTAATTTGGAATCTTTTGTTTTCCCGTTCTCATTAGTTTTTGAAATTTCCCTAAAAAAATTTTAATAAGTTAATAAATAACTCTCAACAAAATTACTCAATGAAAAATTGCCCAAAAATCCCATAAAAGTTAGGGTTATATTTCATATCAAAAAATGACACATTGTTTTGAAGTAATTTTTCAACTATAATTCCTTTTTAATTAAGCATTTCCAATTTATTTGGTTATTTTTCTTATTAATAAGATATTTTTTAATTATTTTCATAAATAATTTCTCTTTTTGATAAAGTATATTAAAAAATTATTTTAATTATTATTTAGTAACTACAAAAAATTAATTAAGGGATAGGCGAAATTTTTTATTAAATATAAATAATCTCGATTTTTGATGCGAATAAACACATAAAAATGCTTAAATGGATGATTCTTTAAATATAAAATTAGTTATAGTAAATAAGAAATAATTTTCTTCATTTTCGGAATACTCACATTTTAACCTTTTTAATGTAATTTAAAAAATCAGATAAGACTCGAAGCAAAAAAGAAAATGTTGAGGCTAAAAGTAAAAAACCAAAGTAAAAAGTTTAGATTTAGTCTTAAAAACCTAATCTGGCAACACTGGTTATATGCATACAAAATATGAAAAAAATCTGATGACTCTCCGCAAAAAAAAAAATCATCCCTCGTAGAATAAACATTATGTATTTAATTTTTCATTCTTAATACAAGTTGTTGGTTAATATTTAAAAAATCAAATCATGTATTAATTTTTAAATATTAGCATATATCTCTATTCCAAAATGTTGTTATAGCAGCGACACATTTTAACATTTTCCAATAGAGTTCGTTAAATCACCTTATTAATGAATATTCTTTCTTTAAACAGTTAAACAAGAAAGTTATCAATCACGTCAAAAAGAAAGACGTCGGTATTTTCAATTATCATTTTTTTAATAAAAAAATGTATTTATGCACAGAAAAAACTTAAAATTTCAATCACAAAATTTTAATTGATATAAAATTTTGTTTGAATTTTCTGCAATCATCAAAATGATAATATTAATTAAGGAAAAATAATTGATTTTTTATATAAATTTCAATTCATTTTCTAATCAAATAAATAACAGGTATGATTGGAATTTATTAAAAATTAATCAGTGCATTAATTGAATCAATTCAAATCTTAACTGAATCTGTATAATTGCGTAAAAAATAAAAAACAATAAATTTTTCAGTCTTTCAAACATTTATTTAAGATCTTTATTGAAAAAAGTAAATATTTTCAAAACTCTAGCTTTCAGTCCTTTGAATCAGAGCAAAAAAGGGAGGAGTGTGTTTGGTTAAAAAAGTTCCAACTTATGTGGTATAATATTGAAATATGCATACTAAAAAGAAAAATAAGAGTCATAAGAGATTATATTTTTACAAATATTCAAAAATAGTCAAACCTTATTTTCCTCTTTGTTCTTTAAACATTAACCGGATACGCTAGAGAGAAATGATGATTTGATATTAAATTATTATTTCAATCATGGAAATTTCTACAGTAAAACTAAAATTTTTAACAATTCTCAATTTAACAAATAACAAATGGTTTTACTTACCGATAACGACAAAAATTTACTTCACTAGATTTTAAAAATTCTGCATATTTCATTAAGATTTCATACTTAAAAAAGATTGTCCGCATATGACAAATTTAAAATTTGTTTAAAAAACGTTAACATTTTTTCTTTATAATTTTATTTACTTATTGATTTTTATTGTATGTTTTCAAAATATTTTTCTTTTTGTTTTGAATTTTTTCAAAAGGTGTCACTATGTAAAATAGCAATTAATTAAATTAATTATTAATATAATTAATTAAATAATAATTAAATATCAATAAAAAATGGAACAACAGATTAATTGAAAATATTTTTCGAATATTCACACAGAATATATGATGATTTTATATTTTTCTGAAAGGTATCTTTATGAAAATAATTCTATAATATTTACTATATTGCCAATATAATTAATATATGATACCTGAATCAAATTTCCATTAAATTAATTTGCTTTTGTTCATATGTTTCTATGTGGCTAATTAACTTAAATATAGAGTATATTTCTTCAACATTTCATTGAGCAAACATACTTAAAATGTGGAAATTGATAAAGTTTTTAGAAAATGGGAAGTTAAAAAAATTAAAAAAAAACGTGCTTCCCACTCCTTATCCAACACATTATGTACTCGAAAACTAAAAATTTACTCAAATTGATAATAGTTTCTTATATAAATATCAATATCTTTTATTAACTATTTTACTTTTCTTTCTATTTTCAGTAAAAATTCTTCAAACTCAACATTATTAAGTGTGTATTTTTACAACTAATTGGAAAAAAATATTTACTATATTCAGTTAACCCTTCATAAATTTATTGATAAAAAAAAAAATTAAATAAAAACGCAATAAATAGTAATATCAACAGATATGATATGAAACTATATAATATTCTACAATTTAAATAGTTTTATGTTTATATTTAATATAATAAAAATAGTTTACAGATAAGATAATAAATAATAAAAAAATAATAATTTACAAAATTTACTTCAATTAAAGAAGGAATTTTTATTAAACAAAGTGTTAAAGTGCAAATATATTAAAAAATATTTTTAAAAATCAACACAAAATTTTAAATAATTAATAAAGAAAAACACACTGCCTACGTATTTTGTAAATTTAATTAATAGAAAAATTCTTAGAAACAATTAAAATTTTCCTCTAATAATTTAAAGAAAAAAGGTGAGTAAAGCTATAATTAAAAAAATAAATTTATAAATTAAAATAGAAAATGTTTAAAAAGAAATTCCCTAAATTTTCTTTTCTTTATATAACGGACTTAAATTTAGTATATATTTTTTCATATTTTTTCAATTTGTTTTTGGATTTCATGCAAACAAATACGTGCCTGTATGTAATATAAAATTTTTCGTATGTAGTTCATATCATTGTATATATTTAGTTACCTTTAGCCATTGTTATCAGTAAATTCCTCTGTTGAGTTTATCTTGTTGTGAAAATATTTGGCATTAAATGTCTGCTTTTTGTAGTACAGGCATTTACAGTAGTAGTAAGTATCTTTAAGTTTACACTTTTTATCTACAAGTACTTAAGTACAAAAAGACAGACACAGAGACAACAAATTAAAACAATAAATATAAATGTTGTCATGTGTGTTTTAAGTGATGGATGAACAATGATATTAGTGGTGAAGAATTAAAAACTTTTTTTGGCATACATACACCTGTCTAAATAAAATTAAATTGTATAAAATTTTCTTTTAAAACAAAGTAAATTAAACTTAGCTTATATTAAAGGCACTTAAAATTAAGATTTATTAAATTTTCCTAAAATTGTTAAATAATTTTTATAAACAGACAAATTTGTCTGATGATAAGTATATGTAAAAACATAAATGAATTACTATTTCGAAAGTAATAATCTGCAAAAATTAAACTGAATAAATATCATTTATATATTTTCTAAAGTAATAAAACTGCAAGAAAGTTTAAAGAAAATATTTTATTTATTTATTTCACTACAAAGTTCTGTGGGAAGAAATCTATATCATGAATTCCACGAAAGAACACATACAAAAGTATTATTTTTTATCTCATGTATTTCAATTTTCTTCATATTCGCTAAATATGTTCTCCGTGAAGGTAATAAAAATTTTCCAACTTTTGTAAAAAAAAAATAAATAAATAAAAAACCCTGCTTTTTTCGCTGTTTGAAATTATGAAGAAATTAAAAAACATCTAAAAAGTATGTCACTTTAAAAAATCATATTTTCAAATTTCTTATCGGATTTTCATTATTTAAAATGTATTAGATTTCTACACTTGTCCTCTTTTATAATAAACTTAATAAGTAATTGTAGTTTTTTACTAAATGCATTTTAGATGCAACTAAATTTTTCAGATGCAATTTTGAAAACATTCTCCCATTTCAACCTAAAAAGTAACCAGTATTTCAATTTAGATTTTTTTAGGCAATGGAAGTGTTTACTATTTTTAAATTTGTTTTTGTAAAAAATACAATCACTTTTTCCTATACAAAATATTATTATTATATCTTTTAATATTTACATTTACGCAAAGAATCGTTAAAAAAATACAATTTTTCTAATTACTCATATGTATTTTCATTTTGGCACCCATTTCCACCAATTTTTTTTAGAAATAAACAAAAAAAAAACTGTATATAAGTTTTAAATATTTAGTCATAAAGTAAAATTTTTTAAAATAAATAATAATTAATATTTATAAAAAATATTAAAAACACTAAAACTTTCCGCCACAAAAAAAAAAAAGAAAGAACTTAAATTGAATTATTCAGTCAATTTACCAATTTAATTTGAAAATAAAAAAATAAAAAAATCCTAGGGGAGAACGCTTTCAAAATGAAAAATCCATCTGCTTTGGAAATTAAGTTTTCTAAAAAAATATGCAGATATTATAGGTATATTCATTCTAGTCACCAGTTTTTCTCTTTCATGTTACATTTTTAACCCATTGACGACCAAAAAAAAAAATATATATATATATACTTCCTTGAAGAGTTTTTAGTTTCTAGGTAATAGGTAGAGCAAATTAGACATTCGTGTTTTATATACAAGAAATAGTGCTACAGAAACGTATAACTAAACTAACGTATAATATAACTAAAACGTGACCGTAAATCTCAAAAATGGTAAAATTTTTTAAATCGCACTGACAGAAAATGCGTAGGCACCAAAAGTTTGAAAAAAAATAATAATCCAAATTTAAATAACAAAGTCAACAAAAAAAAAAAAAAAAAAAAAAAAATAAAAAAAAAAATGCATCGTCTAAATATAGTGAAAAAAGTTAAATAAAACATTTCCATCATGTTACACTTTTAACCAATTGATGGCCAAAGGAATTGTGTAACTCTAAGAAATTTTTAGGTTATATAATTTTCTGGGTAATAGCTAGAGCAAATTATGGATACGTATTTTATAGAGAATGAATATTACAGCAAAGCCATATCTTTAACTTACCCTATATAGCAAGAAGACTTTAAAATTGTCAAAATCACCGAAAATATGAGAGCAATAAGCGATAAACTACCAAAACGTTGCTGCTAAGAGATTATAACAAGATATATGGAGTCCTAATATGCTCTCAGACCATTGCCGCTTCTTAGTATGAGAAAAAACTAAAATTAGTAATTTTTTTAATCCTAATTTATAAAAACAAATATGCATACATTTTTGAATAAGCATAAAAATGTTAATATGAAGGAAGATCTATATTTTATTATATACTTTTTGATTTTTTTTTTTTAAATAATCGAAAAATTTATTGAACTTTTTTCGCATATTCTTTTATATTCTAATGTAAAATGTTCAAGAGCATTGTATTTTGTTAATTCAATTAATAAAAATTTAATTTTAAAATGTAAAATGAATTCAAGTTTTTTTAGTCGAAAAATAATTTTGGTAGAATTTGGTAGTTTTTGTTGCTAAAATTATGGTAGGATTTTTTCGTTTGTAGCAACGTTGATTACAAGCCCAAAAAGTAGAGAAGCTCCTAAGAGCTACGGCAAACATGGCAAGTTGTGTTTATTTATTAAAACTCAAATATGAGCCATGTTAAAGCTGTGCCTAAGCTTTAGTCAATCAAAGCTAAAAAATTTTAAGTAACAAAATTAAGAAAAACTGTGAGGCAAAAAATGATCACAGCTCATCAATAATAAAGAAATAAAATATTTTCAATATTATGTAATAGCATAAAAATTTACAACACAATTTGTCGTATGACAAGTACACTCAAAATATTTTTTTTTTTTTTTTTTTGATTTTTTAGTCTGAATAAACTCGAATAATCATAACAAAGAGTGTCATAAAAAGACATTGATGACACTAGTGACCAGTGTTGCCAGGAGGTGAGAAAAGAGCGGCTAAACTAAATATTAAAAAAGGTTAGAAAAGGCTAAATTCCCCAAAAAAAAAATAAGGTCAGAAAAAGGTTTTTTTTTTTTTAATATGAAAACATATTTTTCTCTTTTCAATTATTTTTTGTAATTTTTCTAAAGAAATTGTAATAAATTTATAAACAATACCCAGCAAAATTACTCAATGAAAAATTACCTAATGTTCTGAAATGATTTTTCGTAATTTTTCAACTATAATTCCTTTTTAATTAAGCATTTCCAAATTTTCAAGCTATTATTATTATTTATGTTTTAATTAATAAGATCTTTTTTGAATAATTTTCGTTAATAGTTTCTATTTTTGATAGAATATATTAAAAAATAATTTTAATTATCGTTTAAATAACTCCGTAAAATTAGTTACTTTTAATTTGGAAAATGAAGCGCGGTCGAAATATTTTATTAAATATAAATAATCTCGATTTTTTTGCAAATAAATACACAAAAGTGCTTGGATAGATGATTCTTTTAAAAATCAGAAAAGGCTAGAAAAAAAGCTTAGCTTCTAGCTAAAATTTTTATGCTAAAATCAAAATAAAAAAGCAAGGTTTAGCCTCAAAAAAGCTAAACTGGCAACACTGCTCATGACATGGAACAGTGTTTTTAACATTTTCTGGCCAGATTTTGAATTTTTTTCATTACAGTAGAAGCACCTAGAATTGGGACTCTTATTTTAGCCCCAGAATATTAGTTATAAAAACTACCCACAATTTTGGCAACTGTAAAGGGAATTGGATCCAAATTAAAAGCAAATTTAAGAAGGCCTCAGTAATACTCAATTGTAATTATTCATTTTAAATTCTTATAGAGAGATATCGCGAAAAATTTCGTAAAAGAGCTTTAAAATTTTTTTCGCAGAAGTCATACCTAAAAAAATTAAATATAATCTAGGTAGAATTAATTTTTATATAAAATGTTATTACATTTTATATAAAAATTAATTCTGTCAGGAATGGAAGGCGGAGAATTCATTCAACGTTATATTTTTGGGCCCGAAAGGGCCATGATTCTAAAAGTGATTTGACTTGAGAAACATTTCTAATAGCCAATGTCTGTAGTGAAATTCATTAAAATTTGATATATCAAATCCGATTACTGTCCGTTTTGACATGGAATCACTCATACAAAGTACCTACATTGAAAATACTTTTTTATCTTCTTACGATATCATTTTTCAATTTAAAATTTAATATCAACCACTTTAGCAAAAATTTAATTACTCCTTTAAAGTCATCTCAAAAATAAATGCTGTTTTAAAGTTGTTATGCCCATAAACATTTACATTGTTCCCACTTCTTTTCTTTAGGTAAGAAAAGTCTTGTTTTAAAACAATTTTCTCCTGGCGAACTTTTTCTTTTAACTGATAAATTTAATTAATTACTTAAAAATTTCTTTACCTCATTTTTATCAAAATCTTATCAAATTTTAAGACATTTATTATTGTTTTTCTTTTAAGAAAAAAAAAAAAATTAAAATAAAACCTAAAAAAAAAATTATTACAACAACATTTTGCTTTATATTTATTATTGTATTGTTGTTATTGTTAAATTGTAACTTTTTCTGTTATATGTTGTTGTTATTTTTTTGTTACTGCTGCTGTCTTGATAAATTAGTTACTGATAACAAAGTGTTGTTATTGTTGATGATTTCTTCCCAGTTGGCCAAATGATCGTAGATGACACTGTCGTCAACGATTCATGTACGACATGTCCACTGTTACCTAAGTTTTCTTAACGAAAATGTGAAGGAAATTCTCGTTAATGAGAAGACGAGCGACAAAGTCGTGCTTAGTGTCTTCTTTTAAATGCATTTGGTGACAGTGTGAGCGAAAATATTGTTAAATATTGTCATCGTTAAGCTATGCTGAAAACAAGAACAAAGACAATGTCTTAAATGCTATCTATATTAAAATTTTTTGACGACAAGATTAAAGACAATATCATTAATGTTGTCTTTTAATAAACTTTATTAACGTAGATGAACGACAATGCCTGGATTGTGTTATACATAAACGAAGTTAACGACAAGAAGGAAGTATTCGATCAAATATTTTTCACGACAAGATGAGCCACAATGCCTTTAATAATTTCCCTTTGTAAACTTTGTTGATGACCAAGACCAAGAGGCTGTCATTTATATAATCGCTGATGACAAAATAGTCGACATAGTTCCTTATGTAATCATTATCAACAACATTAAGGAACTAATAATTAAACATGTCGTTGATGAATATTTACATGAACAGTTAAATTTAACGTTATCTTACTAGCAACAGATGGGCGACATTGTGTCGCTTTTAATGTTTGAAAAAGTCGTTCATGATTTGTTCTGGCTGTCCTGCATATGTCGTCTAGGATTTAATAATATCCATGAGTATATCTTAAAGGCAAGGCCAACTGGGTTTCTAAATTTTTTTGCGTCTTCTACTCTTTTATTTTTTTTTTATTTTTTTTAGCAACTTGTTATATTTGAGTTTAAATTATTTTTTTTTTTTTATTGCTACACACTACTTACTGCCTTTACTACCACGACATCTCATTTACTCTCGGTGTGTATACTACATATAGAAAACTACCTCCAATTTATATTGAGAAAGTATAAAAAAGAAATCCTTTTTCACTTTTTTTTTTAACTGGAGGCACAAGGCTCTTTATTTTGTGCCTTTGCTATGAGGTTTTAAGTTTATGGGCACTGATTAAGACAGACGTGATATGGAATGGATTCTTTCATGTGTTTTCTTAAAATTGTAGAAATTGTTTAATTTGTAGTAAAAGACTTATGCGTGAGTTTTGTTTTTAATCTTTTTCAGTCTAATACAACATTTTGTTATTTGATTTTGGTGTATTTTAAATTCTTCATCTTTTGTCTTGCACGAATTGAAAAAGCACTTTAAGCAAGCAAATTTGAACATTTCCTTTGCAGTTTTTATAAAAAAAAATCACCATACAAAAATTAAACGGGTGATTTATATTTTATGAATTCTTATATATATATATATATATATATATATATATATATATATATATTTATATATATGCACGAATTGGGATTACCTAGCAAAATCGGTACATAAACAATATAGTTATGAGCCCAAGAACCAGAAAAAATCAGTGTCCGTCATAAATCTGGTTCATATTTTTCAGGCGATGTAACATGAGCGTTAATCCATTAATCCGAAAAAAAGTTCTAGCCAAATAATTTTTAAATATGTATATATTGAAAAATTTGAATTTTCAGATGCGAATAATTCTTAATTACGCTACACACTTATCCCAAAAAACTGATTTTTTTTAAATTAATTCCGTAACTTGTGAACCGTTGGAGATATCTAAACAAGATTTCATATGGTTAGAGCTGAAGTGTTTTCGGGTTGATTTGGAGGAGCACATGTTCTTATCGGGTCACGGAGGTGAAGAGTAAACCTCCAAACTTTGTAATTTTTCTTAAAAAATTCGTCAAAAATTAATTTATGACTGTAAAAACTTTTACATACAGGTAGTCTCCATAAATATCTACAAAAACATGCTTACATGTGTAGGTTATTTCTTTTAGTTTAAGAGATATTTAGACCGAAGCAAATTTTACCCTCATTTTTGGATTAGTTTTGGAATATTTTGTTTAATTTGACCTTAATTTGGCCCTAAAAATTTTTTTAAATATCCACTGGATTTCCTACAGAATTCAAAATAGTATTGCTGCAAGAATCATATAAATATGACCATTCGTGTGAAGCAAAATCGGAGGCGCTTTTTGTGATGGTTTCCTCCATAGCCTATTCAAATTTTGTCCAATTTGAAAATGTTTTTTTTAAATTTTTTTATAAAATTCTAAAATGTCAAAGCCGAGGTCAACAAAAAAATACATTGGCTATATACCCCCATATGTTAGTTAAACACACAAAAGATATTCTCTGAGACATGCCTTTACAACGGCTGGGTAATCATTTTAATATAAAAGTCAAGGTTTTCCCTAAACTTATATTTTTGGTATTTTGGGAGATTTTTAAATTCCCACACACATTCTACACCGCTAGGGACCTGTGCTTCTCGGCTGTGGTTATATGAAATTTTATTGAGATATCTCCAACGATTCACAAGTTATAAAATTATTTCCAAAAAATCGTCTTGAGACCACTATGCAGAGGCTAGAGGCTTCAACGCGAAATAAAAGTAGATTACATTTGTAGTCATGCATGTACTTATTTTTATAGAAATTAGTTTAAAAAGTTGTAAAATATTTTTGAAATAAATTGGTAACTTGTTTACAATTCGTCGAATATAAATAAAATTTCACACAGGTATAGAATAGGATTATATGGATATTAATTTTGTAGGCAGACCTCAGTGACGAGACTACATTTTTATTAAATGCTTTTGAAGTTTTGTTTTTATATGATTTTAATGGTTTTTTTTATCCCACATTAGTTAAAATGTCAGTTATTAGAAATAATATAGTGTACAAGAAACTTAATATAGTTCCTTGTACACTTTATTATTAAAGGCGGACAAAGGGAATCCAATAGTTTCTAGTCTAGACTTAAAAACAAATCTAAAAGAATAGATTTAAAATACAGTAGAGTTACCTAAAATACTTTCTGTTTATCAATCCCTGCTTTCCAGTTTTAGAACTATAAAAAAATAGTCAAATTTGGAAGGGTATAAGCAAAGCCCTTTGGATAAAAAATCTAAATTTCTATTTTATGATTTGCTCCAAATAGATAGCTTTCATATAAGTACAAAATTATTATGTGTTCCTTTAAAAACTATCTATTTATAAGAAAAAGTGAGAACACCTTTTAAGACAAAGAAATTAAATAATAATAATAATAATAATAATAATAATAATAATAGTAATAATAATAATAATAATAATAATAATAATAATAATAAATAATAAAATATTTTTCCAATTCAAATCCGATTACTATTACGCTCGGAAATAGTAAAATCTAAGAATTATTCTTATATGAATGAAAAATTTATTACTAAACTAGAAAAAGTGTAAAATCGATCGAAAGTTTTTTCCGATATTTTGAAAAATCAAATTTTAGTAGTAAACTCCAGTCCTGAGACGCGTTCATTACAACTCGTACGCTTGTTTAAAATTTTTTGTTAATCGGTCTAACCAGTTTAAAATTAGTGATTAATTAATCATTTACAGTTAAAAAATAAAAGGTACATTTTTTATGGTGACTTATCGTTTGCAGTTTCTGAATGGAATTTTTATATGACAAAAATAGGCATAAAAGGGTGTGTCTTCTAGAAAAATCTAATATAATTATGGTAATATTTTCTCTCTAAAACAACAACTACACATAATAGTATTTGAATTAAATAACACTGGTCGGCAAACTATTTTTTTCGTCCTTCAAAGAAAATATGGAACTTGACCTGCTAAATACGAATATGCTTACAGTTTTTCCCATCACGTTGTGATCCTTTTATGGGCATGTCCAATATCTCCACTTTAGTAAGGCGAAGACATGAGTATATTTTACCATAACTCGAGGATAGATTGAGATATACTGGAGTGCAAGGAAAGAAAAATTTTTTTGCCCAATATTTTTTAAGTTATTCGGAAATTGGTGGCGAAAAAATAACTTTTCATAAAGAATTGTGTCCTCAACTCCGAAAGTATTGAACGGATGAGAAAATAATGTTCAGATAAATTTAAGATAATTTTAATCTGAATATATTGGTCTTGTTTATTTAAATTGGGCAAACCGTTCTCGATTACTACAAGCGTGACCGCAGAGTAAGGTGGTCGTATTAGTCATGCCCATAAAAAAAAAATAACCAGTACGTTTCAGAAAAAAGATAAGCAGATTCTTCTTTAGCTCGTGAAATTCTAGTTGGTCCACCTATTTTGGTGCAGAGAATATATATATACATATATTCTCTGTATATCTGTATATCTATATATGTATATATATATATATATATATATATATATATATATATATATATATATATATATATAAATATATCTATACAATAAAACCCCGCGTTTGTAAAAAAGGAGTTTGACCATAAAACTGAAATTATGGACCAATTTGTTGAAAATGATCCAAATTTTGACGGGAGATCAAAATCAAGACGAGGTGTAACAGATGCTTTATCCACTTATCAACAATTTCAAACAGAACGCAAAAGGAAAACGTAAACTATATTAGATGACTTCTCTACAAAAAGAGAGAAAATTGGAAACACAAAATAAACTGAATGATCTGACTTAGAATTTTATCTGTTGTTATAAGTTTTTTTGTTTATATTGTTTTCATTTTTGTAAGAAATAAATGTTTGGTTTTATCTTTATTAAAAAAAACATAATTATTAAATTTAATACCTAACAAATTTTCTACCCTCTTCCCCTAACCCACCCTATTATTTACATGTTATAATAGCCTCGATTAGCCCTTTTTCACATTACGCGTTAAGCAGGATACTACTGTATATATATGATTTATGGTGATATATATCCATGTAGTTAATGACCTTATTATGGTAGAAATGTTAGATACGCCCATAAAAAAAAAAAAAATCCAAACCTGATGGAAAAAAATTTAAAGCAGATTCGTGTTTGATACATAAAAGTCCATATAGTCTAACTATTCGTCTTTAAGAGGGGATATTTTTTTTTGTTCACCAGTGTAATTGCTTACCTTCATCTCACTTTGCACAGATTTTCCTTCAAATTGTTGTTTTTGTTTTTCAAAAATTTTTATGGGCATTTTTTTTTTTTTAAGTGGAGTGACTAAAAAAATAAGGAGTTAAATGTGTTTTTACTTTCAATCATATTGAAAAAATTCTCCAACAAATTACAAAGTTCAAGAATCATTGGGGTAAATTTTTGTTTTTGTACTGTGTTATAAGGCATTAATTAAATCTTAAAAATTATATGAACCTATTTAAAATTGCCTGAGCTACTTTACTTGGATACTCTACTTTCTTTGAACAACTTTTTAATTCTCTCTCACTTTGCAATAGTAATATGAAATTGTCCAAAATTTCAAAAGATATTTTTCTTGTTGTTTGTTTCATTTATAATTTTACCTGATGAATTTATACCTTCAGGCATCTGCAAATGTACATATTTAGTTCGAAACATAAATGTGTTAGTACTCGTTTATAAAGGTTTTTGTTTATCTTATCGATTTTACTTAATTAACACTTTTTATTATATACATATTTCTTTTATCCAACATTCATATTTTTTATACATTATGCTACTGCTACTTTCACTATATTTACACATAGATATGTTAGTCGTGTGTGTTTTTATATATACACTGTCAAAAAGGCACTCAACTTTTTTTATATGAAAATTGTACCGCAAAATAGTACCAATATCTTTTACTTTCATAGTAAATTTTGCACTTAAGACCATGGAAAGGACTTTTGATGATATATAAACATATTGTTTTTAACCAGAATAATTTAATAATATTTTTTTAATACTCATATTTTATTAAAAGAGGATAAAATTTAAAAAAGCCCTTAAAGAAATAGTCAAAAAAAGCCCTTAAAGAAATAGTCAAAAAAAGCCCTTACAGAAAAAGTCAAAATTTCTAAAAGAAAATCTAATTTAAAAAAATTTTTTTTTATCATCATAACAACTTTTTCTATGTGGGTCTAATTAAAAGTCTATAAACTTTATATAGGACTTTTATGAAAAATTTGGAAAAAACACAAAGACAGAACATTTTATAATTTCCCAAAAAATCAAAATGTTTTACAGAATAGTACCATTTGCTTTTATCCCCATAACAACTTCTCCAATATAGGTCTATAACTTCTAAACACCTCTATGTGTATGTATAAGCATTTATTTATTTACATATTTGTCTGAATATTTGTATGGCAAGTTGTAGTGATATAGATTACAGGACAAGATTTTATCTACATTTTATAGGTAACATGGGTAACTAACTATAAATATTATGTTGGTTTTTTCTTCGCTAAACTGATGAAAGTTGGCAACAAGGCGTAAATTGAATTTAGTTAAATAATGTTTTCTTCTTGTAACAATTTTCATATTAAAGGGTAAATATTGGTTTAATTGAAATTGTGTGTATATACCCAGGATACTATAAACTAAAGTGGGTGGCGTTAGGGCGTTATTAAGGTTTTCGCTAAACTAATAAGAAATTATTAAAGAAATTTTTAAATATATTGATTATATATTTAATGCTTCAGTAGTTCGCTAGATGTAGCATGTGGAGGAGATTTATTTGAAGGCAAACAGTAATTAGATCCAATATGAAATTGGGCTTAATTATTAAGTGAGATGAAAGAGAGTATTTGATGATTTTCTCATTAAAGTTAAGACTTAAGATGAATGAAATTAGTTTTAAGTATGTGAAATTAGAGGGTTTAATAAGATGAGTGTAATTGGAGGAAAATTGTTTCGTGGAAGAAATAATTTTATTTTGTTTTGTAAATTGGAAAATTGGAAATATATAATTATAGATTAAACAAATATTTTATTAATGTAACAAAATGGAATACTAACTAACAAAGTTAAATGTATATAACATTTGTCAGACGACAAATATTCCTCTGGTTTGAAATAAAAGTGGTGTGTATTTTTTTTTTTAATTCAACTCTTTTTGTTAAATTTTTGATCCTTCAAGTCCATTCATATTGAGTCCGACAATTAGGTTTTATTTGCAGCCTAAATTTCATTTCCCACTGTATATTAACCATTCGCTTTTTGTAAACTTTAAAAATAATCTTTAATTTAAAGATCTTTCGTTGTTTTCTTCCCTAAAATATGGCATAAATTGACCACCATCATCACCACCAACAGCCCAATCATCAACATAAAGAACATCAGAAAAAAATCAAAACCTTTTTTTTCCCAAAAATAAATAAAAACCCCAAAAACATTAACCAAAACTAAATAAAATGTTTTCTAACATCCACAGGCACTTATGCTTAAAAAACACACACGTTGTTTGAAAATCGTGATATTTTTATATCGTCATCGTCATCAACTCAACATCAACAACATCATCATCATTATTATGTTTGCAGACAGCAAAATTTGAAAAAAAGAATTGTATGCAGCAAATTTCATTAAAAATTTAAAATCAAAAAGCTAAAAAAAAATGCAAGAAAAACAAAAGAAATAAACGCTAAAAACCTTAGCAAAGAGAACCACATAAAAGACCGCTGGTCATGAAACACATTAAGCGGCAAATTATGCAGACATAGCACAAGTTGTTGAAAACGTAATGGAAGTGTTTTTGTTTAAGGTTTTCAACCAAAAAAAAAAAAAAAAGCTACAAAACCCCCGATGAAAAGTGTACAATACAAAATAAAAACCAAAAAACACTTATGCAGTCTCGATTTGATCATAAAAAATGCAATCATTTAGATTTTAGTATATTTTGCATTTTAAAGAAGCATTTTAAAATTTCAAAGAAATGAAAATGAAAGCTGTACTGAATGAAATACAAACAGAGCTTAAAGATAAATAAAAAAAATTTTTAAAAACGTTTACGATGTTCAAAATCGTGATATACGAAACCTTATTAAAACATAAATCACTGGCATGATTTTAAGAGATATAAGAAGAATCGTATTTAAAACCCTGTAGGAATTTTTTCGGTAGGATTCTTAAAGAGATATATTTCAAGAAACATTAAAAATAAACCGTAAATAGCTCAAGTCTTAAGTACGAATTTAGACGAAAAAAGAGACTTTTATGTTAAACCTAACTAAAGTGATTAAACAACTTCAATCAAAAGAAATTAGTATAGTCCAAAAATTTCTCCAATCACAGTTATTAATATCATCAAAAATTAACTTTAATCAGAAGTCTTTAGATAGAACGAAGGTAGCTCCAAGTGTGAGTTTAAATATTTTCGAAAATAGCCTCAATCTTGTCATAGCTTTAATTAGCTGTAAATGCATCTCCTAATATGTGCAATAATAACTTAAATCACTTGACTTAATGTGGTCTGAAAAAATCTAATATTGGTCCTTAAAACCGTCTGAAAAGACTTCAAACCAAAATCATAATAGTGAAAATATTCCCTCAAATCTAATAGTATAGCCTTAATATAATATATAAACACAGTGGGAGAGAATCGACATTTTTTGGAAATAAATCTGTAACTTTTATCAGCTTGGTGGGTTTACATAAGATTTCACATAGGCCTAGAAGAGGAGTATACAATTTCACGTTTGGAAGGGAAGCCCTACATAGCTCTCAGGAGTGGAGCTATTGATGCTCAAATTAGAGTACCTCTGATATAGACAATTTTTAACCTCTTGTCAAATTTTTGTTTTTTATCCGATTTCAAATATTTTTACCGTGGCCAAATAGCTAAGATTTTAATAGTAAAATTTGTCTTCAATCGCAAATCTGAATATCTTTAAAAGCTAGGTTTAATCATTGATATGGCGCATTCTATTATAATCAAATCAAGTATATATTGTAGGTTTTAAAATAGTCTAATAGTGGTTTCCAGCATAATTTCAACGCAGTATTAATTATAGGTCTTCATATAATTCAAAAGTAGCTTAATTCAGACGTTTTAATTAAGTGTGAAAGCAGATTTAGTGATAAGTCTTAATACAGCTTAAAAGTATCTGAAGGCATTAAACATACCAGAGGTTCCCACGATAACTCACCTCGCGAACCCTATTTGGTAATTTTCAAATTCTTTAACAATTCAAATGCAAAATGAGTAAAAACTATATTGGTATATGCATTACTTTCGATTGTTTTTTAATACAAATCTTTCCAACCATTTTTTAACTGATCGTGCAACATAAGGCCGAGAATGTTCATGAGAGAAATTCATGGACTCGTGTCTGGTCGAATTTTCTGATTCTATTTTGTTAAAAGCTCCTTTCATACTGATTAATTGTGTTCAGAACAGGTCTCTCGTGATAGTTTCATCATGTTTTATTAGCGCATAATTGATCCCATTAAATACAGAGCATTACTTAGATGCCAATTTTCAATTTTCCTGTTTGGTCGGGCTTTTGATTATCATAGTGGTTCCCCTTTTCATCATCTGTAACAATTCAATGCTTTCGGATAAATTCAAACGCATTTAAAACAGAAAAAGTGTTGTTTGATATACTCCCAATTATAATGTAAGCATTTTTTTACTTTTAAATCATCTAAACCACACATGACAAGTTGTTTCTACTAAAGCACCAAAATACGATGACTTTTCGAATCCACAAACAAAATAATAAAGTAAAATTTCTTAATCAGGCTCTATTTCTCGGAGAACACTCACAAGTACTAGACAATATATACAAGAACTCACTGACTTTATTAGACACTCTAACACCTCAATTAATCCTTTGATTAGTTTCGAATCGAATTTGTTCTACATTATATGGTGGTCCGCGGACTCCCATTTGAGAACCCGTCATATATACTTATAAAGTAAATTCGATTATAGGTCCAAAAAAATTCCAAGTTTAGCTTTAGTTATACACCGTATTATAATCCAGAATTTCAATTAGTTCTCTTCGAGTCGAATTTATTCTGCATTATATGGGGGTCTGCAGACTCCCATTTGGGAAGCCGTCATATATGCTCATAAAGTAAATCCGATTATAGGTCCAAATAAATTCTAAGTTTAGCTTTAGTTATACACCTTATTAAAATCAAGAATTTCTTTGATAGTTGCTCTTACGTAGTGTCTATATTAGACAAACTTTTATCGAGACAAACATCAAAATCAGTGCAAATCTATACAAGGTTATTTAAGTTAAACCGCTAATTATTATTTTCGGTTGTTACAGTTGTCAAACTGCATATATTAAAAACATTAATAAATTCTGTGCAACTGTTACCACCTTTAATAAATTCACGTTAATTTTGACTTTTGTCTTGATAAAAAATTGCCTAATATAGACACTATGTTACTACTCGTATTAACTAAAAATATCACTAATAGTAGGATTTATTTCAGGTTTCCAATAAAGTTTGAAATTTGCTACAACGGTTTCAATATAGATTGAAATAAAACAAATATAAATAATTAAAGCTAGATTCCAACATAATATAAGTGTAGCTTGAACAAAAGTTTATGTCTTAAATTATTACGTAGCCCAAATCCATCTTCAATCAAATTCCTCGCAATATTTCAAATTAAACTTCAATAAAAATTCCAACATTAATTTTTTTCTCACGAATTCAGTTCACAGTTCGGTTTATTTTCTAGAGGACTTCTAAATGCAATTTGTTAAATTTGTACAGCCTTCAGAAAAAAATCGAAATCATTGAAACAATTTTCAAGAAAAAAATTTCATTAAATTAATTATTTTCGTAAGAATGTTTTTTTCTCGCTGCAGATTTCAATGAAATATTGCATACAATTACACGCCCTCTTTTTCAAAATTGTCTTTTTCCCTGACCTCTCTTGGCTGAAACACTCTCTTTCACCCACCCAGCTTTGGCAACATTTTTGACGTTTCTCTAAATGCCATTTAAATAAGAAAAAAAATGTATCCAACTTGTTTTACTGCATCTTAAAAATTCTTTATACGTTTTTAATTTCGAAACGTAAAAATATACAGAAAACAACTAAAAAGAATCTGAACAAAAATTAATATATAAAAGTTGGTGTTTCTTTAGGAAAGTATAGAAGACTTTAGTATTTTGTGAGAATAATTTAATGACTTTTAGTTTAAATGTATTGTATGTATATATTAATTTTTGCAACAAGTGTAAAATTAGCCACTGATGTCATTATTGACAGGCACAAAAGTTTATGGGAAATTAATGTTCTTTTTCTCAGAGATAATTTTTTTTAGTGTGTTTTTGTGCTTAAATACCTTTAGTATTAAATTAGTTGTGTTTTAAAAAATTTAAATGTTAGTTTGAATATAATAATTTTAATATTTTAGAGATAAGATAAGTGCCGAAGTCATTGTACGTCCTTCATTATTAGCTATTTTTTCAAAGTATTGTAGAGCGGTTTTAGTAGAGGTATTTTATATAAAAGGATTCAAAATTTTAAATACGCATGCGATGTGATCATAAATAAATCCAAACTTTTTATTCATACATAGCAATTAAATTTAGTTGGACCAGAGATTTGCCTGTATTTGCTAATGTCAAACATTTTTTTTAGAATATAGCAAGTTCATGACTTTTGGGTGAGATTATTATCTTCGTTATATATGTTAGTGAAATGATATTGTAGCGTTATCTATTAGTGTTAACTCTGATCGACATTTTCAAGGAAAACAAGGCTTTCATTGTGATTGGAGAATTCCCAGGATATTAAATGAGTTTCGATTTTTTCTTCTTAAACTTAGATTATAAATCAAATAGTCCAGACCGAGCTTTAAGAATTATTTAATAACACTTTATCGCAATAGTTTGATATTTTGTTCATCAGATAATTAATCTTTAGTGTATAATTCAAATGAACTTAACCTGAAGAAGAACTGGAATTGAAGTAGAACTGAAATAAAACTAAACTAGAACTAACCTAGAACTGAACTAGAAGTGAACTAGGACTGAACTAGAACTGAACTAACCTAAAACTGAACTAGAACTGAGCTAAACTAAAACTGAACTAGAACTGAATTAGAACTGAGTAGAGCTGAACCACAACTGAACTGAACTAAAACTGGAACTGAGCTTAAATTGAATTAGAACTGAATTGAAACTTTTCCTTTTGATCAGTGATCTTAATTTTATATTATCACGTACCAGTTTGACTTAGAATATTTTATTACGGCTGGCTGCTTTTGGTATTGATAGGTCTAATTTTTCACCTTCCATTATACAAATGTTCTCTTGGAAAAGGTCTTTTACACAAATAAATGCCTTAAATATATAATTTTTTCTTCAGAAATTCGACATCGTACAAATGTTTCTTAGTACACCAAATTTCCCGATCTTAGGTCTACAATTGATCAAAGGTTCCTTATTGGGCTTACTCCCGAAAATTATTTAACGTCATAATATTTGATACCAAAAAGTTTTGTGTAAGCAGAAATCATAGCACCAAATTTTATAAGGGACGGCCCATAATTGAATATATTGAAAATCCCTTTTACGCACAATGGTATAAAGTATTATATTAATGGGCTTGACCGACTATAATTTTTTATAAATGTTTTGATATACGAGTACATATTGCTCAAAAACATTAGATTTGTTTCTCGATATTATTATTTTATTTTTTGGCAAAAGCTTCGGCCCCTAAGAGAGCTTTTTAATACTCAATGAGCAAAAAATATCGTTTTTTTTTATGGGGTATGTTGTGCTTGCCATTCCTTGTGCAACATATCGAAATATTAAAGAAGGATAGGTCTCAAGACGGATAATGTAGTGGTACAAAATTTGGCTGAAATATTTGTTTTATATATATTTTTTTCCTATTGAAAATGGGTTCAAAATTGGTTCATATACAAAAATGTTAAAAAACTACTAAAAAAATTTAATGTCGTAACTCCAGTTCATACTTTCCGCCGATATCTCTTAAAGAAAAGTTTGAATGCCAACGACCTATTTCAAAAAGTTATTAAATATTTTTTTTATATTCTGCTCATTAAATGGTTGTCCTATATCAGTATTCGAATAAGACTGTTTCTCGGGATACTCTAATATACACTGTAAAATATTTTATATACACATATTTGTTGAGGATTTTACACAGACGCCGTTAATATATTTGATAGTAATAGATCTGTGGCACCTTTTGGACTTCATTAAATTTGGCCTGAAATTGATATGTTTTAGTGTGAAAATTTAAAACATTTGATTGAAAGAATTAATTAAAAACAAGGTAGAAGTATATAGTCGGCTAAGCCCTACACCATTGGGAATGTACGTTAAAATTCAGGGAGGGGTCTTATATGGAACCTGTAGCCAATTGTGGACCGATAGTTCTTTTAAGCGTAGTGTATATTTCTATGAAACTTGTGTATTCATTACATTACTTATATCATTTATGCACTTTGGGAGGATTCCCGAAAGTGGACTTTATATGGTAGCTATGGTCAATTTTCGGCCGATCCTCATAAAGTTTGACACTGCGGTTTCTATTCGCATAATACTGATTTTTGTCAAATACTATCATATTTATGGGACTTATGTTTACTTAAAACTTATATGAGTCAAATTTTATTAATATATTTTTATATTGAAAGTATTTATGACACATAGACATTTGTAACTAATTTCATAAAACATATGTGTACCAAATTTCATTTAATTATTTTCCAAATTGCGATCTGTAGTTTGATTAAAAGGTTTACATGAACGGACGAGCAGATGTACGGATATCATTAAATCAATTCAGAAAGTGGTTTTAAGCTGATTGGTATATATTAAAGCGGGTCTTGAACCAATAATTTTGAGGGTCACAAACAGCAGCCTACCCACCTATGGTGGTGTTGGGTGTAATTATTGTAAATCTACAATAATTTTCCAATTCTTCTACTACATTAATAGTAATTTTTCTGTTACCAACATTCAGCTATTATTTAGTTATTAATAGCTTAGCAAAACTATTAATAAATATTTTATAATATTTTTCATTATCATCGCATGTGTTGGCAAAAATATGAATAAAAAATCTACTAATATGTATTATTTATTTTTTTAAATATACAATTAAACATTAAGCACCCCTCATTACATGCAAGTACTCGTATCTTGCTATATTTAAAAATAAATATAAATACATTTATGTTTTAGTACTATTTTTTTCTTGCTATTATATACAAACAAGTACATCTTTATTATCGTTTTGTTTAAAAATATATTTAAAATACATTGTGGTTAATATTCATTTATTATTTTTTTTAATACTATAACAAAAACCACCATATTTTACAGATCGCTGTTCCCGGTCTTTAAACAATTGTATTCAGTGTTTTTTTATTTGTTGTTGCTGTTGTTGTTCATTTATTTATTTAATTAAAAATTCTAAAGACACCTTGTTATTACGAACAATTTTACAATATAATGGTTTTTTAATTAGCATTGTTAACAAAAATGTATAATAAATAATATTGGGTAAATAATATTATTCATATAATGGTGAAAAAAAAAAAAACAAAAATATTGAATATCTTTTTGTACATGAATTTAATAAGGAAACAATGGTTTGGTTTTACCGAAATAAAAATAATACAATTGTATATAAAATATTTTAAAATTAAAACTGAAATTGAATTGAAAAAAAAGAATAGTGCATATAGTTTATGAATAATGATAAGTGATAAAAACAGCAAAAATTATGACATATATAGGCTATTGTTGTAATGAATTAATAAGTTGGAAAATTAGAAGTTTTTGAACCTTTTAAATTTGAACGAATTAGGTAAAATTTCTAGAGTTTTAAAAGTACAGTCCAAAATCGATTTAAAATTGCGTTTGTTGACATGGAAAAAAAATAGTACGATAAATTGATGCAATATTACAAATATCAATAGAAAGTTGCAGTTAGCGATAGTTCTTTTGCAAAAAAGTTGCACTTATAAACCCTGTAATGTAAAAAATAGTGCTTGTGTAAATCGGGGTATTGCAATAATAGATAATTGCGAAAATCGAGTTCTTACAGTATTTATTTTTGCAAATCTTCTTTTGTATTTTATATAAAAGCCTAATGGTGAGATAAAAATTAGTTACACTTGTTAGTATTTTATAGCTGCATTCTTGTTTTATTTGTATTCCTTAAAATATTTAAATTTTATTACAAAATATTTTCAATTTATTACTGTATTTAATAAGCCTTCTTCTTTTATGTTAACATAAAAAACAAATATTAAAAAGAAATACACATCACAAGTATTTATTTCTTTTTCAATTCTTTTTTTTTTTCATCATACGGGTATGTGTTAATTTTATTTAAAAAGTTTATTGCACTCAAAATTGTAAGTAAATTTATATAAGTATTCGTAGAATATATTCACATTATTTCTTCTTTTTTCAGCTTCTTTAGCCGATGATTTACTGCCAAAAATATATATTTGCATTTGCCAAATAAAATGTTTGTGCCTTTTAAATATATCGCACTTTAAATTGTATAAGAATATTATATATATATATATATATATATATATATATATATATATATATATATATGCAAAAATTACGTGTTAAAAATTCCTGCTGAAAATAAGATAAATATTAAAGCTATTTCTGTTTAGTAGGAAGAAAAAAATAAATAAATAAATAAATAAATATAATTTTTTTGAAAATTAATGAATCTTAAAAGATTTATTTGGGAATATAAGAAGTTAAAGGAATTTTTATGAAAAAAATTGTGTTCTGTATAATTGTGCACAGTGAGGTAGAATCAAAAATTTTCTAATGTTTATATAATGATCTGATAATATTAATGTGATTGAGATTTCATGTTAGTGGTTAAGAGATTTTATTTCTATGTTATTGTAAGATTGATTTCGATATGTAAATTAAGTAATCATCTAATATATTTTCTCTAAAATAAAATTGTTTTTTCTAGATTTTAATATTGTGCTGTCACTGTAAGGTAGTAGCTATTTGGTACTGAAAAAGAGTTGCAAAATAAGTGTTTTTATTCAATAACTCTCATTGTTAGAATGTTGTTTTTTTACAATTCTTATTGATAGCTTTTGAAGTTCTTCTCCTAAAACTATGTTTAAATAATTTCTTCAAAAAATATTATTTTAGCTTTGTTAAAAGATAATAAAATATAAAAGATTATTCACTTTCTTTCCCGAAAAAAATAAAAAAAAACATATCTTTTTCACTTTTTTGGAAGCAATTTTTAATAACATGCAAAAAAAATCAAAATATATAAAGGGTGGTTAAATTTCAAGGGCCGATGTTGATTTTGAATAAAACACAAACTATTTAGGAAATTATTGTAATTTTATTTTATTATGATATATTGGTATTACTCAATTATGTATGGAACAAAATATCGGAAAAATGGGCGCCGCGACCACGGCGGCACACCTCCATCCGATGGTCCAAATTTTCGATGACCCTGAGACATAATGGAGGTTCTATGCCGTTAATGTGCCGAATTATCTCATCCTTTAGCTCTTGAATTGTTGCTGGCTTATAGACGTACACCTTTTCTTTCAAATAACCCCAAAGAAAAAAGTCCAACGGTGTCAAATCACATGATCTTGGCGGCCAATTGACATCGCCATTACGTGAGATAACACGGCCATTGAATTTGTTGCGCAAAAGAGCCATTATTTCGTTAGCTGTGTGGCAAGTGGCACCGTCCTGCTGAAACCACATATCGTCCACATCCATATCTTCCAATTCGGGCCATAAAAAGTTCGTTATCATCTCACGATAGCGAACACCATTCACAGTAACTGCTTGACCGGCCTCATTTTGGAAAAAATACGGCCCGATGATGCGGCCAGCCCATAAACCGCACCAAACAGTCACTCTTTGTGGGTGCATTGGTTTTCCGACAATCACTCTTGGATTCTCATTCGCCCAAATGCGGCAATTCTGTTTATTGACGAATCCACTGAGGTGAAAATGTGCCTCATCACTGAAGATGATTTTCTTCGAAAATTGATCATCCACTGTTGCCATTTCTTGCCACCATTCTGCCCATTCACGACGTTTGGAATGGTCAAGAGGCTTTAGTTCTTGAGCCAATTGCACCTTGTAAGCGTGTAAATGCAAGTCTTTATGTATAATGTTCATCAACGACGAGCGTGAGAGGTGCAATTGTTGGGCACGACGACGAGTTGAGGTGGACGGCTCTTCAGCCGCACTATCGCGAACAGCAGCAATATTTTCTACAGTACGAGCTGTACGAGCATGCACTGGTGTTCTCACATCTTCTACAGACCCGGTTTGCTCGAATTTTTCCACGATTTTTGCGATTGTACGCACATTTGGACGATCAAATTGACCAAAAAAATCACGAAGTGCACGATATGCATTTTGATTTGAACGCCCATTTTCATAATAAGTCTGGGTAACTTTAACACGTTGTTGGATTGTGTATCTCTCCATGGTTCAAATTGAGTAAGTCTGAAATAGAGAAATGTCAAATAAAATTCGGAAAAAAGCTTGGCGTTTAGGTGTGGTTCACATTCAACATCGGCCCTTACAATTTAACCACCCTTTACTTACGTAATTCTACTTTTGAGGTGATAAAAATATTCAGCTGGGTAACTACATTTTTTGTGTTGGGATGTTGCTTAGAAAATTAAAAAAAAAAAAAACTTAAAGCAGACTTTAAAAGCATTGTTTGGCAAAATTCGATAAAAGTTATAAAAGTGGTGTGTGGGGTATTGTATGCATTTGTGCTTATGTTTGTAACGCGTAAAAAAAATCATCCAACACTCACCTTAAAGTATACCAATCGATTCAGAATCACCTTTTGAGTCGATCTAACGATGTTTGTCCGTCTGGCTGGCTGGCTGACCATGTAACATTTTGCACAAAGTAAAGGATTTGAAGATAATTCAATGAAATTTGTTACGTAAGACTTTCATGACACAAGGACGAAGCCTATTGAAAGTAGTTATGATAGGTCCATTATTTCACCAAGCCCCCCCACAAATGTCCTCCCGGAATAGGGGTTTAACGATAATAAATGCCTTAAATATAGAAATATTTTAATGAAGTTCAGTGTAATAAAGTTTTGTATAGGTATAAATCTTTGTCCCAAATTTCTTGAAGATCGCGAAAATCACTTTAGAGCACATAAATCACATACACATATTAGTACCAAGTTTATATTCGACACAAATAAGTTTTATATATAAGTAGGAATCTCAGTGACAAATTTTATGAGGATCGCTCCATAATTTACCATAGCTCCCATATAATCCCACTTTCTAGAGTCACCCTAGAGTGCATAAATTCATAAAAATTCATATAAATGTTGGTATTAACGTAATATTATGTATCCGTATATATGGTCGGACTTGACCAACCATATCTTTCTTACTTTTTTTTTGCTTAATTTAAAAATTCGTCGAATAACGAATATTTTGTGATAAAATCAACATTACTACTTTAAAAAATATATTATTAATTTATTTTTATTGTCATTTTGTTATTTTTCGCAAATTTTTATGAATTTTTATGCAAAAATAGGAACGAAACTTTCAATTTTTAAAGCGCAACTAGTTAATTGAATTAAGAGCAACTTATTGTGCAAGCTTAGCACTTTTAATTTTGATTTGTCATAACAGGAAAACGGTAAACACGGAAAAAGACAAAAAGAGTAATCTTCATCCAAGGATACTCAGATACGCCTATTCTATTTTTGGGTGTATGTCTTTAATAAATTGTATTTTACAATTAAACATATGTGGGAAATGATATCGGACAGGAATGGGATATCCTCTTCTGGCTATATACTAAAGTAAAAAAATAGTTAGTTATGTCCTAAAATTAAGAATATAGTACAATTTTTGTTTTTCTCATGGAAAAAATCTAAGACAAAAATCCTTAAGATTGGTTTAAAATAAGGCATAAGCTACTTTAAATTTTTTATATTTATATTATATATATACAATAGCTTACACAATGTATTTTAAACTATCAATTGCTTTTGAATATACTTTGGAAAATAGTTGGTTATGTCCTGAAATTAAAAATATGATACAATTTTCGTTTTTTTTTTTTCATGGACAAAATCTAAGACAAAATTCCTTAAGATTGATTTAAAGTAGAGGCAAAGCTACTTTAATTTTTTTTCTGTTTAACAATAGTTTACCAAATGTATTTTAATCTAACAATTGCTTTTGAATATAAAAAATGCTTATTATTTGTACATCTGAACTGATCATACAACTATATGTATGATCAGCTAAAGATTGAAATTTATTTCCCAATAACTACGTTTTCGTATTAAAAAAAAAAAAAAAATAAAAAAAAATTAAATCAAAAAGTTCACGAATAATGCATTCCAACAATTTAAAAACTAGCAATAAAATAAAATTAAAGAAAAACTGAAAAAAGGTTTGTTTCCGTACTTTTTGGATAAAGTTCGGAAAATGAGGAAAATCGAATTTTTCTCCCGCAAAAAACAACAATGTTCAAAAGTACGGGAACACAAAATCCAAATTGCTTACCCAGAAACAAAACATCAAACTAAAAATCCTATGTAAATGTAGTTTTATTTTTCAGCATATTTGAATGTTTTTATTTTTTTAATTTAATTTTCCTATTAGTATCCGTTTTTATTGTATATTTTTTAATTATTTGACAATTTACATAATCTACCCGAAGAAATATTCTTGATTGTTTCGTGCAAGAAGAAGAAGAGCAGTATTCTTTCAGTACGATACAAATAATTAATTAAACATTTTTAAATAATTCTTTGGTTTTATGTAAAAATAAAAATTTTATAAAATAAACATTTAAATGCGCAAACCATTTTAAAATATTTTAATTCAATACTTTTTTTTAAGATTGTCAAAATTTTCTATTCGTTTGCCAAAAATTTATGTAGCCCTATGGGCTAATGAAATTTTGTTCACCTCATAACTGTCAAAAATTTGGCCATTTGGCACATACTCAACAACTTCTTTTGTGAATACGGTCGATTAAGTATAATGATTTTTATTGAATTCTAACAACAATATTCACAAAATAAAGTTTTATATTTAAAATAAATTTTAGAGACAAAATTTGTATGAAACGTTTGTTCTAAAAGGCATTTTAAAGTTAAAAGTTGTTTATGAGTACGGGTGTAAATATCTGCTTATAATCTTTTAATCAAATGCTTTAAGTTTCCACACTAAAATATGTTCGTTGAGGCCGAAAAAAATACAGTTTCTAAAACGGTATTACACAAATCTTTTTAAATGAATACGTTAGAAAAAATATGAAAAATATAATGCAAAAAATAATTCAAATGGAAAGACTAAAAATGATGAATTATTCTAGTATACTGTGCTTTTTGCTTCAAATAATTTTTATGCAAAAAGTTTTAAACTATTTTCAACAAAATTTAAAATTTTCTATTGATTAAAATTTTTGGATATATTTAGAAATTGATGTCATACCATTCGCTCATTTGCTGCAATAACTTCATAACTTAAAAAAAGAAACTTTGGAGTTAACATCACTAAAGCATAGAAAATAATGCATTTTATTAACTGACAAAGTTTGGTGTACGAGTCTTTTATATTTCACGTGGGATCGAGAATTTTGCTCTAACTACATAATCTACTGGGTATTACTTGCAACGTATTATTTATTTATTTATTTTATATTGTGTTATGTAGTGTTATCGAAATATTAAATAACATTATGTATTCGATTACGGGTACTTAAATATTGTAAAAGAACCATCTTTTTTTAGTGGAACTAAATGGCGACTTTTTATGACTATGTGCTAAATGACGAGAAACGAAGTTGTTAGAAATATCTCGACCCATTAATTGCAACGATTAAATTAATTATTTTAAAACTGTTTCACAATATAGTGATGCAAAAGACCCCAAAGAATTATTAAAGGAACTAAAACTGTTAAAAAATGATAAAGTTTACGAACAACTATTTGTAATATCAACTGCCGTATCTTTTTGGACCGGATTGGGAAAATTAAAAAAAAAAAAAGATTTGATGAATACTTATATTTTATATTTTTAATTTGGTACATAACATTGCCTCGGTGGAACTTCTTTTATTTCTAAATTGTCACTATTGAAAAATAAATTGTTCAGCGGACTGACGGTTAATACTTCTGAAACCATGCTTTCAGTCCTAAATTTTTTAGACAGGAATTTGTTAGACTGGAGTTTGAGTAAAAACCACGTACAAAAGTACAAAAAATATAATTAATAAAAAGAGAATTTTATGTTAACTATTTTTATGCATAAATCTTTATTTCTACATTAATATAAATGATTACAAATTAGTTATTTTGTTATTAACTGTGAAACTACAAATATGCAATTGCATGTGTTTTCCTGCACGTTGAATAAAACAATCGATAAAATATTTCTCTGTTTTGGAATAAATAAAGCATTTTAGCATCCATTTATATGTGCATATTTTTACATATTTCACTCTTAATGGCATATATTTGCATATATTGTGACTTTTAGAACAAATTCATTGCATATTTTGATATTTTGAGGATCATTTTTTATATCCCATGTAATGATTTTTCAAATTTGATTTTTGATGTAGAAAGTACAAATCGAAAAATATTTATTAATTTTTACTTCATTAATTTAAAATTTATTTAAAATAAATTTTAATAGATATTACCTAAGTTTATTCAAAATCGCTGAGGTGCTTGACTAGTAGGAACAAATCATAAAGATATAGAAAATGGTCACATCTGAATTATATTTCATCATATGGAAACTTGATAATTATATTAATATCATGGATGATCATTAATATTACGTGTTTGAAAGCAAATGATCCTTTTTTGAACCCTTAAAAAATTATTGTTAAAAATGTAAAAAATTAACGACATGAAAAAGTAATTTTTGACAATGTGAAGCCTTTAAGAAATAAAAAGGCTTAAAAAAGCTAAATTGGCAGCACTGGTACTGAAGCAGTTGGTCTCTTTTTTCCAAAAAAATAATCTTCTGATCAAAACAGTTACTATTAATGTGGGCAAAATTTTCCATTACTGTAGAGTTTTTTTTAATAAACAAGTAATCTAATGAACATATGATTTGATGATTACAAAGTATAGAACTTCTACTTCCTAAATATCAGTTGGCAGATAAATCTAGTTAGTTTTATAATTAAACATTTTATTAAGTAGAAATTTAGAACTGAGCTGCTATATTTAAATTTTGTAACTACCAATCAATTTTGTAACTACTTCGTTGAAAAATTTTTGTTTTTCTATTTCAAAATAGTTTTAAAATTACACTGAAGCTTTTAAAATATTTTATCATAAAATAGTATTTATGTAATTTTTAATGCTCTTGAAATGCGCAATATTTTCATCATTTTTTTTATATTTTTTCTTGCACTAAATATAAACCAGAAATGTTTATTCTGCACTTTTTCATGTGGAATTTCTTCAGTGGCGCCCTCTTTATCTTTAGTATATTTTTTAAATAAAGACGTCATCAGTTCTGTTTATTTTTTATTATTATTATTTCTTTTTATAAAATTTAAAGCTTTTTTTGTTCTTTTAATATTTTTATATTTAATAAAAACCATAAATTTTATCTCTTTTTTTGCAGCAATGTTTTTGAAAATTCTTAGAATGTACATGAAAAACATAGAAATATGTATATAAATAAAATTAAAACATTTTTATGAGCAATTTAATTCTTTTGAAAATTGATAATTTTATTATTATTATTTTCATAATGTGCGTATTATAAATGAATGTATGAAACATGGTGTGATATATTTATATGGATGAAATAAATTTAACACAAACAAAATAGTATTTATAACCAAATAACCTTGATTAAATTCGCATGAAATTTTATATTTATTCATGTAAAAACAAAAAAAAAAAAAAAAAAAGTAGTGGTAGATAAAAAATCAAATTGAGGTGATTAAATTGTTTAAATTGAATACAATAATATTTTTTTAGTCTTTTGTTATAAAGAAATAATTAAAATAAAGGTGTGAGTTCCAAAAATTTTAAAAAATTAACTTTAATACTAAATTTATTTCTAAATAGTGAATAATGTTTACTTTATACATTACACAAAATTAAAGAAATAATGAATATATTATAATAGGGTTTTAATTGAGAAGTGAAATATTTAAAGAGCAGAGATGGAAAATGGAAATATTCTTCGGTATCAAAATAAATTACAAATGGTACTTTTTTACCCTCAGTTTACTAAAATTAAAATTTTTAAAAGTTGTTTATTTTTCCGTTAGTACAAACTTCAAGGAATGTAATTTGTATATATAAAATGAAGGACTAAATTCGATCTCAAATCATTAAATAATTCTATTCAGGTTAAATATTATAGTAAAATATGAAGATCTTTATAAATATGACCCTGTTTTTGAAATAAACTAATAGCAAAAAAAAAAAAAAAAATAAAAAAAATAAAAAAAAATAAAAATCGTCAGATTGATTTTTTGTTAATTTAATATATTATCTGATAACTTGATAATTCGAAACAGTTTCACTTTTACTTATTTTAGTAATGATTATATGTTTTGAGTAAGTCTCGTTTATAATTTTATAAATTAAATAATCGACCTACAGCACAAATATTTCTATAATGTGGTTTATTTGCTTATAAACCAATTTGAATTTTTTTAATTTTTAGGGAAATCGAACAGTATTTAGACAAGGGCTAGTGATCATCCCAATTTAATTATTAATTCTGAACACCCGTAAATTCTGAACAGTGAAAATCTGAATCAAAAGCCTTTATAAAAATGAAAAAAAAAAACAAATCAAATACTATTTATTATAGGATTATATTGGAAAATACATTTTCATTTTAAAAAATTATTTTTGAATCGACTAATCGTTTGATAGTATAAAATGACCCTAAGGGGGAGTACTTCGGTACTTTTGAATGTTAAATAGTTACAAAAAATACTATCGCATCAACTTTTCCACTACAGTTCAAGAGTAAAACAAATTTTTATCATGATGAGAGAAAATACTTCTCTGTTCTCTTTCTTTCGCTTGCTTACGATATTAAGTGAAATAGGCAATTTATTGTTCTTTGAACACAAAAGGTAATTATTTGGCCTAAAATAGTTAACTATTGTATGAAATATATTGAACAATGGAATATAAATAAGTCATGAGAGGTAATGATATTTACATCAAACTTTTTTAAGAAATTTGTTTAAAAAAAACAAGATTTATTATATTTTAAAGATGTTAAAAAGTCTATTTACCACAAATATTTACTTGGGCGTTAAGTCTCTTCATATTTACTTCTATCCAACAGTGATAAATATTTAGTAAATATTTGATTTTAGTTTCTATTGTCTTCCTCAATCTCTTTTTAAACTATTTTTCAAAAAAAGGTAAATAAATACATTCATAAACAAATCATTATTTATGGTTTAAACAAAAGCAAAACAAAAAATAAAATAATATATTTTCCATTTCCGGTAATGTCAATTTTCAGTAAATAACTATTGACTTTGGTATAGTCTACGAAAAAAAAAAAAAAAAAAAAAAATAAAGCTTTGAAAACCAAATAAAATAAAACGTAAATAGCTACAAATTATTTTGACAAACAACTTAATCAAATTCACATTAGAAATCTCAAATTGAATTTAATTATAAAACCGTATTAAGAAATTACATACAAGCTCGACACAAAAACACTTGTATATGTCTGACCGTCTGCTGATCCAAACATAAATCCGTTTCACTGTCTGTTGGACAGTCAGCTAGAAGGCCTGACATGTTTGAAGTGTAAATTTAATTGACAAATGTCACTGAACAACAAATTAAATTTGTTTTAATCGTTAAGAAAAAAAACTAAAAAAGTACAAAAAAAAAAAACAAATTAAAACTAAAACATTCAATGAATAGTTAACTGGCTTTACATACAAAGGTTAATTTTTATAAATGGAGCGCAACTATAATAAACCTCAATAGACAAATTAAATCAAAAATATAATAACAACAAACACAGAATTTGCTGTATACCAAAAAACAGGTGACAAATTCATAGACATTCAACACTATATAAATGTTGTCAGTAGCACTCACTATTCAATATGAGCTAAAACAACAAGAGAATCATTAATAACAGCATATACATAAAATCAAACTATGGTTAACTAACTTCGTTTTTTTGATTTCGTTTGAAATGTACCGCCAAAACCTAAAAGAAATAACAGCAAAATATTTAAAATCGTATATAAAATTAGCGTAGCACTGTGGAATAAGAGAGGGAAAATATCAGATACATTTTTTTTAGAAGAAATCATTTCTGGTGACAAATTTTGAAGCTTTGTCTGAAGTCGATATTGACTTCCAATTGGATTTGGGATTTCTGATATTATCTGACTCAACTAACAGATGTCAACAGAAATCGAATAGACACTCAATATTTCGTATAAAACATATTTTATATACTAAGAACTGTACTACGGTCTACGCAATATGTTCCGACAAGCAAAATAACGAAATTGAAATTGTATAACTAAGATGATCGTGTACATTAAATAAGTTTTTATTATTTCAACAATAGCGATCAATACTTTGAATACAGTTAAATCGATTTAGAATCAAGTTGATTTGGTATAGACATAATTATTTTACGGTTCAAGCATCAGGATAAATGAATATTGCTAAACGAGTTAAGTAATACGCACGAAAAAATTAGTGCATATAAATTTGTGTATAAAAATGAAAACAATAAGTGAAACTTTCTGAAATTTTACCTTTATTAATGAACGTCTAATTCTAGTTTTTAATTTAAAAGAAAAAAATATTTTTTTTAAGTTTTTAACAAAACAATTAATATTTTCTTGAATACCTTCCCTAATAGCCTTTAATGTATGGTCGGTTACTTTTCAATTGTAATTGGCCCATTTTGTTAACTTTATTTTATTTTTTGCTGTGTCTTTAGCGTTTTTTTAAGTTTTTTTTTCTTTTTTTACAAAAGCTCAACAATACCTTTCAAACGTACAGAGTTCTGGACATTTTTGTGGATTGGCATCTTTTGGTACATATCAAGAAATTTTTTTCTGTAATGACAAGAAGCGAGATCAGGACAGAAAAAATATACTTTATGTTTTCTAATGATAGAAAGAAATCTTTTTTTTTAACTCATTCATGTACATTTTTGTGTTAATGGAGCCATTAGTTATAAATGAAGTGCTTATTTCCCCTCAAATACAAATGACTTGCCAACTTAAAAATGTTTTGAACAATTTTGATTTTTATACACTATGTTTCTCATAACATAGAATTCCTTACCACAGAGTTTTAAAAAGTCCACCAGTACGTTGTCCTTTATATCGTCCTTTAGACAGCATTCATATTTTTTAATAAAATTCGTCTCAAAAATGTTTAACCGCTGTTTTGAATTTATAATTTTTCTAACGTTCCACAATATGTTGTCTGCGACCCTATAGTCTTAAAAGCTTTATATGCGTTGACATGATTTGTCGTTATATAAATCTCAATTTTAACGCTCAGTCTGTACTATATTTTAATTAAGACAAACGTCAAAATTTTATCAGGATAAAAATTTACCTTATGTAACCTAAACTTGTAAGTAAGTAAGCGTCAATAATAATTGTTGTTGGTACACTTTACTTGTTTTTTTATAACATACGATTCCCCCTATAATTGATAAAAATACTAGCCTAAGAACTATGCTATTACAACAAAATTTAATGTAATCAAAAATTTAATTTAATTATTTTTTTTTTTTCAGAATGTATATAAGAAGTTATTTATTTACACCTTTTACAAATAGCTTTTTTCTAAATATAATTTTATAAGAACAAAAGAACGAATAAGACTTAAATCCATCATTTTAATTTTATCTATTATAACCTCCACCACAACTATTTGTAAAAGAGGGAATACCAAATTTTTCGTTCCGTGTGTAACACTACGAAATAAACATTTAGGACCCCACAGAGAATATGTATTCTTGGTCCATATGAAATTCTGATTCTATTCTGTCTATTCTTCTGTGGGAAACATTCTAACGTCCAAATTCACCAAGATTGTTTGCTGTTTGGTATTTAAAATCTGCAAAATCGGTTCACTAGAAAATAAGTTATAGAAATATATCTGAAAAAACTCTAAGACTGATGAGTTTTTCTTAAAAGTTTATAATTTAATTGATACATTTTAATTGATCTAAAATGTCTACTTCTGCCCACTTCACATTACTGCCAACTTTTATGATTTTACCACACACTTTACTTAACCATAATATGTTGTGTGTGTGTTCGCTTCAATATAATATTGATACTAGACATCTGCAACAAAACATTTGTTTTTCAAATCACAGTAATGATTGTAGTACACATTACTGGGAAAATATAAAAGGAGATAAAACAAAATATGTGATAAAAAAAAAGAGTTAAATTGAATCGATGAGTTAAAAACAAATCATTACTTGCTTTCTCTTATTTATTGTTATTTATGAAAGACTTTTAAGACAGCAGTAATGTTAATAGAAACACATCAAATCAAAATTGTGATTTACTGTCATTCCCTTGTCGGTGTTATGCATAAACACAGAAAAAAGTTTATACATAAATATAAAAATTTACTTTCATTGATTTCAGTTCATGATATTTAAGCATAATTTCTTAAGAATTAAAAATTTTTTATATTTTTTCAAATGAATCAAAATTCAAGAAGACTGAAGAAATTGTTTACATTTTCATTTATTTTTTCAATTTGTAAAAAAATGTTAGAAATTTTCTTTGGAAAATTTTAAGTTTTTAATGATTTTTAGTTACATTTTGAGAACAGAACAGAACGGAAGCCTGTGCTGCAGAATACGAGCAAAATTATCCAAATTTCTATACGTTATTTTTTATATATTTCCTTGGAATTTTGCCATTTTAAAACCATTTCTTGTAAATATTTTCATGTATAACTATTTTCATTTAACACATGCAATCAAATCTAATAAAACTAAATCAAAGATTTAACAATTTTTTTCCAAAGCTTCATAATGAACAATTATTAATTGTTCATTATGAACAATTTAATAATATTTATGAACAAAAATTTATTTTTTATAAAAAAATGACTGAGGAAAAAATGTTCGATTCCTAATATTTATGAAAAATTTTCAAATATTAATTTTTTTTTCTTTGTAGGTTACCGTAAAATCAATGCACTATGTATTTATGTATGTCGATGCTTAAATAAAACAAAATAAAATAAATAAATTAATTAAAAATTAAATTGAATAAATAACAATCCAATAAATAAACTAAATAAAAAAATGAATACAAAATAGATCAAACAGAATTAAATAATATACATAAAATATATAAAATAAAAAAATATATTTTAAATAAAATAAATTGTTTATTGTTTTTTTTTATTTATTATATTAGTTTTATTTATTTTATTTACTTTTCTATTATTTTAAAACTCTAGTATTCCTATAAAGGTTGCAAATTAAGCCCTCCCTGACTTTTGGTATCATTATGATCTGGGAAACTTTACTAATTCTTAAAAAAAAAAAATATTTTCATCTATGGTTTTTTGAGTGCTCTTTTAACTTATAATTATTGGTTTGAGGCATCTTAAGAAATATAATTAATCAATTATGCTAAAAAAAAGTATTTTTGGCAACGTTTCGTTAAAAAAATTTATAAAAAATGATCAGCAAATATCAGGGTTTTGTCTTTAGCACTTCGTACTTTTTCCTAAAGGACTTTGTCCCTCTACTAGTGACAATGGTTTTCCCTTCCAAAGGAAAAATCAGAATTTTTATATAATTGGGATTCTCTTTTAAGCGACACATCAGACATCCTTTATTTTTCTGCCTCTACACTCTTTTTCTTTCCAAGGCCAGGCCTGTTACTCAGTTTGCAATTTTGTGTATATAGTTTTGGATAACATTGAGTTTTGAAATTGATACAACCCCGAAACAATTAATTATGTAAAATTCCTCTTGAATTTATTAATATCTTTCTCACACTGAATATTGGAGTTCGAATAAAGCAATACGTAATTAGCCTTCTTTATATTCATATCCACTAGAGCATGATGAAACATTTTCCACTATTTCTACCATTTTCTTATTCCCTAAATCCCACTGTCCCCATTTCTCGCTGCTAGCATGACTAAAGGGAATTTATTCAATACACAATATTGTTAGACCACACCATCCCTACCTGTCCCTTGCAACAACTACGACAGTGTGTAGCACACATGTTTGTTTGTGTACATACGAGTTTGAACCAACCTCAACATAGTTTTATGCATATTGATTGAATGCGTACGATTGAATATTAAACATTAGTGATTTTTGTATTTACGTGGTTGTTGTACGTTGTTGTCTATATTTACGTACGATGTTCTATGTTTCGTACCTCATGTTTAAATGTAGCAAGTTCTTATTGCTGTTGCCCATTGACCATATGACAGCTACAAAAAAAAAAAAAATAAAAAAATAAAAAAATAAAATCATAAAATAAAAAATAAAAAAACATTTATGTAGATGAAAGTGACGCAAGGTGCTTAAAACTGTGTTATTATTGCTTTTGGAATATTTAATTGATTTTTTCTCTCTATTCGATTTTGCATTTTGTTATTTTTTGGTTTATTTAGAAAATAAAACTAAGACGTATTAAAGATATATACAAAAAATATTCAAATGTGACTTCTTTTATAACATCTCATTTCAATGTATTTAGGTGCATAAATTTGTGTGAGAAAATAGAAAGAAAAAAAAAAAATACATTTTTAGTGTTTTTTTAAGTGAATTTTTATAAAATTTTAAACATGTATCTAACTTAGTGATAAGTTTTACATGGAAAACAGTTTTTATTACTTTAAAATTGGGCTGATTTTTGGAGTTAAGAACATATTTTTTGGTCCATACAATTATAAATCCTTGAAATATTTTGACGCCACCTGAGTTTTAGTATTAAGCAAATAAAATGCTTTTATTTGACATCAATATTAACGTAATTTCTACTTCGCGTTAGTTGTCTGCAAGCGAAATGTGTTTGGCGAAGAATGCTGCTATAACCGGTATAAATGAAGTTACTTAATTTTTTTTTTCACATTATCAATTTTAATCATTAATATGTTTCTCTACAGATGCTTTTGATGATTTAAAGTCTTATGGGTTTAAAAAAAAATGTGAAACAAAATCTTAAAATTTGGTGAAAATTTTAAATAGTGCATAAAATTTTTGCTCTTAAAAAATTTTTAACTCTACTTTTTTGATTCGGGACATGGATTGCTGCGTTATCCTGTTGGAATATGCAATCTTCATCCAATTTTGCATCCATAAATGAGAGAAAAGCATCTTCCAACAGTTCGTTATAAATTGCACTTTTCATTTCAGTTGGAACAAAAAAATTTTTTTTTTTTTGATTTTCCTGCAGCAGAAAAGGTTGCAAAAACCATAACACTTCCTCCACCGAAATTGCAAGAATATGAATTGGGACCGTCCAAATTAAATTTCTTTTTATCAGAAAAGATAGCTCATTTCTCCATTTTATGTATTTGTGTGCAAATTTTAAACGATTTTCCTTATGATGCTGTTTTAACATTGGCTTACATTTTGGTTTCTTCCATTTTATGTTACCATGTGTTCGCAAAATGTGTGTAACATATTTGGAAGTGACAGGAGGACAGTTTATTTCTTATCTTTTAAGCTGATGAAATTTTCCAATTAAAACAAAAATATTTCCAGTAAACCAAGATATTGCCATCAGAAACTTACTTTAATTAAGCAACAAACAACTGTTAAAATGTTAAAATTGATCATCAATATGTTCTGACTGTTAAATTAAAGAAAACAAGAAAAGCAAGAAACAAATATTTCTTACATAAAAAAGTACCGTTATATCGCGAGTTATTGTAAAAACACAACATTGTTCTTGATTAAGGGAAACGAATATACCTTGTAAGGAAACTCTGGTTAGCCGAGTTTGCAGCTGGGGTAAACTCAGTCGTGTCCAAGGTTCTTACATAAAATAACAACACTTTTATTTAAATTTTACTCTTGTTCCGTTTTTGCTTATCTTTTCACTTTTTATATTCTTTTCGAAAACTTCTTTCTTCTTTGTTGAGACAGTGCTGTTTCATGAAGCCTCGATGTTGCCTTATCGGTTCTACACTTCCTAGTTACTATCTCCTACTAAGTCTGAAATCTTAAATGTAATGCGCGATTTCTTTAATCCCTGTATTTTCTGAGTGAAAACTTCCAAGAAAATATTCTATCACTTGGCCCTGAGCAGTGCTTACCTCCTACCACTTCAACCAGATTGTAAATATTGCTGAAGCTTTTAATCTTACTGATTGTAAATCAGTATACCCTACGTTAAATTGATGTAATCAATACAACCAACTTTATTATTTTTCACCTCGCAATGCCCTGTTAGTTTGTTTTTTTTTTTTTTTTTTTATATTAACCGGCTACTCACCAAGTCTGACTTGTTCACGGCCAACGTAAAAGAAAGAAAAAAAAGACATTGTAACTTTATGTTGTCTTATATACGTTTTTTAAAACTAATATTATTGTAGTTTTCCTGCACTTTCTTCGAACCGATAGCGGTTGTTGCATCGACCCTTCCTTTCTTTTATTCCCTTTATGTTCGCTGCTGTAACAATTTCGTTGATCTGTGTCTGAGTGTCTGTGGCTTCTTGTTGATTATTTTGTCTCCTTCTTGCTTGCTATGTTTGAATCTTTCCTCTGCTTTTCTGCTCGCTACTACTCTTACACTCCTGTATATTTCTCCCTGCAGCTTCTCCTCACTACTGTTGTTTTCTCGCGTCTACCTCTGTGATTCGGCAGTTCTGCTACTTGCCTGCTCAGCTCTGACGACGTCTTCACTGGGCTTTTCTCCGTGCTACTTTCTAAGGCTACTTCTGCTGCGTTTTCTCATAGTTAACTCTTAAATGGCTAGCATGGAAATTTAAGATCAAACCAACCACCTGCCCCTGACCTGGATGCTTTTCCTCCTGTGTACCCCATCGACCTCCGGAACATTTCGTTCCAGCCTTTACCCCATCGATCTCCGGAACACTTCATTCCATCCTTTACACCATCGACCTCCGGAACACTTCGTTCCATCCTTTACCCCATCTACCTCTGGAGCACTTTTTTCCATCCTTTACCCCATCGACTTCCGGAACATCTGAAATTAGAAGAGTTATATAGACAAATGTAATTCGATGTAATCCATCTTCCGACCAGTAAATCGTTTATTTTATTATACTATTTAAAATGTTATTATTAATAACTATGTGGGTCAAAATTTCAAGAATTTTGGTCCTCACAACCTCAAAGAAAAACAACAATTTTAAATGCGTCTATAGGAATATGCACCAGTGTATTTAGTCTGTTTTAAAAGCTGTTGATGTTCTAAGAAATTGAAGATACGATGTATAAAATTTAAAATAAAATCATATTTATTTAAATTAATAAAACAATTACAATTTCTATTGAATATTTGAATAATTAAATTATATTTAATATTAAAGAAATTAATATTTATTATTTTTCTTTTATTTTTAGGTAAGCATTAAAAATACCACAGTGTAGTTTTAAAACCCCTTGATATAAGCAGGTATTTAAATCTCTTTAATTTTTCTTCTCCTTAAACCATTCTTTTTAAATTCTACATAATATATTAAATTGTGTTTCGTTTTCCTACTCTTTCACTTAATATTTCAGAAAAAAAATTTCTTCAAAAATTTCTATATAAAATATAATTAAAATGACCACCAATATTTCCGCATTTACCATATATTGCTATGCTTCATTAATTATGATTTCAATTCTCTTAACTCTTTCATACTAGTTAAAACCTATATTTACTACATAAAAGAATTATTTATTATAAAAATACTTTTATTAGAAAAAATAATATATTTTAAATATTTAGTTCTATTTTGAGTACCACGACAGTAACATCAGTTCACATAAAAGCCTTTTGATTGATGGTGATGATGACAGCAATGATGGTAATGATCGTTGCTGTTTTTTATTTGATGTTGGGGGGAAGTTGGTCAGCCAGAATTGGTGTTGGTGTCAGAGAATTAATGTCTGTTAAGTGTAGAAAGAATTTCAATTTTAAGCAGAGCATTAAATGGAGAACTTTTAAAATTTGTGTAATTAAAATACAATTAAATTTAAAAAAAATATATAAGTTTTTTGCTTTCAAAACAAATGATGAGATTGAAAGATGGATGTCAGTAGGGAATGAGTTTTTTTTCTATTTTGTAGTTGAAATATTATTTCAAAACATATGGGCATATTTTTGTTAGTTATTTAAAATATTTTGAAACTATTTGTAATTATAAATTAATTTTATATATTAAAGGAATTTTGCTGTTAATAGGCAGGATCAAAATATTACATATTTTAATTACTTTGAACATTTTTTTTTAATATTTAAATAACAAAATAAGCAAAATATTCTGCATAACTTTGCTTGTTTTGTTACTTTTCTATTAAACTTGTATTTAGAGAGATGTTCAGCCTCTGTATAAATATGTATCACAGTGAATCTTTTGTCTAGCCTTTAGAATCACTGTAGAAGGATCTATAGTACAAATGAAACCAACTATCATATTTGTTTGATACGAATGTTTTGATCAATTATGGACTAATCCTCACACGATTTTGTATCGCTAGTAATATCTATTCGAAAAACATTAATTTTTAAAAATATTTATTTGCGCACAGCTATAGTACAGTATGGACGATACTCACAGTATTACATCACCGTTCTTGAGAGTCTGTGCCCCCCCTCCAATCTTGTAATTTTACACTCCTCTACTACACTCGTGTGAAATTTTTTCTAATTCCAACAAGCCACTTAGAAATTACAGATTTATTTCGAAAAACTTACGATTCTGCCCCACTGTGCAGTTTATTCTAGCTGCCACATTTGCGCTGTGTATAATATTCGAAACGTCTTTGCTATAAGTGTCACTAACAAGTTGACACCTATCCGCTCACCAGTGTTTCAGTTGAGAACCAGTTGCCACAACCGCGGTCACTAAGTATAGTTGGGGTACCGCCATAAAAAAAATAAATAAAAAAATCCAAAGAATTGTGCTTTTAAATAATAAATAAAATTTGCGAAAATTATTGTAAAAGCATCTGGTTCTGAAACCCTGAAAATTTATATTATTATGACCAGTATTAAACAGGTACATTTAAACTAGTCCTGTGACCGCTCCAACAGTATCTATATGACATTAATTATCCACATCCAATTACAACACCATATAAAAGTGACTGGTTCCTCTCATGAAGGGTGTCGGAACTAGAACCAGTCACAAACCTGAAGAAACTGTCACGTGACTCCTTTTAGAATGGTTGTCTTTCCTCTAGGATGTCTATTAACACACATTGGGCTAATAAAATATGTACTTAAATAACCAGCGAAGTTTATAACTAATATCATAGTATCGATGCTCTGTATTTTATATGTGTTCATCAATCATGTTCAATACATAACCTTAGATATGTTTTTTTTTTTTTTTTTTTTTGATTCAATAGATCTGATTCGTCTGCATTCTACATGGGATTCATATCGCTAAATAATATCATATCCCAGGAATCGATTCAATTTTATACTAAATATTCGAAAACCAGTTTTCTACATTCTAGATATCTAGAGGGTCAAGTAATCAGATAAAATTCCTGAAACGATTTGCCTTTGATATCTTATTATGTTGGGGTTTAGAAAAACTTTCTAAATGTAACGTCTTTTCTGATTATTTTTAAAATTGGCCTTTGAACCAGCTCCAAAATATTATACAATTTTGATAGAAAAGGCAAGGAAAAAGATACGAGCTTGATATCTTTCTTATGCTCTAATATATGAAGTTCAAAAGTCGAAGTTATTGGAGAAAACTCAGAACTCGATGCTCATATTTACGTCCCTGTCTACCCGTAGCAAACTAGGGTATATGGATTGTAATTAGACATCAGCAGAATGAAGTATGTATTTTCAGCGCCACTACACACTTGATGGCTTTACTCTACCCATTGAACCATCAGTGTAAACATTCAGATGCTCAGTAATTGTATAATATCCAGATCACCAAAAGTTTCCATAGGAAAGAATCGTAAAAATTGAACTCTTCCCAAAATAGTCTTTCAAAGTGGAATAATTTAAAATTTTGACCTTTGATCATTGTATAGTGGAGAAAACGGAGTTACAGAAAATTCAGAGCATGTCCTGAGGTAACTATAATTTAATGTCTCAATGTTTTCAGCCATTAATTTATTTTAAATTTCCTACTCTTTTACGGTAGAACCCTTTAATTCAGCTCCTTCAATTCTACCTTTTATTATGCAAATTTGTATATTTTTTTTTAAATTAATGTTTGAGTTTTTTTCATAAACGTAATTATACCTGTTTTGTAATGTCTCATATAGATACATAATATGTGTATATTTTTTAAATCACAAAATAAACGATTTCTGCTTCTTTATAATGGATGTTTTTTGCTTGCAAAAAAAAAAAAATATCATATACTGCATGAATAAAACATTATTTAACCATAGAGAATCTTATAATTTGCATATGAAGAAGAGGAAAAAATTTATTTTATATGTATCAAGTAGACATAATGGACACTTGTCTTTATAGGGAATAGAGTGTGTACACAGGTGAGCCATATTATGATTGGAATACATACGTCTGATATGTGTTACTACTACTACCTGTTTGGTTATTTAAGGAAATTAATTGCATAGATTATCTAAAACATTAGGGAGGCTTATTTTAAATGTATTTTCATTTTTGTTTGACAATATTTATTTAAAATTTAAATTATTTTAAAATTTCGTTTAAATTCTTTTTATTTTAATTATATTTCCTCTAAACTAAAACAAAATTTCGATCTATTTAATATTTCCTTTATTTTATAAATTTTACAAAACACATATTTCCTCTACAAAAACAATTTTTGTGCATTTGTTTTAAAAACGAAAAATCCCCAAGGTGAAATTTATTATTCAGCATTTTGTTTAAACACTAATCACGGAACTTGTGGTCATTATTGTGTTTTTGTGTGTATGTAAACCTACCAAAAATGTTTTTGTTACAATATATTAATATTTCTTAGAATGGAATTTTTTTTCAAAGTATTTAATTTAACACTAAAATTATATTTATTATGCATAAACTAAGGAAAACCAAAAATATACAAAAATTTTTGGGAGAAAAAAAAAACTACAAAAGGCCTCAAAGAATTTGGGACATAAACATTTAAATAGCAAAGTATAACAAATGGCGAAATATTTTGAATCTTCTTGGTAGAATTTTCTTTTTATTTTATATTTTGTTACAATATACCTTTGTGGTTAATTAAGTAGCTGATTTTAGTCGGGCTGCTTCTTTTTTTAAATTAAGAAAATTAGTTGATTTTTTAGGAAAATTTAAATACTAATAACATTCGTCAAAAAACAAAAAAAAAAAAATTGTTTTTTTCTTGTGATTTTTTTCTATCTCAAATTGATGCGTATTTTTTAAATACGTAGACAATTTTTCCCTAACAGCTTTTTGAGTTATAGTCAACTACCCCCCACATTTACTATTATTACTTAGATCTTAATTTTTTTATTTTACACTAAAATATATTTTGTTGTTGTTTTCGATATAGCTTCGTCAAGAAGATTTTTTGCTTCAATCAGATTGTTTTTGTGCTTCAATCAGTTTGTTTTTGCTATATTTGTGGTGAATATGTCTTTGAAAAATAAAGTGTGTTTTGCTTCATAACGCTAACAAGTACGGATTCATACCTATTGAACATTCGACGACTTTAAAAAATACGCAAATGTTTCTAAAGTTATGGAAAAAATGAAGTATCAAGACCACAACTGGATCATTTGTGTTAATCTGAAAATAGTTAACTTTATTTTAGGTCAACAAGCGTACACAAAGTTTCCTTGTTTCATGTATCTCTGGGGCAGTCGTGACAAACATCATTGGTTATAAAAAATTGGCATTACGGGTGCCGCAAGAAGTACACCTCAGGCAGCACTGGACATCATTCTCCACCTTCTTCCAATTGAGGAATTCGTGAGAGGTATTAATAGGGAGCTTCACAGCGGGGCATACTTAATGAAGTCAAGTTAAATGGTCAAACATTATTCTCAGACGCCCAAACGGACTATGTAGTTACTATAATTTACTTCGAGGCTACTCCCGTTATTGAAATCCCTAGTAGGGACCTCTGGATTGGGGCGAAAAAGCTCTACGGATGGCTCGACGAAGTAGGAAGGGGCAGATATCAAACGATCTTTTAGATTGTCTGATAGTTGCAGCGTTTTCCAGGCAGAAATTCTAGACATTTACAAGGCTCTAGGATTACTGGAGGAGAATATTGAGAGGAACCCTGAGATAACTATCTATGTGGATAGTCAGACAGTACTAATGGCAATGACAAGCTACTGTGTCATGTTAGTGATGGAGTGTAGGAAGGAAATTAGGAGACTAATGGATGCCTACAGAATAAGACTTTGTTGGGTTCCTGGTCACTGCGATATTCTTGGCAAGAAGAACTTGGCAACCTTATAGGGTTCGTAATGGAAATGAAGTGGCTTAGAGGAAGTCAGGGTTGATTTAATGGGTCTTAGGTTCCACACCTTTCTTATTTTTTCTTATATTTAGCTATCTTTCTTTTCAATTCATTGCTATATTCTACTAGGATTTTTCTCTTTCTTTATCTATCAGCTTTCTTTATCTATAAAGAGATCGCAATAGACCGAATGGAGGCGTGAATACGCCGCCCTTTTTAACCTAACATAACCTAATTGTCCAATTCGGGAAGAGATAAAATTTGGTACAAAAAATATTATAAACGTGTCTTTTATATAGTTATAGAATGCTTCAATTTTCTTTTACGAAAATTTCCAGCATTAAGTACAGAAACATTGAAAGCTAGTATTTTTGATAGGCCACAGATTAGGCAATTCGTGAAAGCTTGGAATTCATTTGTTTTGGTTATAAGTAATTTTCCAAGCAAAAAGAAATCTAATGACCATGTCGAGCTTGTTGAGTGCATGCTATCGAACTTGCAAGCGATAGGGTGCAACATGAGCATAAAACTCCACTTTATGCAATCGCATTTGGACCGATTTCTACAAAATCTGTGTGATTTTAATGAGGAGCTGGGTGAGAGATTTCATCAGGATCTTCGGAAGAGCGTTATCAAGGAGGATGGGACCTACATATGACGACAGACTACTGCTGGAATTTGCAACGAAATCTAACTAAAGTCGTTAATTCAAGGAAATCTTATAAAAGATAATTTGATAGTGTTTGATAGAAGTTTTTTTAACATATATATTAATTTTTTATCAAAATAATACAACTATATATTTCAAAAGGTAAAGCTGTTAGCAATCCCCCAGTATTTTTTTCACAGTCCAGGCCATAGAAATATCCAATAACAGAAAAAAAAGGAAACAAGAATTGTGTTGACCAGTGTAATCGTAGAAAAAATATTTATTTTATTGAATGAAATTATTGTTAGCAAAATATAAACTTAAATTAAGGAAATTAAGTTAACAAAATCATAAGTTTTTGGAAATAGGTTTTTAATTTCTAATCGGCGATTTCAATGGAAATCGGGCAAATTTAGGTAACTGTTCAGCAACTGAAGAGAAAATGTGGTTGCAGAAATTAAAATTATATTAGAAAATGATAGAATTTGGGAGAGGTAGAAATGCCCCTGCTCATATTAAATAAAATATTATCTGACCCATAAAAACTAATTTCCAATGGCTATCGTAAATTTTGACATTACTTTGACCAGTATTTTAAAAGAAAATACGTTCTTCTCACTTCGAGAAAGAAATATACAAGGTGTGACCTTGATCCGATTTTTTGTATATATTTTTTTTGTACACTTTGTTTAACACATCTACTAAGTTTAAATTTTCTGTGACACCTTCTATTTTTATAAAATTCAGATCAGTATTTTAGCAAAAATAATTGCATTTCAGAATATTTGGGAACTTACATATAATCTATATTTAACTGCCATCACAAATTTTGCTAAAATTCTGTTGAGTATTCGAGCAGTAAATCCGATTTTTAATTTCAGGATATATGGGAGGTAGGCGTGTCCTTGTTTCGATTCAAAAATAAATTATCAGGCTTATAAACAATCCATTTTTAATGGCTATCACAAACTTTAGTAAAGTTCAGGCTATTATTTTAGAAGATTTTCCTTTTTTAATTTCAAGATAAGCGCGTCCTTCAAACTTTTTATTCATTTTAGATTTTAAGTAGTATTCGTGCTAAGTTTTAATTATCCACGAAAACTCCTTCCATTTTTGTCCCAAAAAACGTGTTTTAAAAATTAACTTTTTCCATTCAAATGGTAATACTTTTGTGTGTTCACAAAATATATGGAGGCATTTAGTTAACATAATTTTTGTTTCATCCCAGCTTTACGATTTGAGAATTTTACAAATAAATTAAAAAAAAAATTTTTGCAAAATTGACAAATTTTGGATAGGGACCATTTCCGCTAGCACTTTCCGGTTTACTCCACACGCATCTACACTAAGATTCCTTTTAAAAGCATAAAACAAATTATACGAGCTCGAACAAAAAACGATTTTTATAAGTAGAGAAATATTGCCACTTTTTTTGAAAAAATGTTGCAAATTCAGAATAATATAACTTTTTATCTAATCTAAATATTTAAACGACTCTTGCAACAATATTATTTAGAATTTTGCAAGCAATCCAAAGAATATTCGAAAGGAAAAATTTAGGCTCAATATTGAGTTCGCCAAGTATAAAAAATCTAAAAAAGAGGCTAAAAATGTGTATAAAACTTATTTTGACCTAAATATCTCTTAAACTAAAAGAGATAAGCTACACATGTCAGCCTATTTTTGTAGAGATTTATTATCTATATATAAGATTTTTTTCTGTCAAATCATAAATGAATAATAATCTGTGCTGCTTCTAATCAACTCGAAAACACCTCATCTCTGGCCGGGTGAAGTTTTATTGAGATATTTCCAACAGTTCACAAGTTACAGAACTATTTTCGATAAAAGCGTTTTGGAACCACTGTGTGCAGCGTTAGTTTTTTGAACCGGATTGGGAAAATTTAAAAATAGATTTGATGAATTCTTACATCCTAATTTATATTTCTACTTTATCTCATAGCAGTGCCTCGGCGGAACGTCCTTTTTCTGAATAATCACTAATGAAAAAAATGTTCAACAGACTTAAGGTAAACACTTGTGAATCCATGCTTTCAGTCCTACATTTGTTAAATGGGATTCGTAAGACTGGAGTCCAAGCGAAGATTTCGTACAAAAGTACAGAAGAAAAGAACTTTTTGTTAACTGTTTTTCCTTTTTTTTTGCAATAATAAAAATTATTATTTATAAATTATTTTGTTATTAAAAAATTAATTTAATATTTTTGTTTTTGTTTTAATCAAATAAACAAATTTCAAGGAATTTGTTAAGTACTAAAACAGTTGACCCCCTCTTTTTCAAAAAAATCCCCTTTTTTTCGCGAATATATTTTTTGAAATACTCTTTTTTGAACACTTTAAAAATTCTCAACGGTAGCGCTGACTGTGTGTCGCATATTTTTTAATCCAGGCCGAAAAAAGCTGCATATTATTGATCTCGTTCGCTCGTTTTGGGCTACCAATTCGGAGATAGCTTTTATAGGCTACGAAATTCGACCAGTGACTTAAATGTTGTACCACGAAGTAAGGAACCTGACTATTGGTGTGGCCCTTTGGAGAGCATTTCGTAGTAGTTGCAATTTATAGAAAGAGAAAAGAGTGTAAGCTCGTTTCGCAATTGCTTTTCAAATAGGTCGTGATCCATAGAACGTTGGTAGTTTTAAATGGCTCTGCACCTAACAAAGAGTACTTAGGTTTAGCGTTCATTCATGCTTGAGGGCATTAGTACAAACATGATATTCATCCGGTGTTTGTATGGGTTTCGACCATTTCGTATAACGTCGTTTTTACTTACTAACGTATATGAGTGCTTATCAAAAATTCGCCTTTATATTAATGATAATTTTTCGGCAAGAGCTGGGCTTCATTTGCAAATGGTTCCAAAAAGCAGCCAGCAAACAAAAAACTTGATCATTAACTTTGAGATCTGAATCAGTTGGATCTTATAATAGTGCGTACCCAATTTTGATGGCAAAATTCGGAAAATCCATTCTACAAAATTGTGATTAGTTTGCACTGTGAGAAACTGAATATTTAGGAGATTCAAACTAAAACTAACATCATAAATGCAATAAAGTAGGTGAAACTTTTGGGCTGAACACTCATTTTTATTATGAAGTCTTATTATTTGGAAATATTGCTCAATCATCATGGCAACGATTTGGCATCACCTACTAAATACAACGGATTGAAAAGGCGCCGAAATAGACATGTCCTCATCTTCCTTATATGGTTCCATTTTTTCTCATCCTCATTAGTTTTTCATAATTTTGCAGATATTGAAATAGATTTATAAATTAAGCATAGAATGGCTGCCAGCAAAATGACCAATGAAAAATCGCCCAAAAAATTTTGGGTTTCTTTTTATTTCATACGAAAAAAAAGCCCAATGTTTTATGGATCAATTTATGTAAAATATTGTGTTGATATTGTCATTTATGAGCAATTTATGCGAGATAAAGTGATTTTTAAAAGTGGGCCTTGTATGGGAGCTATGTCTAATTGTGGACCGGTCTTTCTGAAATTTTGCATTTCGATTCAGTCTTATATAAAACTTATTCGTACAAAATTTCAGTGAAATAGTGACAAATAAGGCATTTTTTCGTGCTAAAGACCTATTCCGGGGACTATTTGTATGGGCGCTAGTTGAAATAATCATAACCAACATTAATAGGCTTCATCCCTATGCCAAAATTAGCATGTGCGCACCTATGGTGGTGAAAATTTTTATATATAGTATAAATAACCTTGATTACAAAAAATTTTAAATGGATGATTTCGTAAAAATAAATTTAGTAATACCAAATAAGAAATTATTTTGCTAAAAAAGTTAGAAGCTAAAATGAAAATTTTGAGGCTAAAAGCAGAATAAAAAGGCTTGACTTAGCTTTAAAAAGCCGAAATCAGCAACATTAGATTCCAACTTAAAATAACATAACATAATTTACATTATTTTAAGAAATATTAATAAAAGCATATATATGAAAAAATAAATTTCATTAAATTGCTTTAAGTTTAAAGTGCTTTAGAATGACAAAAAGCTTATATCTTATAAACCTTATAGCTTATAAACCCATAAAGACATCTTTTTCTCTTTTAGAGTATTGACTTAATTCAAAGCATTCAAAGTTCTAATAGGACAACTTTCAAGAAACAAATATGGGACACTAAAATTGTATTATAAATGAGTATTGATCTCATCGATGGAGAAGAGCTAAGAATTGACCGGATTTCCTTTACCGTGCAAAAAGAATATTATTCTGTTAAACTTTTATAATGAAAATAAAGCCCTAGCTACAGCATTTAATCTGCAAAGAAACTGTTTTTGGATTCAACTGAATACTCGTAGATTCAACGATGTCTGTTCATCTGTCAGTTAATATAGTATACATATTGTAATGTAAGATTTAAAAACAATATTTTGCAGATTTAAAATTAATTTTTTTTTTTTTTTTATTTTGGTACACGGAATATATTTAAAAAACTGAACCAAAATTTTGTAAAATTGTGAAATATGGCACGAATAGTTGTATATATCTTAAGGGGCTTTAAGAAATAAAATAAGATATGCCATTTCTGAGAGACTGTGGATTTTGCTTTTCATTTCGAAAGGCATATTATGTCATATTTATTTTTTTCTGCTTACATCTTTCTGGTACATTATTGTAAAAATAACATCAAATCGGTAAACTTAACAGAAGTATATGTTCTAATATCTCATAAATACTATGTGGTCAATATTGTTTTAATATTGCAAAATAAATACTAAAAATTTGGCAACAACGATATTATAGTAGTTTTATTTGTCTGATTTCTTTGAATTTATTATGAAATAAAAACACCTTTGCTTTTTTTTTTTTTTTTTTTCTTTGAGGAACTTCACTTGTTTGCATGTTTTTAGATTACTTAAGACTCAGAACACTAAAAAAAGAATGAAAAATAAAATCTACAGAAAACTTATTGGACATTCTCTTCATGAAACAGTGCAATAATCATGATCTTGTTCAGCTTGATCAGCTCTTACATCTTTTCCAATGTACGAGTAGCTGGAGCAGAAATGTTTATTAGTTTTTTGTTTATGAATTTCAAATACACCATTTGTTAAAGAACCAATACGTTAAATAATTTCTTAAATATGGTATATAAAATATAAATTTTGAAATATTTTTATTATTTCTTTAAGAAATGGTGTAGTTTTATTGGGCCTGGTTGTTAAATTTTTTTTCGCTCTAGCGTGTTGTTCGTTTGCCATGTTGGAAAAAAATTTATTTGCACTAAATATCAGACAGTTTTATTAAGTTTTGGATACGTAAAATTTTTTTGTTCATTCTTTTTTCGTAGTTCTTTTTTTATTTTAGGTAGTTTTTATTTTTCTCTTTTGGTACATGACTTTATTATAATCTTTTATGGTTTGTTTTTAAAAAATTTTACGCATTTAACCTTGAATTTTGCTGTATTTTAATGTGTAAATAAAACTAAAATACACTCGCCGAAATTAAAGAGAAGCAATATTTGAAAATATGTATAAAAAATATTCCTACAAAATTTAATACAACTTCTGAAAATTTAACATGAAAAAACTTGTAAATTTTTAAATTGAAAAAAAAAATTGTTGTCTAAAACCCTCCCAACAAAACTTGCGGTTTTTGGTTGTATTGCGTTTTTTTTTTCAAATTTTTTATTAAATAAAAACAAACAACAAGTAAATGTCCAAAGTTCACCTTTTTGCATGTAAATTCTTATTGTTTCCTTTAGCTATTTATTTTAATAAACTGATTGATCTGTTTTTTGTTTTTGTTTCCATTGGTGTCTGTTTATTTAATACAGCAAAAAAAAATGTCTGAATTAGATTTTGAAAAAAAAAAACCGTAATAGTTTCTTGGGAATCATTATTTGACAAAAATGTGTTTGGTATGCGTAATTAAATTTGAATGTAAAAAGTTTCTAAGAAAAAGTAAAGTTTTGGTTAGCAACAAATTTGGGTGTAGTTAGATAATATTAATGAAGTGCATTTATGTCAAACACTGGCGCCCATAAAACTCCGAAGCTTACGAAGCTAAACAATTGTGAGCGAATAACAAAGGGAGTAAAAAAATATTATTATACTCTACACCACCATAGGTGGTTGGGGTATTATGCGTTTGTGCTGATGTTTGTAATGCATAGAAAAAGTTATCCAACACCCACCTTAAAGTATACCAGTCGACTCGGAATCACTTTTTAAATCGATCTAACGATGTCCGTCCATCCGTCTGGCTGTCCATATAAACTTTGTGCACAAGAAAATTGAATGAAATTTGGCACGTGGGACTTTCACAACACAAGGACAAAGCCTATTGAAATTGGTTATGATCGGTCCATTATTTCACCTAGCCCCCATACAAATGTCCTCAAGGAATAAGGGTTCAACGATCATAAATGCCTTAAATATATCAATATTTTAAAGAAATTCGGCGAAAGGAAATTTTTTTTAAGTGTCAATCTTTGTGCCTAACCTTATGCAGATCAGTCCATAATTGACCATTGCTCCCATATACCTCTCTTTCGAAAATCACTTTAACGTGCATAAATCCCATATAAATGTTAATATCAAGTTAATATTCTATACAAGTGAGTTCTATGTCAGTAGAAACAACATTGCCAAATTTTATGAGAATCGATCCATAATTTGCTATAGCTCCCATATAAACCCTCTTTCAGAAATCTCTCTAAAGTGCAAAAAATCATCTAGATGTTAGTATCAATGCATTATTCTGTATTTGTATATTTTAAATTTAGTAAAATTGGCCATAAGTCCCCTTCCCGAATTTTTATGCTCGTACAGAATAGTGTAGGGTAATCATATAGTCGGTCTTGACTGACTATATCTTTCTTTCTATTTTTTTTGTGCAGTGATACCAACTTGTCCTTTTCGGGCTACATTTAGCCCGCTTTTTGCAGTTCAAAATTAAAAAAATATTTTTTAGTCCGAAACTAAAAAAACGCGCAAATCTTGTACTTATTGAAATTTTACTTTAGCTTTTGATCACCTTTTTACTTCCTTTCAAAAATGGCAAATTATTTTAATATTATTAATTTTGCTAAATTTTGACTTTTTATTGTTGACAACTGAAAGATGTGACGTTATTCGTTTTTGTAATGAGTACTCAAAACACTTTTTCGAACAATGTAGAAAGTCTATTTTCAATTTTTGAAGAGATCTTAATAAACAGTGTTGCCAGTTTAGCATTTTTAAAGCTAAATCTAGTCCCTTATTTTACTTTAACTTCAACTTTTTCGTTTTTGCTTCCAGCTTTTTGTTAGTCTTTTTTAATTTTTAAAATTGAAATTAGTATTTCAATAACTAAGGAAATAATTACTTACTTGTTATTAATAATTTTATTTTTACATACTCATACATTTACACTGTATTTACTCACACAGAGAGTCGAGATTATTTATATTTAATAAAAATTTTAGCCTGCGGTGCTTCATTAGCCAAATCAAAAATAACCTTACTAATTTGATGGACTTAATAATCGTTTGTATTAACTATTATTTAATAGGTATACTTCATTCACCATAGAAACCAGTTATAAATATAATTTAGAAATTTCTTATAAGACAAAAACAAAAAAAAAAAAAAAAAAAAAAAAACAAACTAAAGTGAACGAGATAAAAATATGTTTTTAGATTACAAAATTTTACTTTTTTGTCTTATTTTTTTAAGGAACTTTGCCTTTTTTGACCTTTTTTCAAGTTCAATTTAGCCTTTTTTTTTCTTATTTCCTGGCATATAATATAAATATAAAAATGTATTACTCGATTTTTATTTTGTTTTATTCTGGCTCCTTCATTGTGTTCAACAAATTAAAATAAAAGTGGAATCAGAAAAACTTTTCAAAGATAAAATCATTTTGCTTTGCTACCTTTTTAGTCATCGATATAAGTATAGATATTGCATAACTTCGTTTAAAATACGTTCATATATTTCATGCGTTTGGTAATTCAAATTTTACAATTAACTCCGAACACCAATACCGTACACGAAACAAAGACCTAAATAGAAAAACACAATTGAATTTTTTTACACAAATTTTATTAAAAGATTAGGATATTTAAAATTAAGTATCTCAAAAATATATGGACATGGGAAACATTTTAATCGAGTTGCATAGCAAATAATAAAACAAATTAATCGCAAAACCATTAGAGTACTTTCGAGCATTAAATAGTATGAAAAAAATACGATCGTAACAACTTTTTCATCCCTCGGTTGGGGCCAGACCCACTTAAACTATTACACTTGGATATTTTAGCACGTCTCCATAATCTATCATTTCTTGGAGGAAGGGGATTTTTCAGTATTAATTTTTAAAATATTTATAACTTAAAAATAAGAATTTATTAGATTATTTTATAAGAAATATTTTAGCGGTAAAAATTGGCGATTTTATTTAAAGTTTAGGCGATTTCTAGTGATTTTTCAAGCACGATCTGGTGGAACACTGATTCCACAGCGATAGTGTGCAAATTTGTATGAAAATGTCGTTGTCTCTGTTATTCTGGGCCGCCACTTATGGAAATATTTATCCAGTCCCCTAGCCAAAAACCATTGTTTTTAGCATAACTCAAAACTTTTCGATTTATATTGGAAATTTTTAAAACTGACTTATTATATACTCAAGAAGGCTTAATACGTACACTATGCCATATCTAGAGTGATTTATCACTGTAACAGCATGCTATCAGTAAATATCACAATATTCGTAACGTATTTTCTACATAAATATAATATAATTAGGTGCTCTTTTAACGGTCATGATTTCAGCATTAAGATTTTTACTACATGCGTACGGTAGTGTAAAAGAATTCCAAATTCTTAAATGGAAACGCCAACCCTTTCCAAACTGAGAAAAGTGGTTGTGTCTGTGTAAATACGTATGGTCCCTTTAAAAAATGGTGAAGGTACTCTCTCGATATAGAAAGGAGTGGTTTGGGAGTGCAATGACACGTTATCTAACTATTATACATAATTATGATAAATTAGTTAAACTGATCTTAGTTACAGAAGGAGTAAATTTTTTAATGCAATTTACTTAAGAGTTATAATACAGGGTCTTACATTAAAAATTAACTAGAAAAAATAAATAATACTTATATTACCTGAAAGGATATTAATTGGAAATGCAATAATGCATGGAATCTCTATAAAACAAAATCTCTATTGGCAAAAATATTCTGATTAATTTTTTGAAGAAAATTATAATCTAAATTATTAATTTTTTAAAAATGTTTAAAATTTTTTTATCCAACGCTCCTATCTATAATTAGAGCTTTAAAAATATTTTTTTTTTACCAAAATCTATCAAAGAATTCATAAAATTTTTATTACACTTAATACTTATTTTAGTTCAAGGAGTGTTTCTACATTTAAATGGTGAATACTATACGTTATCTCTATGATTCATTTCAATTATATTAGTTGGCAATTTCCATTTTAAAAAAATCGAAATTGTGCCATTATTTAAATCTGATTTTTTTACTTTTTTTTGCAGCAAAAGTAAACATATTTTTTGTTGTATAATGAAAAAAAGAACGAAACTTTTAGTTTATTTTTTGATTGATGTTATTATGCGAGAATTTTGATGTCAGCAATTATATTTCAAGCAAAATGGCAAATGAAACTGTAGTAAAAAGAAATATAAATATAATTCTGTTCTTGAATCATTTTGATAGATGTAGCTACTTTTTTTTATTGTAGTAACGTTTATGCTGTTGTTTTTTTTTCATATTTAGCTCTTTTATTAATATTTTTGTTGTAGCTTAAGTATTCTGTATAGATACACTTTAAACGTCAGTCAACACTTTTATTTTTTAGCTTATACACGCAAAGAAAATATATAGTTGCAGTGACAATGGTCTAAGAGCAACATATAATGATTTGAACATATGATCACAGCTAAAAGTATATGATTATAAATAATAATTGTTATGATTCCATTTAATGATATTGTGTCCGATTTTCTGGTTATACCATCTTACTACATTATTATCCCATTATATCATATTATGGTTTCATTTTATTATACATATTATTCCGTCTTGTCATATTATTATACCATTTTATCATATTTTTGTCCCATCTTATCATATTAGGATGCCATTTTATCAAGTTATTATCCCGTCTTATCATATCATTATCCAATCTTATTATATTATGATTCCATCTTATCATATTTGAATTAATTCAAAAGTAATATTTCAATAATTTGTTTATTAAGTCCATTAATTTTTTTCCAAATAATAGATAAAAGTGTTTGTTAACCATAAAAATTTGTTTACATATTATTTGTTTACATATTATTTGTTTATTTATTAATTTTATTTATTTGTACCATTATACATACGTTTTGCAAGATAATACAAGATAGTTTTTATTAACTAAACTTTAATAGTAATTAATCGATATTTTATTTTGCTTGAATCACACCAATTTAACAAAGTCTTGTCCATTTATATTAATTAATGTATAAACTAAATGAGAATTATAATGAAGGTGCAAAACAAATATTAAAAACCTAATATATTCAAAAACAAACAAGTTATAAATCTTTCAACCATATTTTTAAAAAACATATCTATTTGTAACATCTTATTGTTATATGTTTTGAAAACAAAATATAGTTTAAAAACATTGAAAAGGATTGATAATATTTGATGGTTGTAGAAAAATAATATTTTTAATATCAAAAAATTATGTTAGCGGTAAAAATATCCAAAAACATAAAATTTTTGTATTCAACTATATTAAAAGTTTGATTGAATGTAAACATTAAGTGATAAAACTTAAACAAAATCATTGTTATCACGAACACAGTATTATTAAAATTAATAAAAATTAACAATGAGAACATAATATTGTTGTAGTGAAAATGCCGTAACAATGTTTTTCTCTTCGTGTACATATATTATATTTTTGATGAAATTTTGATTGGCATTTTTATAAGCTTCAATTTTGTTCGGTGCTTTTCGTGTTTTGTTATTGCTTAATTTTTTGTTTCCTTTTTTTATATAGTCATGTTTGCATATCATTCATTGTTGAAATATTAGTGGCAACATATTAGCACTACCACCGCCACCTTTTATGGCCTATAGTCAGCAGCATCATCATCCTCGTCATCATCCTTTATCTACCACTTCTTAACATTATTGTTGTTTATTGCAAACATTGCATTTATTCTTATAAGCGACCAACAATCATCCATCCGTTTTTAATTCTAGCTAAATTTTTAGAATGTTGCTGCTGAAATAAGTAACGAAGTCTTCGTCTGCATTCTTGGCGTTATTAATGCGTTTCATATGTCTTAAAGGCAAATTCAAGACAGACAGTCAGATAGATCATTGTTGAGTTATTGAAAAGAATAAATGTAGACAATTTTATTTAAATTCCATTTATTTGAATTCAGTTCTTTTGTTAATGTAAATTCATTTCTTACTGCATTATATTCCTAGTGATTTATGATTATATGCAATAAGCGATATGAATTTTTGCTTTTGAAGTTGGAAGTAATAAGAGCGTAAAATAATCAATTAATGGTAATACTTAGGTGATTGTTAATACTAAGGCAACATTTACTAGAATATTATTACTACAACAGATGTTAAGGAGTTTTATAAAAATAAATTCCCAGTTAGAAATTAAAAAAAAAAACTGAAAACATTCATAGATTTTCATATCCATTTTAAAAGCTTAAAAAAATGGCAGTGTTGCCAGGAGGCAAGAAAACAAAGATGCTTTAAAAAGGTCAAAAAGTTTAAATTTTCCAAAAGATAAGGCCAGAAAAAGTTGACATTTTTTCTTTAATTTCTTCTTTCCTTTTTTTTCTCTTTCTCATTAGCTTTTTTATATTTTTGAAAAGCTATTGTAACAAGTTTATTAATAAAACATTGAACAGATGCTAGGAAAATCACCCATTGAAAGATCCCCCAAAAAATGTCCATACTAATTTGGGTTATATTTCAGATGAAAAATTACCTAATGTTTTGAATGATTTTTCGTAATTTCGTAAACTATAATTGATTTTTGATTAAACATTTCTAAATTTTTGGGTGATTTTTCGTTTTTATAAGAATTTTAAAGCAAAATAAATAAAATTATGTTAAATTATGTTTATAAATAGGGTCTGTGATTAATAAAAAATAATTATAAAATTTTGGTAAATATAAATAATATGGATGTTTTGTGCGAATAAATACACAAAAATGCTTAAATGGACGATTCTGTAGAAATCACGTAATAGCTAACAAGAATTTTTTTTCTTCGCTGTTGAAATACTAACATTTTAGTCTTTTTAAGGCAATTTTAAAAATCAAAAAGCTAGAAAAAAGATTAGAAGCTAAAAGAAAAATTTGGAGGCTAAAAAAAATAAAAAGGCTAGATTTAGCTTCAAAAAGGCTAAACTGGCAACACTGTTTTAAGCACTTGCCCTTTGTGTGTATTCTTTTTTTACTTAAAAAAATGTATGTAATTTTCCAATCACCCCACTGTTCTACTTAACCCCTTATATACATAACCCCTTTGATTGTTTTCTCAGTCTAAGTAAATAATTTCTAAACAATTTCATAAACAATTTAATTTATTTAATTTTTTTTTTGTTCTATCTTTAAATAAAAGTTTCATGATCTGCAAAGAACTAGCGCCATCCCACATAGTAGTTGACGCATTTTCATGGTTCGTTTCGAACAGCATTTATAAAATGTTAATTAATCGATTTATTGAAATTTGATTGCAAATAAACGATAAAAATTTTATTTTTATTACTAAACATATAAGTAAACATATACACATGTGTGTTGCTGTGGTATGAAGCAAATTGTTGTTCTTGATAGAAAATTATTTAGTTTAATTTAGATAAAAAAAACTTAACAAAACTTAAACAATTTTAAATAACAAATTCTAATTTTAATTAAAATAATTGCACATTAAGTAAACAGATATAGTAATATAAAAGTAAATTAGAATTGTATTGAAACGTTTAAATATTTAAATTTGAAAAGTAGTAAATGGAAAAAATAAATTATTTAGTAATAAGTACAATATGCAGTAATATAAAATATGCAAAATATTTATAACTGGTTCCTATATTATATGAATATGAATACATAATTAATTAGTGTTTTAATTAATATAAAATATCACATTTTTTTATACCTTACACCACTATAGGTGTTAAAGGTATTATGCGTTTGTAATAATGAATGTGATGCACTTTTATTATCTTTACATTTCTACCTTAAAGCATCATAGTGGTTCCAAAATGTTTTTTTTTTTTTTTTTTTTTTGGAACATGTGAATCTTTGGAAATATCTCAATAAAATTGTACTAGGCCAGCGACGACGTGTTTTCGAGTTGATGGTAGACCTCCAAAGTTGGTCATCTCGGGTATGCAGTTAAAAAAAAACGCCGAAAATTCATTTATGATTTGACAACAAAAAAAATACATGTAGATAGTCCTTGTAAACCCTTACAAGAAATACGATTACATGTGTAGGTTATTTCTTTTAGTTTAACAGATATTTATGTCGAAATAAATCTATATTGGCCTTAATTTTTTTTAATATTCGATGGATTCCTTATAAAATACTAAATAATATTGCTGCAAGAATCGTACAAATACATGTATTAGATTAAAGTTATATTAATCTGAATTTGGAAATTTAAACAATTTTTATTTTTTCTGTTTTTTTCCAAAAATGGTGGCAATATTTTCTTACTTATAAAATTTGGTTTTTGTTCTGACCTATAAAATGCATGTAAACCTGAAGGCGTTCGGGGCATCGGTCTCCCTACAAGCCCTATCCAAACTTTGTCAATTTTCCAAAAATTTTTAAATTTGTTTGTAAAATTCTCAAATTTCAAAGCTAGGATAAAAAAATTGGTTAAACACGCAAAAAATATTTTCTGATGAACGCCTAACGACAGTGTGACCACTTGTTTTTTGTGTATTATGATACAAAATAGTGGGCGTGTTTTTAATTCCTGTTTATATTAGGTCCAGATATTAATATTATTTCTAAGAAAAAAATATACTTAAAATTTAAATTTAAAATTTTCAAGTCAAGGTCTGAAGAAATTTGTCCGTCATTGAGGTTAAAATGGTAACCTAAAGGGATAGAATTATTTAAAAGTAATTTCTTAGGTTTTCAAGGACCAAAAATTGTTAAAAAAAATATTTAAAGATTTTTTGGTGCATTATGTTTTGAGATATTTGCATATAATGGCCATTATTAAATATAGATCCCATTAGAAACTCCACTCTTGCAAAATATATAAAATCAAAACAATGCTGATGAAGTGAGAGTTCGTGATAATGTTTGACCATTGTTTCTATATTCCCTGTTTATAATGTTACAATATTCCTGATTAATTGCTGTTACCAACTGTTCCTGATTTAATTTATATTCTTTTATTTTCTTTGTACTTTAATACGTTTTTTCAATTATTAAATATACTTTTTATAATTTTTCGTTATTATAATTGTTTTTGTTATTATTATTATTGTTATTACAATTATTATTGTTTTTATTATTATTATTATTATAATTATTATTATTATTGTTATCATTATTATTATTATTATTATTATTATTATTATTGTTATTATTATTATTATTATTATTATTATTATTATTATTATTATTATTGTTATTACTATTTATTATTATTAATATTATTATTATTTATTATTATTATTATAATTATTATTATTATTATTATTTATATTATTTATTATTATTATTATTATTATTATTATTATTATTATTATTATTATTATTATTATTATTTATTATTATATATTATTATTATTAATTATTATTATTATTATTATTATTATTATTATTATTATTATTTATTATTATTATTATTAATTATTATTAATTATTATTATATTTTCCTTTTTATAATTTATTTTACTTGAAATATATTTTTTTACTAGAATTTATTTATTATTCTTTTTCTTTCTCACTCTCTAAAGAACTATTTTTCATCTTATTGCTCTTTATTAAATTTTTCTATGTTTATTATTATTTATTGTATTTTCATTATATAGTCTATATTATAGATATTAAATTTAATTTTGTTAATTAGAGTATAAGATTACTAGCTAATCCTACATAACTGTAACTGTGTGCACAAACAAATAACTAAATAAAAAATTATAATTATAATTACTATTTAAAAAATTATTTTAATTTATTATTAAAATAATTATTTATTATTATTCGATTAACCGAATAGTCTTAGTAATACATGTAAAACATATAAATAACACTAATTATATTATTTAATCTATTAAAATAGTTATTTAGAGACATAAGATAGACCAATTTTTTCACAGGGATTAATCTTATCAGTTCTTTCGCCCAATTGTATGAAAACGTTCCACTTTTTTGACCTAATACTACAAAATATTATCTTAATTTAATTTAAGAATTTTTCTTTTAATGCAACTCTCTTTATTTTCTGTGTGAGAGTGACTTTTTGTCATAAAATTCAAAATTAGTATTGCTATATTTACGTAAATTTTGTTGATGAAAATTAAAATTTTTATCACTTATTTAATTTTGATTTTACTTTACTCAAAAATACGCTTTCATTAGAACTTCATAAACACAAGTTTAAGTATTTGATATCATAAACTTTTCATGTCGCATTTTATATTCTATCCAAACAAAAAAAGTACATCCAAAAAAGTTAAGTTCTGAATTTGTTATCCAGAAGTAGTGCAAATTCGGATCACTTCCAATAAATGTAACTTAGATTTGTCCTTTGAAGATCTTCTCTTTTTTGATACATATTCAGCGAAAAGGAAGTTGTCTTCACGAATTAATTTTCTTTTTCGTTGGCGCAAAGAAAATAGTTTTAATTTTCATATAAACCAACATATATTTATTTCTTTTTTATAAAAAAAAGCATAACATTGCTTCTCATTTGTTTAAAACAGTTATTTTTTAGTAACAAGTATTTTAAAAATAATAACCAAATTTCAACGTTTTGAAGCAGAATATATATATATATATATATATATATATATATATATATATATATATATATATATATATTAATGATTTTTGCATTACTTCTTAAGCACAAGAAAACGTCACTTGTTGATAATTTGGATTTAATGAAAAAATACTTCCCTAAAATAACATATTGATGGGATAAAACAGATATTTCAAAAAACGAAAAAAGATGTAGTTGACATTTATCTCAAAAATAAAAAAATGTTCTAAATTTTTAACTTTAGAAAGCTAAATTTTGGTTACTCGGTTATTCGCAAAATTATTTGGTTTATTCGTTATTTATTCTTCCAGTTAATCGATTAAAATTAATCGGATAAACAAATGACGGTTAATCAATGGCAAACCCTAGTTACAAGCCTTTTGCTTTTACATTTATTAATATATGTACATTTTCATAATGCAAGTGAGGTATGGAAAAAATGTTTAGTCATCATTCCGATGTCTGAAAATTTTTAGCTAACTTTTTTTAATTTCTTAAGATTTTATTTTTTTCCTCCCTAGTAGTCCATAACATTTTACAGACTGCTTTGGCATTATCAATTGTGTCACACAATTTTCCGGAACTCTTGTTTGTGACTTTAAGGATTTTATTAAGCTTTCTGCTATAAAGTCGCTTTCTTTTAAAGCCTCAAGAATCTTTATTTAAGGTATCAAAGCTACAACGGAAAGTTCCCTCTAAATGTATCATAGTTATTCAAAACGCAAATACATATGCATTAATCCACTTACCTCTTATGACGGCACGTGAAAATTTTGTACTTTTTATTTTTTAGTTTATTTTTAATATTTTTCATTTGAATTTTTATATTTTTATTTGCTTTTTTAATGATTTATTTTTAGTTCTCACATAAAAACAAAAAAAAAAATATTATATTCTCTGCGGAATATTGAAAAGCAATGATACATTACAGGAAAACATATCAATATTATATTTTGTCATAAATTAAAAAATTACAACCGATACAAAACTTTACGATATTTTGAAACTAATTCTAGCTTTCCTATTAAAACTACTAAAAAAATTTATTTTTGCCCACTGTAATAAAGTATATATTTTTACCAATCTGAATCCCGTAGGAAGAATAATAGGCGCATATATAGTTTAAACTGCTACTCATGTATTAGTCTCAAGTATAATTAGGTCATGTGAAAAATAATCTGTTTTTGCGAATATTTAGTGCGAATTTGAAAAACAAAAGAACTATTATTATTTAAACGCTTTAGAAATTCATAAAATAAATAAAATAATGCATGAAAAAATCCATTGAATAAAATTAATTGCACACAATTTATAAGGTAATAATTCTAGATTTTATTTCTATTTTAATTAAATTGCCCTTCAAAAGTAATTTATTTTCACAAAACGAAAAAAAATAAATAAAATTATTGCATTATAGGTTTTGTCAATTTGAAAGCAAAAATTGGGATATCTTTATCTTTGAGGTAAAATGGACATTTTGGCATTGCCATATTATTAAATCCAATCAATCAGTTAACTGTTATCGTCAAAACGCTCCAATTAGAATTTGAAAGAAAATAATAGCAGCCAGAAAACTTTAATATTATTTATGGCATCAATAGCCGTAGAGAGGCACACCTAGAGAGAGGCTAAACTAGTTTTTTATGTTCAGCTCAGTAGTTTATTTTCTGACGGAATTTTCACTATTTTTTAACTCTAATTAAGGGCTGACACGCACAAGTACTGCATCTGGCATAACAGATTTCTTATTAAAAATATAGTTGAAAGCAGAAATTAAACTTCCATATAACTTAAACTCTTATCCAGTGTTGCCAGTTTGGCCTTTTTAAGGATAAATCTAGCCTCTTTATTTTGCTTTTAGCCTCAAAATTTTTGTGTCAGCTTCTAGCTTTTTTTTTAGCCTTTTTTAATTCTTAAAATTGCAATAAAAAGGCTAAAATTTTTATATTTCAACAAAGGGGAATATAATTTCTTATTTGCTTTTACTAATTTTATTTTTACAGAATCATCCATTTAAGCGTTTTTGTGCATTAATGCGTGCAAAAAATCGAAATTATTTATATTTAACAAAAATTTTCACTGTGACGCATCATTCTTCAAATCAAATATAAATTAACTCGTTTTATGGACTTACTTAAACAGTTATTATAATTATTTTTTAATACACTTCATTAACCATAATTAGAAAACTCTTATAAAAGCGAAAAATCCCCCAAAAATTTGGAAATAATTAATCAAAAAGGAAATATGATTCATACAAATTAATCGAATTCAGAACATTGGATAATTTTGTATATGAAATATAACCTAAATTTTTATGGGAAAATTGTGAACGATTTTTAATTGGATGATTTTTGAATAGCCGATCTTTATTTTATTTACCCAAGAAGTATTTTTTCTGCATTTCAAGCCTTGAATAAAGTGTCAATCATTGAATTAAATTCATACTACACTTTAATTCAAAAGCATTCTCCAGTAAAAAGGAATTTTAAATTCAAGTCAAATTTATTTTACATGTAACTTTTTAGTTTTTTAATTAAATTTCATGTTTAAAATATTTTTATATACATATATAAATATATACTTATTGTGTACAAATTCATTACAATATCTTTAAAAATAAATAAAAAAAAAATAAAAATAAAAAAATAAAAGAAAAAAATTAAATAGAAAAATGATTTATAAATAAAAAATATATTAGCATTTTTCTGGCTTTATTTTTTGACCTTTTTTAAAGTCCAATTTAGCCTCTTTTTTCTCATCTCCTGACAACACGACACCTATCATTTGTATGAAATTTGTGTTAAATCAAAAAGTGGTACACATTACTCCTCCATTGAGGAGACTAGAACTAAATATTTATATTTAAAACTGGAATAAATTTTTCATACACAAGAAATTCCGGGAATTCTCGTATGATATTTCAGAATTACAGTACTGAAAATTTTGCTAAATTTCCTTCCCGGGATTTACCATGAAAGGCATTAGCTTTAATACAAACATTGCAAAAATAAGAAAACTTTTTTCGTTAAATATGTTATTCAATTTTTTGCTTTTTTAATATATATTTTAACTGAGTGGAAATTGTACGTTTTATTAGAGCATTGAGATAGTGTGGTAATCTAATGGTTGAATAGAACCTCTCTGCCATAGGAGTCATAAATAATTACTTTCATGTCGAAATGTCCAAAAGAGAACTCCTTGTTAAAGAATTGATTCTATAGTAGGGGAATAAAAAAAATAACTGATCGTAAAACCCGTTTTCAAAAGTTATTTCGATGAAAAACCTTCAGTAGCGAGAACAATTTCTAAAACTATTTGAGTTTTTTTTTTTTTTTTTTTTTTTTTTGTTAAATTATTTCTTTTTTAATATAAAAAAAGTTTATGTTGTTGTTTTACTGATAATAAAAATTGAGTTCTTAATTATAATAATCAGTATAAAATTAAATGGTAAAGTCATACTGGTCACAATTTTTAACGGAAAATTAATTTAAACTGTTTTTTAATATTAATGTTGGTCAAAACATTAATTTAACATTATATTTAATGAATACTTTAAAAATTATAAAAATAATTATTACGAATTTTTGAAAAAATATGCGATGCTAACGCTCTTTATGAAAAAAACAAAAAATAATTTTGTTGAAGATAGTGCCAGTTTTTAAGAAAAATAGTGCATTATATGAGAAATTTTAAAAATCATAAATTCTAAACTCCAAAGCATTTGATGCGAAAACTTTTTTAACGATCTCGAAAATTTAATATCCCGTTCCTTAATATTTGTTCGTGCCCTATATATGCCTTATGAATTTTGATATTCGCATAAATTGCAAAAAGTTATATTCAAAAGTGTTCGTCTGTATATATTTGGAACGTAGGAAAAGAAAAATTCCTCAACAAAAATAGTTGTATATATTCTGGCAGTGGAGAGCTTTGCAGATATATTTGGTGTGTTTTAAATAAAATTCAAGTTCTTAGTACAATGAGATTCTTAAAAAAATAAGAAAATTGAGTACCTAAAATATCTGAAGAGTAATTTCTTTTTAAATATCACACAACAAAAAGGTTATAAAACTTTTCATTTGACATACTAATACAACCAGTTATAGGGTATCTCTCATAACTTTTATACCTTAAGCCTTCTTTATAAAATTACAATTGTCTTTCCATGTAATTTTATAGTCGTGAGTACAAAGACTTGATTGTCTTGAAATTTATCATAAATATGTATTCACATCAAAAAAGATAATAATATTAAAACTGTAAAAACTTAAAAAAAATACCATTAAAAAAAGACTACATGAACATGACACTTCACAAAAAAAAAAAAAAAAAAAGAAGAGTAAACAAAAAACCACAAAAACCTCAGTCAAAATAATAAAAAAAAAAGTAAAATGAAACTAGTTGAAATTAAAGAGATCGCAATATTTTGTTTAGCCATAGTAAACCGGCAAAAGCCTAACAAAATTAACAACAACAATGTTATAAAAATTTGTGACAGCTGACAAAGATTCAAAACGAACGAATAAATGAAAAACAGTAAAACAGAACAGACTATAAAATCCACGTAAATATTTGATTAAGATCTTTAAAAAAATAAATAAGAAAGTTAACCACAGATAGACAGGCAGACGGACGGACAGTCACAGGAACCGACAAAACAATGACAGATAATTAAAAGAAAATAAAGACAATATGAGAAAGCAAATATATATTTAGTTGAAAATATAAATCAATTTCCAGACTGCAATAACTTATATATATGTCATGTACTAAACAGTTGTCATATGCACTGTGAACATTTTGTGAACGTTTTCTTAATAAAAGACACAAATTGAGTGCAGAAATTAAAATGACAGCCAAGAAAAAATGTCAACGAAGGTGTCAATTAAGGTTAAAATTGAGGACAGTTTTATTTTAACTTAATGTAAACGATTCATTGAATCAACAAAAATCAGAGAAAATTTGCACATAAATTAATTTGAGATATCACGTTTTAAGACATTTGATTTTAAAATACGTTATTTTCTGGCCAGTCCTAATTTAATTTAAATATTTAAAATTCTTCTTTTAATTCCTACAACAAAATATTTTATTGCATAACTAGTTTTCCTGCAATAATTAATTTTCTTATTAAACTTTTTAATTAATATTAATCATACGCTCTAATGACTTTAAATTTTTCATATTTGCACAAAATTTTCTGTTTACCTTATATATCAATTAAACTTAATAATTAAAAATTCCAAATATTTAGCATCATAATATTTAATTTTCATTAATAAATTCTGAAACTAATAATATTTTTATACTTGACTTGCCAATTATTATGAGGTATTTGGCAAGAAAATGAATTGTATAAAATTTTTAACACCATAAAAATATTTAAATATGTATATATATTTTTAATACTATTTCGTTTGCAATTATTTTGTTTGGCAGTTTTTATACCATATAATTATGTGTGGTATGTGAAGGTTATACGAGGTGTTTTTACAAAAAAAAAAAAGAATCATAAAAAAATTTATTACAAAAGTAAACCAAAAATATTCGCAACATAAAAATGTATTTAGGTTCTAAGATTGTTTTTGGTAAATTTTTGATAAAAAATTATAAGTGGAATAATAAAAAAATAATAAAACAAAATGCGTGATAATCTAAGCAATATTAAAAGAAGCATTTAGATTAAATATCAAACTAATTTAGATTGTATGTATGAAGTCAGGTGGTGATTGAGTCTTTCATTGTATATTCAATAAAATATAATTAAAATTTCAGTAGCGTATTATCGACCTTGACCCTTTTTTTATTTTTTATCCATTTTTTATTTTTATCCCATGAACAATTCCAGATCTTGTTCTAAAATTATTAGTTAGAGAACTAGTGTAATTAGAACTACTACAGATTCTTTAATAACATCCTTAAAACTAGTTGTATCGCAACCTATTCAAAAACTCATAGAGTAGAACAGTATTGTGACTCTAAGTTGGTTTTAAAGAATGTTTGTGGGAACTAGTTACTTATAAATCGAAAAAAAAAATGAAAAAAGCAGATTTGAAAAATTTAAATTCATTTAAAAAGTGGCCTTTACTGGTTCGTAGAACTATTTAAAAAACTTAAAAGAAATCGGAAAAAAGGAAAGAAAACAGTTTTAAGAAATTTAAGTTCAATTAAAAAGGGGCCTTAAGGAAGTGGTTCATTAAAATGAAAATTAAAATTAAAGCAAAGACTTCAGTACTGGTTTTTGAAACGTTCCCTAGTGCTTCTATAGAACTAGTTTTGAGGGTGACAATTTCGAACGAAAATCATTGATTAATGAACAAGTTCCACAGAATGGGTGCAGGCTAGGTAACACTTCCACAAAACTAGTTTTGAAGGTGACAATTTCGAAAAAAATCATTGGTCGTAACGCCAAACTAGAACGCATACGGGCTATTCTCATGCAATTTGGAACTAGTTGTAGAACTAATGTATTTTTCCTGGGTATACGAGTAGACTTTCAAGATTGGTCATCTCGGGTATGCATTTTTTAAACGACATAAATTCATTTATGATTTGATAGAAAGAAATTTTACATATCTAAATTCTTACAGAGATATTTAGGTCGAAATAAATTTTTCATTCATTTTTATCCCTTTTTTAACTTGTCGGGCTAAATATCGGCCCTAAATTTTCTTAAATATTCAAACTGATTACTGCAAGAATCGTATAAATATATAGATTGTATAAACAGTTATATTAATCTGAAGTTGAAACTTTAAAAAAATTCACATTTTTGGTTTTTTTTCAAAAATGGTGGAAATATCTTTTTACTCATAAAATTCGTTTTTTTTTTGTTCTGGCCTGTATAATTTTTTTAATGCTTTGAAGAGGAATCTTAATGCAAATTTGCCTAAAGTAAACCCGAAGGCAATTAGGCAAACGGTCTCTCCACAAGTCCTATCTAAAATCTGTAAATTTTCCACAAATTTTTTAAATTTGTTTGTAAAAAACTCTCAAACCGCAAAGCTGGGATCAAACAAAAGTGTGAGCATTTGAATAGAAAAATTATTTTTAAAATACGTCTTTTTTTTAAGTACGTTATTAAATGTATAAAACTTAAACATCATATCAAAAAGAAAATATTATCCGAGACCATCCTTAAACTAAGCAGTATAATTTTTAACAGGCTTAAAAAATATTATATTAAAGTGGGACTTATGGACCTACTGGTTCACGGCTAATAGTGCTCTGTGATGCATGTGGAAATAACAATTTTGCCCAAATGAAATTGTTATATATATATATATATATATATATATATATATATATATATATATATATATATGTATTTTATATTTTTATTTTTAATTTATGAAAGAATATTTCATCAGGATATATCGTTGATCACGTGATTTATGTCTTTTAAGCTCTCGCTCCCATAATTAAAAAGAAATATAATAAAAGAAATTAAAGAGAGCGCACGAAAAAATTAGTGTATATAATTCAGTTTATAGCAATGAAACCAACGGGTTAATTTTTTCGAAATTTTGTGCTATTAAAAACCGTTATATACTTGAAGGAAAAATTATATTTTTTGTTCGTTTTTACTAGGTTATTAATATTTTCTGGAAGGCCCTTAATACAAGGTTTATTACGTTTTTTGTTACTTCTTTGTTGGAATGGGTCCACTTCTTTTTAAATTCTATTTAATTTTTTACTCAGTTTTAAATATTGTTTCTTACTATATCTCAATACATTTCAAACGACAGTTTCCCTTCGTACATAAGCAGCACCACTGGTTTGATACCATACGCAGAGAACCAATATAGTTGTAATGACCATAAACTAAGACTAACATATTATGATTGGAACATACGATCACAGCGAAAAATTGAAATGATAATAAGTAATAACTATTATGGTTCCATTTTGCTATAATTTGTCATGATTCTAGTTTAACATATAATTGAACGACATCAACATTATCACAATCTATCAGATTATAATTTGATTTTATTGTATTATTTATTATTCTATCTTATTATACTATTACATCACATTGTCATATTATGATTCCATTTTATTATATTGTTATGACATTCTTCATATTATTACTCCATTTTATCATCTTATTATCTTTTATTATCATATAGTTATCCAATCTTATCATATTATTATTTCGTTTTGTCATATTGTTATTCTATCCTATCATATATTAAAATAAAACGTTTTAATAAAAAAATTTTTTTTATAATTTTTTTTTTTTTTTGAAAATAATAGAGAAAAGTGTTTATTAGAAAAAAAAAATATTATTTATATATTATTTGTTCAATAATTATATTCATTTGTATGACCATATATGGTTCAAATGAAAGATATGTTTTTCAACTAAACCCTTTAATAGTAGTTAATCAATATCTTATATTGCTTGAATCACTTGGAGTATAACCAAACCTTGGCTATTTATATTTATTCATATGCAAACTAAATGAGAATTATAATAAATTTGAAAAATAAGCAAGTTATAAATTTTTTGGTGAAAAATTTTAAAAGCATATATTGTTTGCAGTCAACCGTATTAAAAATTTTATTGAGTGTAAATATTATACGGCAACATTTAAACAAAAGTATTACTATCATGAACGCAGAGTTATTAGAATTCAGGAAAATTAACAATGAGAACATAATATTGTTTTAGATATAATACTGTAACCATGTTTTTTCTCTGTGTGTACTCAGCTATTTTTTTTGCTGAAGTTATGGTATGCACTTATTTTTGTACATTTCTCTGTTAAAAGTGTCCTTTGTTATGAATAAAGTGCTTTTTCCCCGCACGAACAAAAAGTTTTTCGACAATTCCTGACCACGATGTTGTATATTGCCCCTTAGATGCATTCATAAAACTTTGAAAAAAAATATTAATCCCAACAATTTTCGTTCTATCCTTTGCCTCCACAATTTTTCTAGCGTTCTTATTAGAAACTTTTTTTTATTTTGTGCATCTTCAGGCTACCTTTTATAGACTTTTCTAATAAAAGATACTGACCAATTTAATAAATGAGTCGCATTTCATCCAGAAATGTAGAGATTTTTCCTTAAAATACGTATTATTTTGTCTGAGAGCCTACAGTCTGTAAATCAACTTTTCCTTTAGTTATCAGGGTTCCATTCGGTGATCGTAAGCTTTTTTTATTTTCAGTAACTCAAAGAGCTGATTATAAATTTGAATTATGCATTTGGATAAATTTTGTTCAATTTTATTTTTAGAAAAACTAGTCATGCTAGTACAACAAAATTTAGCACACAGTTACTGAGAATAATAGCAAATATAAACAAGCTAACGCCAATAACTTTTTTTTTTAAATATAAGAATTTACTTTCATTGACTTTAGTTCATAATATTTAAGAATAATGCCTTAAATATTAACAATTTTTTACATTTTCTAAAATGAATCAAAAGTCAAGAAGAATTAAACAAATTGTTTAAATTTTAATTTATATTTTCAATTTGTAAATGTATGTTTAAAAATTTCTTTACAGAATTTTTGGTTTTTAATGATTTTTGGGCACATATTAGGGGTAGAAAAATACAGCAAATGCGCTTTTTATTACAATGATGTATGCGTTATAGAATGACAGCAAATTTAAGCAAATTTCTAATCCCTACTTTTTAACATCTTTTTATTGGAAAATTGCCATTTAAATGGATTTATTGTTAATATTTTCATGCATAAGTATTTTTATTTAGAATTTGAATCAAATCTAGTAAAACTAAATTAAAATTTTAGCAGTATTTTTGCAAAGTTTACAAAATTATCATTAAATACAATTTAATAATATCTATGAACAAAATTTTATTTTTTATGAAAAAAGTTTGGGAAAAAAAGTCATGTTCGACTCATAATATTTATGAAAAAAAATTTTCAAATATATGATTTTTTTTTCTCTGAGTAGTAAAAGTTATAATGTACAGATTTTTTCATGCAAAACCATAATAAAATAGTTTTCGTTCTAGTTTTCCAAATACCAAGATTATGTAATTTTATAGAAATATCGATTTGGGGAAGAATATAAATTCAATTTCATATGTGTTTTACAGAGAGATATAGATTCTGAGTCTTTTTCTTCTCAAATTATTCAAACAAATATTTAAAGAAATTAGTAACTTAAATTTAAATAAACTATAATTTTATTAAACAAATCGTGACCTTATTTTTCCTCCCGACATTCTAGCGCACCTTAATACATATTATCTACCTAAAATTCATATTTAAACAAAAAATTTAAAAATCTCTAAATATCTAAATAAATATTTAAATATCTTTCAATTCTATTGAAATCCATTTAAATTATACTCGTTTTCTCAAATATTAAAACTCTAACTAAATAAATAATCTTTGAAAACTCTGCTTGACGTAAAGAGACTTTTAGTCTCCAAAAACAAATAAAGAAACAAACTTCTCTGTAAGTGTTGATAAAACCATCTGTTGACTGTCGAACTATAAAAAAAGAAGAGCAAACAAAACAAAACTCCAAGTATTTCACAATGTTTGTTGACTGTTTTCTTCACATGACTATAAATTACAGATCATTTTCAATAAAAAAATCTGAAGAAGGAGAAATAAAAAATTACCATTTAATAAAATACATGCTGTTTTTGGCAAAAATCCACGCCTTCACATTCGCATTCTTATTAAGCCAATGACTTTGAGAGAAGAACAACAACAAACAGCTCTAGTAGAAGCAGCAAGAGCAACTGTTTGTCGAAAAAAAAAATAATAATAATAACGAAAAACAAATTTATTTCACAAAATAATAAATAAATTGAAACTAAAGCTTCAGCGAACTCAACTGACCTAAGACAATAAATTCTGATCACAAATTAGAGGAACAAAAAAAGTCATTCCAAAAATCTACAGAATGCAAAAAGATAAAAAATCCCAGCAAAAAAAAAACTGAAAAATTGTTGAAAAAGTCATGATTTTAACATTGTGTTATCATTGGAGGGAAGTACTTAGTGCTGAGGAACAAAAGATTAGAGGAACAAAAAAAAAATTCAAAAATCTACAGAATGCAAAAATACAAAAAATCCCAACAAAAAAAAAAAAGAAAAATTGCTGAAAAAGTCATGATTTTAGCATTGTGTTGTCATTGAAAGGAATTACTTAGTGCTGAAAAAGAGCACTAATTAGAAGAACAAAGAAAGTCATTCCAAAAATCTACATAATGCAAAAAGACAAAAAATCCCAACAAAAAAAAAAAAAAGGAAAATTGCTGAAAAAGTCATGATTTTAAAAGATGAAAAGGAGCTGCCGAAGTTCTTCTTTTATGCTTCTTGTCTGTTGCTATTTTTTTTTTTACAAAAGAATTGTTTTACCTTGATAATAGATAATAAAAATAATATGAGTATTCAATTTGTGAAATTTTTTATTTTCCTAGAAATTATTCATCTTTTTTGCTGCTAAAAATACATTTATTTTTTGCTGGGATATTATGAATTATAAGGCAAATATTTTTAAAAAGAAATTATAAATAAAGAGTTAAGCAAAAAACTTAAGCTCATGCTGATTAAAAAGATACATTAAATATAAATATACCAGATTTCTTTTCAGCAGAATTATTTGTTTAAAATAAAATAGTTTTATTAAATCTATAGTTATTGTTTTTATTGAAGTTATTCAGGACTTGCCTTACGCTTGCTTCTAAAGCGCCCCATAGACACATACTGCAGAGAGGTACTGCTGATGTACCCCCTAATACGTGTGTGACTGACGATTTCGTACACATGATCTAACAAATTTTTAATTTTTGTTGACAAAATTTCGAATAAAAACAAATAATTTTAAATATTTTAATTATTTTTTCTTAAGTTTAAAAAGTCAAACTGAAATTTTTATAATTGACATAGAAAACTTCAAAAATTCATTCATAATATCTGTTTGCAGTATGAGTTCATTTCGACATCCAAACGATTTTGATTTTTCATACTGCATTGTCTGTGTGACGCACACATTTTCAAGCTCTCTCAATTTTACTAAAACATACTTATTGCAGAAGCTTATCGTCAACTAAAATGCAAAAGGTCGTAACCACTAAAAAATCAAATGTTGGTTTTTACTGGATTATAATATACTGGCTTAAACAACATCTACACAAAAAATTTTCTATTCATATCTTCAAAAATGTTAACAATATTGACTAAAGTCAAAAGGCCGTAAGATCAACCTCATATATGCAAAATTTGGTTTGGAGAGTGTTTAATAATGTGAGTCAATTTTTTTTTCGACCAAGCAATTGTCAAAATCGTATCCTACGACGAATTCTAAGAAGGCTTGCCCAAGAAACCATGGGTCTAAAATCCAAATCGAGCTTCCCGTTTTTAGCGAGAGACTTTTCTTTTCGTATTTTATATTTTGTTAACATATGCTAAACTTTTATTGAGTCTTCTAAAAAACTTGACAAAAGTGATTATGTTTGGTCTTGTTCGAAAGAAATTTCCGTGAGCTTTCGAAAACTATTTAGATAAATAAATAATTTTAATATTTAGGTTAATTTTAAAAAGCTGTTAATGAAGATTAACATTAAATCATGGCAAAATGCAAAACTTATCATTGAATAGTACACAAAAAATTTAAAGAACGTTGTGATCTTTAAAAATAATTTAAATGTTTATAAAATTTTTACATTTAAATAGAGTTTTAAAAATTTCTCGTTTGAAATGCAGAAAAAATGAGATTAAAAAAAATTTTATCAGCAAAAATTAACATAGTGATTGAACAAACTTAGGGATTTTTTTGCAGGATTTCTTATAGATGATGGCAGAGACGGGGGGTATGTAATTGTTAAAAGGACTAATCTATAAGAAAATATTTTATTATAATTACTCATGTAGGAGTAATTACAATTGTAGGAATGAGAAAAAAACAATAACAAGATTATCCATAGGGTTGCTGGCTGTTGCTGCATAAAAAAACTCACCTTTCTTTAGGTTACTTTTATGAAATGAGATATACTTATGCTGTTGATTTCAATTAAATTTTTTTATTTATTGTACTTAGCAATTTCAGCATGCGGTATGTATATACTTTTAGGTTTAGATTAAGCTAAGTAGTTATTTATAGATGAAGTGATCTTCTCGATGGACTGGTAACAAGTGACCCTTTTCTTCATTACAGCAATAATAGTAATAATAGTAGCATTAAGATTTACAATAAATTTCGGTTTTTTCCAATAACATTTTCTTTACAGTGTCTTATATTAGTTGGGGTACTAATTAATATAAAAATTATAAATAGGGTGCCTCGATGGCCTAATTGGTAGTGAGCTAGTCTGTCAGTCTGGGGGTTGTGGGTTCGATTCCAATCAGAGACTCTAGTTTGTTTCACTACAACGAGCCAAGTTCTTCGTTACTCCGCTCGGTTAGAATTAGAATATATTTTGTAATTGTATTGTAATTATAAAATAAATAAATAATAAAAAATTATAATGATTATAATTTAAGTGTCCAACTAGTTTGGACACTGACCTAAACCTATTTAAAAATAAGTCTAATAAAAAAGCATCACATCTTCTGTTACATATGCAATTAAAAAAAATTGTATTATCGTGAAAAACTTTACCACCCAATAAAATTAAGAGCTTACAAAAAGTCAACCACAAATGCTAACTGCACTAATTATGTTGAAATGACAAACTTAGATAACAGTAGCATTTCATCGGAGCCACCAATCACTGCAAACATACCCTATAATCATTTGCTCGAATACATGGAATTTAACGATCCATCGCTTCCGGATCCACAAATTCCTCCCCACATTCAAGGAGCCGAAATATATGTTCAAATTCTGACTAGTGTTTCACATCGAACTATTGAAAAAATCGCGATGGTGTTATGACAGTCACTGTTGAAAGCCGAAACGCAATCCCTAGGATGGACAGCAAACAAGACCTTAAAAATAAGTAATAATTAAATAAAAATTGTATTTTTTCCTTTTCGCCCTTAAAAATTAAGTTTTTGTTTTACATTTAGATATAAAATAATTTTGTTTTCTACAATATGAATTAGCGAAAGATGAAAATAATGAAAATTTGATATTTTGAAAACATCGCAAAATTGTTTATTTTAATTTTTATGAGTGGACAGGTAACAGAACTTAATATAAAAAGCATTCTAATTTTTGGATCATTTTGAATATATTTACTTATACGCTTTTCTTTTTAATTTTAATTTTAGCATATTAAAAAATAAATATATATAAAACGCGAAAAGAAAAGCTTCTTTCTAAAAACGGGAAGCTCATGGTTTCTTCTACAAAACTTCCTGGAATTTGTCAAAGATTATGATTTTGACAACCGCTGGGTGATTTTTTTTAATATATACAGATAGACCCACTCTACTGTTTAATGCTTTATCTATTTATGGATTAGGTAAAGGATTAAACAAGTTTACCTAATTGCTTAATTTTAAAGTAAAAAATTTAAAATTGTGGTTACGGCATTTTGTATTTTAGATCACGTTATGCAGTATGTACCTACATACACAAAGAAAAATCATATATTTGAATAATTTTTTTATAAATATTACGAATGGAACATGACTTTTTTTCCCAAACTTATTTCACAAAGAATAAAATTTTGTTCATAGATATTATTAAATTGTTCATAATGAAAATTTTAGGAATTTTGCAAAAATTTCGTTAAATCTTTGATTTAGTTTTATTCGATTTTAGTGCAAATGGTAAATGAAAAATAGTTACACATGAAAATATTAACAAATACCTTAAAATGGCAAAATTCCAAGGAAAATCTGTTGAAAAAATAATGTCTAAAAATTTGCACAATTTTGCTCACATTCTGCAGAATAAAAAGCGCTTATGTTCTGTTTCCAAAATGTAGCCAAAAATGATTAAAAATTTAAAATTTTCCAAAAGAAAATTTAAAAGTTTTTTTTTTACAAATTTAAAATATAAATTAAAGGATGCTTAAATATTATGAACTGAAATTAATGAAAGTAAATTTTTATATTTATATACAAACTTCTTTCAGTTTATGTTGCTTTAAAAAAATTTTGATTATTTAAATTTCATTTCTGTTTTGAAAGTTATTACACATAATTTCTTAATTTAAATTTTTCCCCCATACCTTTCTAAAAATTTCTTTATCCTTACAAAAGTTTCAATATATTTTCCTTCTGTTAATTTTAAACTATACATAATTTTTTATTTTCTTTCCGAGTTTTTTGGCCTAATTCGTTGCTGTGGTGTGGTTATGGTAGTTAATTCCGTTGTTAATGTTGGGTTGTTTTAATCCTTTTAGCCAGTTTCTTTGCTAACAGTTTATAACCAACATAAATTGCATGTTTGTTATTTGAATTAAATTAATGCCGCGGGAATAATTAGTGTAAATACAATGTGGTACATATTCGTACAAGTAATTTATAATATGGATATGAAAAAAAAAATATTTTAAACAAACATACATTTAATAAATTAGTTTCTAAACCATACCTTGCCAATTTATTATGAAAAAAAAACTAAACGAGCATTAAGAAACTATAAGCTTTTAAAAATATTGAAAGTTATTTCGGGCGAAAAACTTTGAAACTAATGTTAACAGCAATAAGGGCGGAATATCTAGGAGTCTTTATGAAATTTTATATAATAAGAGAAATATATTTTCAATTACAGCCAAAATTATTAATGAGCACTTTTTTTTATATGCAAATAGGATAAAAAGATATAATTTTAAATTACACAGAATTTTTAGGCTAGATAATACACTTTCTAATTAAAAATTGAAACGGAAAGCTTTTTAAAAAATTAATATTATTTTTTAAATAATACTTTAATCTAAGCACAATTTTAAATAATGAAAATAACATGTGAAAAATTTGACGTCAGTCCTTGAACCCTGCTGCCAGGAGTTTGATTCAAAAATTGGTTAAATTAAACTTTAAAAAGGTAAACAAATTCTAATTTCTTAACAAATAAGATGGGAAAAAAGTTATTATTATTATTTCATTCAAAACCTTTCTCTTTTTCGTTCTCATCACTATTTTAACATTATCTAAAGATATTGTGTTAAATTTGTAAGTAGAGCAAAAAGGTTTAAAAAATTGAAATGACTTTATGATGGCAGACATATAAATAACTTCTATTTAAAAACTCTAAAAAGCAAAAGTATACAAGAAACATATAAAAAAGTCACCAGTCACCAGAATAATTCATTCAATTAAAAATTGTTTAAATTTGCACCTCTCACTAAAATTATTATTATTACTGTAAAAAATTAAAAAAAAAAACAATTTTTGTAAAGCCAAAAGTCTTTACACAACGCCAAGAAAAATATCGAGAGGTATGATATCAGATAATCTAGGTGGTCAGTTGACAGGTTCGGAGCATGAAATTTGCGGCTCATCAAAATGATTTCTCAATAAAACTATTGTATTTATTTATTTATTGTATTGATTGTACTGTATTTATCGTATTTATCGTATTAGCCTCTTGCTGTACGAGCCTTTCTGCAAGTTGTTTCATACGAGACGCCAATATGCTGCGCACGGCGTCAAATCGATTGGTCACGGTCTTCACTCACGCTCACTTCACAGCGCAGTCGCGGCCAATATTCGAATGAAATTATTTTTAAAAAGTATATGTTAGAGAATATTATTTCAGGTTATAATTATAGATTCTGAAATCTATTTTAAGTGTTTTATTTAAGATTAAAAAACTCTTAATGGATCTCTCTACATATACCCAAATTAAAAGTTTTATATGAGCAAAAATCATCTGTAAATAACTGACTTAATCTCTAATAAAACCTACATATATATCAAGATAATATTTGATATAAATAAGACTTATAAGAGTAAAAATTACAGTGCCAAATTTTATTAGGATCGGTTCGTAATTGCCCATATCTTTTATATAATATAAGAGAAAGAACGCGGAAAGAACGAAAATTTTCTAAATCACAACTTGTGTGATTCATTGTTAAAGCTCGATATAACTCAAGAGAAATTTTTACTGAAACGAAAAGCAATAATTTCGTATGAAGGTGTGCCATACCATATTCTTTCTAATGCATTGTAAGTATCTACATCCATCACTTAATTTCGTCAAAAAGATGTATGAAATGAAAATATTTTTCCAATAGGTGAGATAAAAAGTCTTCCGTAATTCTTTTCGGATTCTCTACTTCTGCTCATTTAGTTTTCACTGAACGAGCCCCACTGAGATCTGCGTCGTTAATGGGGGCCGGAAAATTGTAATGCAAATCGAATCACTGTTTTCTATGTATTTACACTGTTCTTTTAATAATTTGTTCCAGAATAAAAATATTTGAACAGAAAATAAGTTAATTTTTATTAAAAAAGTAATATTTTTTGCAAAAAGAGGTGATAATAAAATACTTGTATTCATTCTATTTTAATTTTTTTAGTTTAACACAGAGAAATTAATTATTTTTTTTTTTTTTTTTTCATTAACATTTTTTTCAATACCACCTGTTACTAAAAATTATGAAACTCCTTATATAGTGACGCAAATCGAAATCATTATGACACAAAACAAAATACTCAAATTTCAAACAGCAACGCAAACCAAAACGACGCAAATCGAAAAATCGAAGAGTTTTACGATAATTTTAAAGTTTGGTATCTTCAACTTTTTTTTTTTTTTAAATTTGTGTGACATTAGCAATTTTCCAACACATATGATAAATATTGCCATAGTCTATGGTGCCAAAAATTTTGCTAACATACGTGCTCACATTTTAAAACGCTGACTTAAGATCACTGCTTGTATGAAATTTGATATAGTTTCTGAAAATTCTCCAAACTAGGGTAGTGGCATACGCTGGATAATTACAGCATCCCATATCAATCAAAATTTCTATAGAATTTAAATAGAAAAATATGGTGTGACTATTCTGGAAAATTAAAAACGAAATTGTTGCTAATACAGGCCATTGTATCTTGGAATACCAATGCTTTGATTAGTTATGGAAATTTGATAGAAGAAGGTGCCTGAGTACAGTAAGAATTAATAATTTCATGATATTATATACTTTCTTTTTTAAATCAAAAAAAAAAAGATATAATATGCGAGTAATTCATCAATATAAAGAAAATTTTACATCAGTAATACTTAAGAAAACGGTTGAATATTTCCTTCATTAAAGTGAATTGACACAGCTAACAATTAAATTGTCTGTGATTAAATTTTTGTATTTAAAAAAATATCTAACGTATATATGAAACTCAATATTTTGTCGGTCGACTATAATTCTGTAGAAATTAGTGAGATTTTTAAAACTTCCGCTACTACTATTACTTTTTCTCTTTTTAATCAGATATGTATGCTTATATGTTCATAAACATACAAAAATTTCCTCATTATAAAGTTACACAAAAACACAATTTCCAGAATAAGAAATACGACTACGTACATACGTCAATGTTTATTTTTTATTATTTTTTTTTTTTTTTGCCTCAAACTATTAAATGAAAATGTAGCAGCAATTAAAAATTGTCATTACATTTATGATGACAACATGCACTTAAGTTTTTTTCAACAATGACGGCAACAGTAACTAAAAATGTAAAAAAAAGCTGGGCTGTTTATTTTGTTACTGGGTTACCAACATCGATCAACTTTATATTAAAACGAAATAGAACATGTACAGCTTTTGCAGATTTAACCCAAATGTTATAGCTAACAAGCAGAAGAACTTAGTTTTACTTAATGGATGACTTTTAAATTGAATGCATCATAAAAAGTAAAAAAAGCTCAGGCAACATAATTGACACAAATGTTTAATGTCGGAATAATTTGTAAGAAATATACATGAGGAATTTTTCATATTTTTTAACATACAGTATACGACTACAGCAAGTACATGAAGTTTGTGTAAAAGGAAATCAGTATCAATATTTTTAATTAAGAAAAATACGAACCAGAAATGCATTTTTTCAATTTTTTGTTTTCTGTGTTTTTATTACAGAAAAATTTATGGTTTTTTAAATGACCAGTTTTGTTGATTTCCTTATTTTTATTTATTCTTTATATTTATATTGTTGTTGTTCATTGATGTCGTTGGTGTAATTTCTCTGACACACTAACATATTTAATTAAACTGTTCGGTGGACTACTTACAGTCTGGGGAATAAAATTACCGATTTAATTTAATTTTTATTGCCTTATTTGTTTATTTCAATTTAAGACTATTGCACATTGTGATATTAAAGTTAAAGTGGAATCATTTGTGGAGATTTGGTTTTCAAATAATATTTAATATTTTTTCAATAAAATTGGGGTGAATCATAATAAAAATTTTCTATTTTCCGTAATGACTTCGACAGCACTGTATCATGACAGACTTATTTTAAGTTAATTTAATAAACACTTTAAAGATGTATTATATGTCAGCACTAGATTGCACCAAGTAAAAAATATGAAAATTTGTTACAATTTGTACTGACAACATGCTGAATTTGTCTTGCAGAAATTTCATAATAAAATGTGTATGAAAAAGTATTTACATAATAATTTCTAACGAGGAATGCATTGAATTTTTTTCCTCTGTTATCTACAATAAAGTCTGATCAGATCTATAATGCTAATAAAGTTTAATACTAAGTAGGTTGAAGCAAAATACTCTTTAATACCGTTTAAACGCAATACCATATTATAAGTTGATCCAGCACTAAGGTCAATTCGGTAAAATTGTATTTTATTTCCTCTAGAAATTAATGCGACAAATTACTACAGACGATAATTATTCCTCTTTACACACGCTCTATAAAATTTCGTTCTCTTGTGAGTGACTTTTCTGTTAAAACTTACGAGCCGATTTCATTTGATAGTTCGACTAAGGGATATGACATCTATCTGCAAATCTGATTTATCCAAGGTCAATACTTACCACAAATGCTTTGGCTTCCCGTAACCCACAAAAAATTTACATTTATTTTTTTTTGTAAGGACAGAGATTTTTTGCATTTTATTTACTCTACACATAAATTTGGGAAATTAATTGTTCGTAAATACTCACATAAGAGTCAAAGCTCAATAGCGGTGATCACCACTGTATCATCTAAACTATTAATGGGACTGAATTGAAATGTATAGAATAGTAAGCTTTTCGAAAAATTTATTTGAAAAAAATTAAAAAAATACTAAAATTCTTTACTAAAAAGCTCTTGAAGTTTTTTCATGCTCGAGGCTTTTGGGCTTATACCATTTTATAACACTGTGAATTTATGCTTTTTTCCTCTTTCAATTTTAAGTGACTATTAATTTTTATGTTTATTATTTATTTTTTCCATTTTTATAAACAAATTAATTTTAATTGTTATGATTATATTTCTTTTTAAAGATTTTTATTCATAAAAATTTCTTTGTTCGCGCAAATAAGCACTTACATATTTCAACTCATTCGGGATTGCCGGTCAGTCATTGCGTGTTAAAAGAACATTGTGACAATATTTTTCTTTTTTTTTTCAAAAACAATTATTTAGCGTCTCATGTTAAGAATGGCCAAAACAAATAAAGTCTAATAAATGATGTATGCCGAAAGAAAATTTTTATTAATAAATTTAATATAAGAAAATTTAATTAGTTTTCTGTAATGCTTAAAATTAAGTATGATTAATATTTACTAATTATGTGTATTAGAATTTAATTTGCTTTAGATTCTGCAGTGTTACCAGCAGATTACTCGTAAAAATAAACTTTAAAAATTATCAAAAAAGGCTAAATCCCTTAAACATTAAGGTTAGAAAAAATACATTTTTATTTTAATTTAGAAACTTTTTTTGTTTTCATTACTTTTTAATATTTTTCTAAAGAAATTGTAATAAATTTATAAATAACACCCAGAAAATTGACCCAATGGTTATATTCATGTGAAAAATTACCCAATGTTTTAAATTGATTTTTTTGTCATTTTTATACAGCTGCCAGCAAAATGATCCAAAGCAAATACAGAAAAATTACCCAAAAGAAACGAAAAGTATCCAAAAATAAAAAATGGATATTTTGCCTAAAAGAAAGTGAAAAAAATGTCCAAATATTTACAAAAAATCACCCTCATCCACTCTCTGGTATGAAAATTGATACATTATATGATAAAATTTCTAGACCAAATCAGATATATTCACAACGAAAATACTTTTAACTTTGGCCTCGGTAGGATTCTGGTCTTGATTAAAACGGTTTCCTAGACAACTGGCCTTTTTTAATTTACGAGATATTAAGTTGAAAATAAATCTTTCACTCATTTTTAATTCCGTTTTTTAGGTTTCTTTTTTACGAGAATTGTATAAATATGTGGATTCGGTAAAAGGTTATATTAATCTGAATTTGGAATTTCAAAAAATTTAAATACGGTTAAAAATACAAACGTTTTACAAGTGCAATCGCAATGTAAAGATAATAGAGGAAGTTAACATTGCATTGCTACTCGCGCTGTTTACATTTTTCATAAAATGGTAAAAGTGCTAAAAATTACCTAAGAACACAAAGTCTTTGTTAGTTTTGAAGTAAAAGTGTAAGCATTTTATGAAATTATTTGGTATCATAGGAAACACTAGAACATGGAAAATCGGAATTAGTGAAAATATATTAAATACGGTCAAATTTCTTCAAACCATGACCCGAGTAACTTTAAACTTAAATTTTAAGTATATTTTTTAGAAATAATGTTAAATAAAATATAAATGAATGGAGGTATCCAAGTAAAATTTTGACACGATATAGATAGATTTGCCCTAAAATCAGGGATTTAAAAATACACCCACTGTTTTGTACCAAAATACCTAAAATTCTAACGCGTGTTTGACTTGACTTTTTCCATTAAAATGGTCACTGTCGTTATAACCGTCGGTCAGAAAATACTTTTTGTGTGTTTACCCAACATATGCAGGTATTTAGTTAACGTAATTTTTGTTTGATATCCGCTTTTCGATTTGAGAATTTTACAAACAAATAAAAAATAATTATGAAAAATTTATAAAGTTTGAATAGGGTTTGTGGGGAGATCGTTGCCCCTTCGAGTTTAACTTACATGCATCTATATTAGAATTCCTATTAAAAACATTGAAAATATTATATGAATCAGAAAAAAAAAATAAGTAAGAAAATATTGACAGCTTTTTTACAAAATCACAAAAAAAAAATATTTTTTTTTTTAGTTCCAATTTCAGATTAATACAACTTTTTATCTAATCTATATATTTATACGATACTTGCATTAATATTACGAGTATATAGAATTTTGTAATAAATCCAATGAATGTTGAAAAAAATAGGACCAATTTGAGACCGTCAGGTTAAAAAAAGCCTAAAAATACGACGCTAAAAGTGAGTCAAAAATTTATTTCGATCTAAATATCTCTTAAACAAAAAGATATAACCTACACATGTAAACACATTTTTTGTAAGGGTTTACAAGGACTATCTATATGTAAATTGTTTTCTCTCAAATCATAAATGAGTTTTTGCCGATTGAAAAAAAATTGCATACTCGAGATAACCAATTTTGTAGGCCTACCCTCTCCCCCCTGAACCGCTAGGAACCAGTGCTCTTTCAGATTACCTCAAAATGGGATACAAATTACAGAATTATTAAAAAAAACAAACAAAAAGAGTTTTGGAGCCATTGTGCGGCGTATTAATGTTACGCAAAAGTTTGAACAGTCTTTGATGTAATGGCTGGTTATATCTGTCTTTATATTATTTTACTTCTTATAAGAGGTTAACAACTAAGACAGATTCAAAGCGTAAATCTGTCCATTGTTAAAAACGGAACATTTTTTATGATAGCATTAATCAGTTAGAAGGTATGTAGACACTCGGATGAATATTTAGGAACTATAAATGCAGTATTAGTATTGTTAGATGGTGAAAATATAGTGCCTTTGATTTCTAATTATTTCATGCAAATACATTTGTCTGATGACTCAGAGTTCATACCTTTTTTTCTCTATCCTTAGGATTATAAAAATAATGTAGTTGGATTGAAACATTTATTATTTAATTTTAATTTATAGTTGTTTAAAATTAATTTTATATTTGACTTAATTTGTCTGCTGACTCACTTATCATATATTTTTTTCTCACCTTTTAAGATTTTGAAAACTGTTTATGATACAACTAAAATCACTTAAAATTCCTTATGCAAATAAAATTTAAAAACATTTTTTTACTTCCATAAAATATTCTAACAGTTTTTTTTTTTATTTTATGCATATAAAGTGAACGTCACTTGGACTACAGTTTAAAAGAAGTTTTTTTTTTCTAACTTAAATAACGGCAAGAGCTTTAACCTACAAATCAAGAACAAATTTATTATGGATTTTAAATGGAATAGAAGTTATATATATATAAAAAATATTCTAAATACATATTTTTCATACAATAAAGTGTGATATTTTAGAACTTGGCAAAAAAAAAAAAAATGCAAATGTATTAATAACAAATTATTAATTGCCGCAACTTGTATTTTGTTTTAAAACCCAAAAAGACGCCTAAAGTGTTAACTTATCTTAAATTTAAGTCTAAATTGAGATTTAAGAAAAAGAACAGGATTTTTTATTAAATAAATGTTTATTAAGTGAAATTGACCATATCTGTATTATTATATTTGTTATAAATTATTGTCAGGCATTAGTTTTATAATATTAAAGAAATTAGGTAAAATAAATAAATTAAAGAATTTTGTATGATTAACGCCTTTTGTCATAGAATATAACTAGAAGTTTATGTGAGAGGCAATTGCAAATAATTTTTTTTCTAGGTAATTTCTATTTAACTGCAAAACTTTTTTCTGCTTACTTAAAAATTATTTATTTAAGTGATGGTATCATTGCTAAAAATAGTTGTTATTGCTGTTCTGTTATTAGTATAAATTTAATCTTTTTTAATATAAAATTTTAAGGTAAATAAATTATAACATTTTTGTCCAATTAAGAATAGAAATCTAAGAGATAAAGCATTTCTTTTTCTGCCTTACTTAATTATTGCAATAGGTTGTTTTCATGCCTAGCAATAGCTCGGTACCAGATATCCAAGAAGAAAGCCTACTATTTTATGTGTTTTAAAATGTTTTTGTTGTTTCTAATAATCAAAATACTAAAAGAATTGCGGTGTAAAATTTCAAAACAAAAATCATATATTCTACAATTTTAATCCAATCTGACTTACTTTATATCTAATAAAATATAACAGTAGGAAAAGCTATGAAAACATGTATTTTCTAATAAAATGTGGTTCACAAATTTACGTAAATTAAAAAAAAAACACGAATAAAAATTAAGTGTTTGTTCTTATCTTACACAGTTTTGCTATGGCTATATGTATATGTGAAAATATTTTTTAGAAAGAGTAAAATCTTTTCTTTCGTTGTTATTATAATTTATTATCAAGCAATTAAATCCGTTTATAATTTTAAAGTGTTTTAAAATTTAAATATTTCACAAAGTTCTATCAATAGTGTATTGAATATGAAGAAATGAAGGAAGAGAAAACTTTTCCTTCTCCAATCCCATAATATTTAGCATTATTGATTTTATACATCTCACATTGCATGCCCTCCTTAAATTGCAATAATTATTTAATTACTTAATTTGCATATATATTATACACATTGAACATAAATCATACAATTAATCAAAATATTTTTCTTTCCATTTATTTTTTTGCAGGCTCCTCTTTAATCATCATATAAATCAAATTTGATAAATTAAAATTAAAAGTGATTGATAAATTATAAATTAATATTTAAATTTACAAATTAAATAAAAAAGAAAATATTATATAAATACTGCGAAAAGTCCTCTATATAACAAAAAGTATCACAATTTTAAATAACCATTTGTCTTAAATCAGCAAGAAATAAATAAATAAAAAAATCTGTTCACTTTCAACAGAAAACAAAACAAGGTCATTTTAATAAATTTTCCCCCTAAAAAGAATAAAAATTAAACACGTTTTAAATACACCCAAAATAAAAAATAGAGGGAAAAAATAATAAATAAATTGTTTATTTATTGATAAGATTGATTATTTATTAAAATCCCATTTAAAAAAAATTAATTTTTTTATTTTCCTCTTAAGTGAAATTAATCAATAATAAAAAAACAACAAAAATTAATTTCAAAATGCCGCCAATAAAACAATCTCAACAGAATTGGAGTATTAACATGATATGGCTGATTACTATAGTGGCAATAAGTGGTGAACATTTAGTTAAAGGAGGTAAGTTGCGAAAGGATTTTCTGTATATTTTATAAATTATTTTTTAATGTTGCTGATAAAAAATAGGGAATTTTTAAAAATTATATATATAGTTTTTATATTTTAGATATGGTAATGTGTTATATTGCTGCGCAGCACTTTATTTACTTAAAATTTACAAGAACACATGTGTCTTAGTTGGATATTATTCTAAAACCAGGTAGATAGGTAGGTAGAGAAGGGTTGCACAGTACTCAGAAGAGTACCTGTGCATCCACTTGGAGACCTAGAGGTCCATTGTGAGTTCGTTCATAGAATTTATAGAGAAGTAGAAAAAGGAAATAGTAGTAAAGTCAGAGTGACCAGGAAAGGAAAATATTAGACAGCTGAGACCAAGAAAAGACTAGAAAAGAATAGAAAAGACTTGGAAAGGAAAAATGCTACCGCCCTATATCGTTCCCTCTAAGCCAACGACCCCCCCTAGCCAGCCAATTCCCATGATGAATCATATCAATCTATCCAGATCGATCCTTGATATACTAACCAATTCGTCAACGAATCGACTGCCTAGCCATTTTTGCCTACTTAGTTGTAGTCGTGTAGACTAACCTAGACTTGACAAAATGTACTTTCAGGGCCTTTAGCGCCGCCTGGCTATCTACATACAGAGTTACCTCTGCATTCTCTTTAATTTTCCCTGCTATCAATTCCGTGGCCCTAAGAATACCCGGAATTTCTGCCTGGAACACACTGCAACTATCTGAGAGCCTATACGATTCCTTGATGTTCTCCTCAAACAGATACACACCTGCATCAGTGCCTATATCCATTTTGGATCCATCAGTGAATACCGATGCTCCACTAAAACTAAGTGGTAGATATACTTAAATATTTGTAGCTAATTCCGATTTCATTTTTTGTTGCTTTTATACTTTACAAGTATTTAAAGAACAAATAATAATAATGAACAACTTTTCAACATTGCTGCTACACAAAATGGTAATGTATTCTATTTTTTGATTCTGGTTAGAAATTAAATTTTAAAATAAATTAACTCACAAACTTATCTGTCATTTTACTCATGGAATGAAACCTTTTTATATCAACTACGAGTGATACAAAATCTCTTGCGTGATTATTTTATTAAAAAAAATTTCAAAAGATTTTCAAAACTCTTAACGTCATTAGTTGACACACGATTATTTTTGTTATTAGTGTTGCTTTTATTCTTCTCTTCTATTCAACTGCAATAAATTAAATTAATTTTACACGCACACGTAGCCAACGTCAGTGAAATCCTACTTAGCTATTAACATCTACTAAAAGCATCAGAAAGAAAAATTCAATATTTTTTGTTTTATTTTCATTTTTATAAATTTATAAAACGCAAATAAACATTTCAAATAACTAATAATAGCACGAAAGAAAAATAAAATTTATATATCTTTGTGTACAACACGACATTTATATGTATCGAACTAATTTTGAAAAATTAAAAAGAAAACGGTCATAAAATGAATATTCTTTTCACCTACAAGATGTAAGTTTTTAATATTAATAAGTTTTGCAAATAAATTTTAGAGACTTTAGGGAATTAATTTTTATTGTCATATTTAATACTTGTATGATTTTTAAAAGGTGTCTAGGTATATAAAAAAAGGGTGTTAAAGAGAAAAATATAGTTTTAGGAACTAAGCATCTGCATCAGTTCATTGTAACTCTTTTCAATTCATTCTATTTCCATTCAATTATTGACTGTTTTTGCTTTTTAAACTTAAAATTAATTCTCTATTACTTAGTTTATACACACCTCTCGTTTACAAATAAAGTTTTTTCAAAATACTGAACACACAGATTATACGCAGACAGCATATTGTAAATAAAAGAATATATATATTTTTTTCTTTTATAAAGAAGTTTCTTTTTTTTAATTTTTTTTTCCCACAATATTTTTCAATATTTGTCACATTTTTGAATTGAATTATATGTGGAAAAGCAACAAATGTAATATTGTTATTATTATTTTTTGTTTAAAAATTTGAACTAAAAGAAAAGTAGAATTTGAAAAATATAAACAATATAAGGTTTGTTTCCGTATTTTTTGGGTAAAGTGCGGTAAAATGAGAAAAAGCAAAAAATAACGTCCATTATTTTCGGTGACATGATTTCGCGAAGTGTTCAACATTTTATAAAAACTTCAGTTTTTTGAAAATTTATTGGGAAAAATCAAATGTTATCTTTAAAATTACTTAAAAATTAACATATGTTTTATTTAAAAAAAAAAAAAAAAAAAAAAAAAATAAATAAATAAATAAATAATAATAAAACTTACAAAATAATATAATTACAATAAAATTAAAATAAAAAATAATCCTAATTTTTGAACGAAAAGATATAAATCAAACGCAATCATTATCTATTAGGTTTTATTTTAAAAGACATAATCGTTACTTTCCTTTTTCATATTACTTGCAAGGGAATGACAGTAAATCACAGCTTTCATTTGATGTATTTTTTTTTAACAATATTACTTTTGTTATAATCTCTCATAAGCAAAGATTTCTCAAAAAGAACATGACATATTTTGTTTGTGTTTCATTGTTTCAATTTAACTCAATTCAACTCATTGTTCACATAGTTTGCTTTGTATTGTTTTGTTATATCCCAATAAGCACATAAACAATTAAAATTCAAGTTCTTTAAAATTTAATTAGAATTCAAATTGAATTACAGTCCTTCCTTCCTTCAAACTTTATTTTTTTATTTATTTATTTATTTTTCTTTTTGTTGAAAAATTTGCAAATTAATGAAAAGGTTTTCAATATATTCAAAATCAATAAATGGACTCCGAAATATACTTAATTTACACTGGTTAAAGGAAAAGAATCTATAAGAAAAAAAGATTAATATACAATAGATACTGAAATGATCATTATAATTTTAAAGATTTCTTTTTTTAAAACAAGAAAAATTTAAACAAAAAATTCAAATTTTGCATAAATTCTTCAAAGCCAGCAATCAATAATGTTCTAAAACTTCATTTGAAATGAAAGAAAACTAATTTATCTAGAAATAATTCAAGTATCGGAAAAAATTATTTGTTTTTTTTTTGAGTAATATGTAATTCAAGTATTTTATTATCTTTTTGGTAACTATATACTTTTATAATGTACATATTTAATTTGGATTTATTTTTGCAAATTAAAAAATATTAACGGTGTTTCTTTAAATTTATTAGATTGAATTCCATTAACTAGAATATTTGAATTGCACTGTTAATCAAGGCTTGAGTTAAAAAGTTTTTTCAAGCTTGCATTTAATTACTTTTTCGACTTGAATTACACTTTAATTCAAGCGTTGTATTTAACTTTCTTAACAATTTTATGTTCGACATGAATTCAAATTTCCTTTTCACTAGAGTATGCTACTGAAACAAAGTGTGATGCAAGTATATTTCAACACTTAAAAGATGGCTGAATATATGACTGGAATTGATTTTTTTTATACTTTAATTCCTACAAAAATGCTTATTGGAATATAATGGCAGTAATATGAGAGTATGTATTACAAAAATAAAAATATTTAAAGGTGAAATAAGAAATAAAATTAAAAATATTCTTTTGCACCTTAATCCTTAATAAAACATATCTTATACCTACATAAATATTTTGACAATAAGCTTTGTTCGTCTTATGAAATCTAAGGCAGTATGTGTGTCCGCCTGTCTGTTTTTTAAGGTCATACAAATTGTTCAATTTTTTCATTGTTCTTATAAAACGAATAATTCGAATAATGCATTTTGGTTTATTAGAATTATTCCATCACGTATTAAAGATTATTCGAATTGTTATATATAAAATAAAAATGCTAACACAAAAAAATAAAAATCACAAACACAAAAAATAAATTTAAACTAACAATTTCTTTAACAAAATAAGCAGAGATCGTTAATAAAAAAAGTATATATATATTTAAGTAAATGACTTGAAATAATAATTAAAAAATAATAGCTTAATTTAAGCGGACATCTCTCTTTAATTTTTATAAAATTTGATTTTGAAAAGGCTCTTTTACTGATTGTTGAAGTTGGCGAAATTGTTAAAAGTGCACTGAAGAGCATTTCTAAATTTTCTTCGTTCTGTCTATATATAAAAAAATTATCCATAATATTGGCATAGCTTCTTCTTAAACTTTTTTGAAATTTTTCACCATTTTATTTGTTGCATTTAGCTCCAATAGCAAATCACCATTAAATGTTTCAAGATATTCTTCCATCTACATATGATCATGCAATTTATTTCTCACAGCTCCTCTTCCAAATAGTCTTCCAAATATCTCATTTCCAATCACTTTAGTTTTCGTTTTGGAGCTATCCTTAAATAATTTCAGCTGGTAGCTGGAATATTTAAAACCTTTTAGTGTCACTAATTCCTTAAAAAAGAATTGCTTGCCTTTTCTAATTTTTCTATTAAATTTTTACTCAATTGTTTAATGATCACATCAAGTTGCTTCAAGGTTTTACATAAGTCGCTTAAAATATTCAATATTCGAAAGTGTGAGTAATTTGTAATCAGATAATACATGATTGAGGCGTTTATAAATTTTCAGAAATTTTGACACCATGTTAGATAAAGATGTCCATCGATGTTTAACATCATGTGTTAGTCTTTCTTGATGCAAAACCTAAGACTGCAATGTTTTCTGTTTATCATTAGATTCATTGAAAATTTTACAACTTTTACTTTTGCGATCAGTAATAACACTTACAGAGCAATTTCAGTTTCTATATTGTTTTTTTCTTTACTAAATAACAAGTTCTAGAAGCAGTTCTTCTATTTTTAGTTATTCATAGTCGAAATTACAACGTTTAAATGATTTGTTCTTAAAATTACAAGTTCTTGCTGTAACGTTTATGTATTTATAAAAAGGAGTTGTTTGGCCGCTCACCTACTTCTTATTTTGAACAATTTGGCGGATTTACAATATAAAAAAAGTTTTACTTTTCCTTCAGAATAAAAATTATTAATATAATTCTATATTTCAGTTGTGCAAATAATAAATAATTACTTAAATTAAAATATTAAACAGAAAATATTTGAAAAAAAAAAATGGCTGTAAAATATTATATATTTACACAAATAGTTAAAAATAATAAAAAAAGAAGTATAATATTAAAAAACAAAATTATTCGCTTTGGTTCACTATCAGACATCAAAATTTAAATTATTCTTTTTTTGAAAAGTCGAACTTTTAAATACTTCGTACAATTATTCGTATCAAATTTTTTCGAATTAATCAAACGAACATTATTCGAATGGATGCCCTGCTGTTTATAATAAGAACCATTTGGTCTACTTTTCTTTCCTCTCTGTCTGTTTCCTTCCTTTTTTGGTTATGTAATAGAACACGGAAAATTTTTTCCCAAAGATTTGTTAATAAAATAATTAATTAACTTTGAAATTTAATTATATTAAATTATATTATAATATATTATATTATATTATATTATATTATATTATATTATATTATATTATATTATATTATATTATATTATATTGTATTATATTATATTATATTATATTATATTATATTATATTATATTATATTATATTATATTATATTATATTATATTATATTATATTATATTATATTATATTATATTATATTATATTATATTATATTATATTATATTATATTATATTATATTATATTATATTATATTATAAATATAAGGAAAAAAACAAAAAAAAATAATAATTAAATTTCTAACCATTTTCAACTGTTTGGGCTCAAACTATCATTAGAAAAATAGTAATACAATGTTTGGTAAACACGAATTTTAAATATTTGATGAGATTATTAATCTTTTGATGCTATTGTAGATGCTCCCGTCATTGGTACCGCATTTTATATTCTATTTCGAGATGCGAGTTTGTTGCAAATCTGTTCTTTATTAGCCCTTGTATATATGTGTAGGTCAGTTCATATTGATTGTTTTTGACGATTTATTTAGATATCTGTCATATTGTTATTGGTATCCCATCCTAGGTCTCAAGGTCACTCAGATAGGATAATATGATTTTTATTGGAAAGTCCCGCAAAGATTAATGTGTTAAATCTTCGAAAATTAAATATAAGTGTGAACATTACATACTTCAAAATGCAGTCATTTTATAATCATTATAGTGAATTATATTACATAGATTTTTTTATTATACATACACTATATACATATATTGTTGTAAAATCTAGTTAAGTAATTGCATAACACCAAAATTTAATGCAGGGAAATGAAACTTGATAGTTACATCTTGGCGTCTTATAAATCCTTTTAAAGTTGACACCATGATGAAACTATATATGCACCAAGATTCTTTTCGCTCAATAAAATTTGGAGTTTTAATCTTTTTCTCGTTTAATGTTACTTGCACTGAGTTATTTAAATATTTCTTATAATTTAAATAAATTTAAATAAAATTCTAATAAATTTTATTAAAAAAATATTAATTGAAATTTAAACCAAAATCAATTATTCTAGTTAATTAATATTAATAATCTTGTTGATAATAGCAGAATAAAAAACTAAATTAATATAAACAATTTCATAATTAATAATCACTTTTTTCTCCGTTTTTTTTTTTTTTTTTTTGTTTCAGGTGATTTTGTAAGAAAATTTTAAAGAAAATATTTTATAGTTGCTTCAACAAAAATATGTTAACCGTACTGATAAAATGTATTAATAACAATTAATATATTCATTTGCTGTTGCAAAACCATTTAATATAGAATATTTTTATAATTATCTTAGTCTGTTTGTTGGAATTCGATAAGTTGTCTGTCTTTCTATCTGTTTGTATGTTTATTTATAAAAATAGCCTTAATTTCTCCATCTAGCTGTATGTCTCTTACCTCATTTAAATTTTTAAGAATTTAAAATACTTCCACAACCATTAGTGGCTGTAGAGCATCTTTTTAAAACATTCTAACAAATTTGTTGATTTTTTATTATATTGGATTTATTTTTAGAAAATAAGTACATCTGTTTTTTTTTTTCTTTTTTGTAAACATTTAGAATAACAAATTTATCTTAAAAACATTATAATTAAAGAAAAACATACAAAAAATATATTAATTGTGTGCAAATATAAATAATGCCAGATGTGGCAGGTGTACTTTTTGTATAAAAAGAAATTCATCTAAATTCAAGAATTTTTTTTTCTTAAATATCCTTGTTATTATTTTTCTTTCTTTTCTTTTAAATTTTTGTGAAAATGATTTGTATTTTCTTTGTGAAAATTATTAATACTATTTAATTAGGTCATTTCTGAAGTGAAACATTTAATTTATGTTACTCAAGGAAAAAATATATTTTTTTTGTTCAATAATTTACGTATAAACTCATTTGTTTCAAGTGCTATTTTTTTAATCTGCTTTGTTACTAATATTTTGGGGCTTTAAAACAATTTATGTTATGATTTTTTTATTTTATTTAGGTTTAAGCAGATTGTTGTTTTCTCTTTGAAATTTATGGAAAAGTGTGTAATATTTTAAGTGCATTGGCCGGTCAATTTCAAGTACATATTTTACATTTGGCAATTTCATTTCTTTGATAAATATTTTATAACACTTGAACAGTTTAAAAAAACGAGATTAATTTATTACAAGATTTTGTGTTCCATCACAGTTTGAATTAAAAAAAAATCATTTTTATGAGTAGAAAATGTTTAAAATTTGACCAAGATATCAGCAGATAAAAAAGGTCAATTGGTAAACAATTGAGTACATAAGTATTTTTACTAGAATATTTTAATAATTTATTCATTATCAAGAAAGTGTATCTTTGTTTGTTTTGGAAATTTTTAATCAAAATTCAATTTTATAAAAATATTAGTTCTTCCGACGAAAATCATACATATTATTAATTGCACCCTTATGAGTGTTTTGCTAGAATATTGTTAATACTTTTTTATATTTTGACAATTTCTCAATTTCAATTCAAGAACACTATAAGAATGTAAATTAAATTTTTAATTGAAATCTTTTAATTTTCTTTTCCAAATTACGAGGGTTAATAAAGAAGACGGTTTATTGAACCTTAGAGCGTATGAGTATTTAAAATAAATATTTTAACAAATATTCATTTGAAATGTTAACATTATTTGCATAATATTTTAAGTTATATGAGCCAAATATGACATAAAAAAGATTCGTATTAGTAATTAATTTTTTCTCAGATTACGAGTATTAATTACAAGAAATATTTATTAAAATTCATAAAAATGTTTTTAAACTAACCATAAATGTTATTAATCCACACTGGGCGTATGATTATTTTTTGAAAATTAACTATATTAAGTGATGATTTACTACAAATTTTCATGCAGATAATAAAGGAAGTGGTTAGGTTATTTAAAATTTATTTTTTATCGAAGATATATAGATAGATAGTATAAAAGAAAAATTTTTGCATTAGCAATGATTTTAACAGAGTTTTGTCATTGGAAGGAAGTATTTAGTGCTGTAAAAGAGCTAACCTATGGTTGCCATTAAAATAATGCCCTTTTTTATACCATTTCACTATTATTGCAGTACTTTTCTTAATGTAATACATAGATATGTATATTATGTTATGACTTTTTTTAAACTTTTCAAAATATCAAAAATACCATAGCATAGCTTTGTAGAGCATAAAAAAATATTAAAAAATGATACAAAATTTTTTCGCGGTAATCAGAAAAGTTCACGCACCATGCTTTTTATTTTATATATTATATATTTTCTTATAATTTGTTAGTTATTGCTTATTTTTCAAATTTAGTATTGATAATCTGCTTTTAATTATAAAATAGAAATTTCACGTAGCCGCTACTTCATAATGTGTTATTAAAGTGCTTCATAAACTATTGGACATAAAAAAAATCAATTTGTGATAATTTATCATCTAAAATGACAAGACAATGGCAAGAAATTTTATCTAAATGAAAAATTTTGGCAAAAAAAAAAGATTTTTTACTGAAAATTGAAAATATTTATTATAAATGAAAATATTTAAGTAAAATATACTTTTACAAGCACCAACGATGTAATATATATATATATATATATATATATATATATATATATATATATAATATAACGTGATATAAAATTAGTAAAAAATATACATTCATTTTGTAAAACAAATCGTATTATCATATAATAGATTTGTTTCCGTACTTCTTGGGTAAAAAGTGCGGTAAACTCATAAAAATCTAATTTTTCTCCCATAAAAAGACAACAACGTACAAAAGCACGGAAACACAAAAATCGAAATTGTTTACCCAGAAATAAAACGTAATTCTGTTTTAAAAATTCGTATGTGAATGTAATTTTATTTTTCAGCATACTTTTAGTTTTTTTTTTTTTTTTTTTTAATGAAACTGTGCAAGTTCGGTATTCGCGACGGCTTAATTTTTGAAATTGCAGGTTCTATAATCGCGATAATTTACGAAAAACGGGTTCTATTTTCGCGACTTTTATCTGTTTTATTAAATTTGATTACAATGTCTATAACCAAAATATGGAAATCACCGTCTTTTTGGTATATTAACCTTTTTGGATGATTTTGATCTTGAATTTTGTCACATTATTCCTGTCATTTGATATATAATAACATCTCCTAATATCGAAAAAGCCCACGATTCGAGATTTAAAAAAAAATTTAAGAGTTAAAATTCCAAAAATTAAATTTGGGTGAATTACAAGCCTTCAGTTTACCGGAGGATTTATACGTCATGAATAAAACAAAATTAAAGTAGACGATTGTATAACATCGATAAACATATGCATAGAATGGGCTTAATGATAAGCCGATAACAGCACTATATGAACTACATGATTCAGTAGTTATTTTAGGAAATAATTGGAAAAAAAAACAACTCAAAATCTTCAATTTGTTTAAAAATATTTAAAATGTAAATATATCAATAAAAAAAATTCTAATTTTAAATATTACATGAAATTTTTAAATAAAATTTTGCGTTCTTTTATCGCGAAAATTAACCAATGAGTGTTACCTAATTCCCACTAGTTTCTAAATGCTCAAGATTATGAATTAAAAATTGAGAAACATAAGATAAAACACAAGTAATGTCTGAGACTGTCACTTGGATGGCTTTAGTTTCCTAAACTCAGACTAAGTAGTACAGTCCACTACATCTTAATTTCGTAAGTACATTTCTGTTCTCTTGAAATATTGTGTACTAAGAATTTAGGAGACATAAGGTGAGACACTAATAATGGTTGAAGGATATAACCATATGCATTTTGAGCGTATTTTAAAATTTTTTATATGGCAGTAATCTTGCATCTAATAACTATATACTGTCTCTTTGATTAAATTCCATATCTCTAATTTTTTTGAATTTTCATATTGAGGAAATATTTGCTATTTTCTATGCCGCTTCTCTGAATGAATTTCTAGAAATCATAATATCTCACTACATGACTACGAGGTATACCAAGTAACTGCGGTCTTTAAGTATATCAACATTTATTGGATATTACTGTGAAGAGAATCCGTAATTAAACAAACATTTAATATTCTTAGTTTCTATGCAAATCTGATATTAAATTTTACCTGTAAATCTGGTGGTAAACATTTTAAAGAAAAATATGATACCTTCAAACAACTTTATTTAAATAATACAAAAGTATAGTAGGCGACTAACAACACAAATATGTTTAAGTTTATAACATAAATATCTATTTATAGAACAACTTCATTTATCAACTTCATTTTATAGCCAGCACAAACAATTTAATCCAATTTTATAACAAAAAATAATAAAAAAAAACAAATCTGGGATAAAATATTAACAATGACACACAAAAACGTTGAGCCAAAAATTCCCCAATGCAAAATAAAATTCTTAACAAAATAAAACAATTCAAACAAAAACTTAAACTAAAAGCAAAAAATATGCCAATAAGATTTAATAGGCCATGGTCAAAGGTTCAAAACATCAATAAAAACAAAAATAATCAGACACATATATACAGGGTGTGTGTAGCTGTTGGTAAGAGAACTGCCACAACAAACAGAATTTTAAAAGGATTGTAGTGTAAAATTGTAGATTAAATAAGAGAAGCAGCTAAAAAACTTTTGAAGAAAAAAAATTTAAGCAGATCATTTTACACTTACCCATTGACTTTCAAAAGAAACTTGAGCTGATGCCAATGTCTGACGACGTACAACTGTTTAAAGTCACGAAAGCGTAAAATCCAGAAAACATGTGCAAAAATTAAACAAAACTTTAACAAAAAAAAAAAAAAAAAGTATTTAACATGTCTTAAAACAATAATTCAAATAAATGCGGGTGACTGTAAGTCTAAGAATAGGAATGTTTTTAGTATTTTCTTATCGCCAAGTAAAAGCTAGACATATGATGGAGCTTAAAACCAGTCACACTCTACTCTGACTAAATTGACGCCTCTATAGAAATTTGAAGAATTTATGGCCAAATACCCGCCCGCCTTACTTTAATGGTTTTTAAAGTTTTTGTATTTGTTTTCTTGTGCTTATTACTGTAAGCACTGCGCACGAAAATATCAGTGCATACAAATCTGGTTGCAAAAACTTAATGAGTGTTATGTTTAATTTAAAAGAATAAATTATTTACTATTGGGTTTATATTGTGTTTCTGCTTACTTTATTTTGTGGAATAATTCCACTTTTTTAAACTCCCTTCCATTTTTTGCTTTTAATGTTCTTTAAATGCTTTTTTAATAAGGCTTTATACCATCTAAATTGTCTAGTTCTGGACAATTTTGTGAACCAGCTTCTTTCGGTACAAATACAACAGCATTTGTTAGATACCATTCCAGCACCTTGTTACTGTAAATAGAATTAGCGAGATCAGACCAGAAAAATGCGGACACACTGTGTTTTATTAGGAAAGAAAAAAGTCTTTTCCGAAGGCACTCTCGTATATTTCAGTGCTAATTGTGACATTTGTTATGAGCATCTGCAACATAGAATTCCTGGCCAGGAAGTTGCAAAAATGTGTCTGTACGTAGGCTTCATTGTACACTATGCAGCAATCTGGAAGAAATTCATATGAAGTATTTTCTCCCTCTCTTATGCTTCCAAATTGTTTTCTGCCTTCCTATTAGGAAGTCTTTGCACCTTGTACGTCTTTTGTCGAAATTTCTTTTTAATTTTTTGGACAAAAGTTTCAGAGCAATTAAACTTTTGTGACACTTTTCTTCCAGAATTGCGGGTATTTTTTCTTAAAATTCTTTTTATTTTGTCCGCAGTTCCACACTCTGAAAATTTAATTTTTCTTCCACTACCAGGATTCAGTGGTAATGACCACTTTATGTATATTTATGACCCAAGAAACTGTATTTCGTGACACACCTGCCTTTCTAGCAATTGTTTTATATGACTGACGTGGGTTTTCATTATAAATTGGAATTATGTGCTTTTATGGTTTTTGTTCAATTTCCATTTTGAGAAAAAACTGATTTTGCTATTACAATAAAATATAGGGCATTGCTATTCAGTATAATAACAAATTAATACAATTTAAGGGAATCATTCTTTTTTGCTATATCTAAAACCCTAATCCTAAAAGTATGCCTAGATTTTTTCGTGCGCAGTTCTTATATTTGTTGTTTCTTTATTTACTGTTGTCATTGTTTTATAACCCACACTGAACCATGTTTTCAAATGGTTTTGCCTTGGATTTTCAGATTTGTATGTACAGCAAATTAATGGCCTGGATAGGTATATAGATAAAGCGGTTGTAAAGGAATGCAAATATTAGGAAAAAGTATCTCTCTCATTTTAAAGACATCTTCAGCCAATCCTAGTGGTAAACAAAAATGTTTACTATGTGGATAGTAAACATTTTTCAGAGTCGTTGTCTTCACGAGTATTCAAAAAAATATATCTCCGCTCTTTCTACCACTCCTTCAAAGCACTGCTTTACTCAAAGTCAATATATTATTTGCCGGCTTCAAACTATGATTGATTGTTTTTGAACTTGTCTTGCTTTAGTGTGGATTTTTATACTTAAAAAAACTGCCTTCTTAAGGGTTTTTGTACTTCATGTTGTGACTGTTTTCCAATATGAAGTTTACATTTTTATACCCTACACAACCATAGGTGGAGTGGGTGGTCTAAAACCGACCTTAATGTATATCAATCGGCTTATAATCAATTTCTGAGTCGATTTAACGATGTCTTTCGAAGTAAACTTTGTAATCAAATCATAATTCGCAATTTTAAAAACTATTTAAACCAATTGAAATGGATTGTGATAGGTCTTTTATTTCACTTATCCCCGAGCACAAATACCTTAAATTAACAATATTTAATTGGCATATATAAGTAGGCAAAAATCTGTATGCCAAATTTCATGAACAGCAGTTTATAAGTGATCATAGCTCCCATATAAAATCCTCTTCTGAAAATCAAGCATAATATTTGACACAATTAGTTTTACATAAGTAGAAATGAAAGTACCAAATTTTTTAACAATTGGCTCATAATTAACCATAGGTCACATATAGACTCCACTTCCAGGAATCACCTTAAAACGCATAAATAACATAATATAATGCATACATATGTTTTTGATGTACATACATACAAACAAACAAAATTTACAAAATGGTGCAGGGTATTATATTATCAGGCTTGATCGACTATATTTTTCTTAGTTTTTTTTTCTTTGTTTTCAACTTGTAGTTTTAAATGGATTACATGCTTGACTTTTTCTCCCATATTTTTGTTACACTATTGTATTTAAATGTTTTGAATATTTTTGAATTATTGATAGTGAGTTGACAACAAACATACATTCAAAGAATGACAATTAAAAATGTTAATAAATCAAACAATAAATAACCTAATTTAAATTATAAAAAATAAATAGAAATATTAATCAGTGAATTACGAAAATCACTAAATAATTTTCGTTTAAATTCTGTAAACACTATATGTACAGTAAAAAATCTGCAGCTAGTAAGTACATCGTAGCTGATTGCCACGTTCCTGGAGGATAAGTTGGGTCGGCCTACCAGCAGTCTGGCAAATGCTCTTCGGGAGGAGTCTTATGAACCAAAGATCATTTTTTTTTTTTATTAATAATTTAAATTTTAAGAATATTTCAAATTTTAACAATAATATTTAATTTTTTTATCAATAATATTTAAATTCTAAAATCTACACCCGCTAAGCCTTTGGCTTGACATAATAAATGTATATAATATATAAATAAAATATGTATATTCACTGCGAACTTATGAAAAAGTTTTCTATGAGTTTTTTCCTTTTGTACTAATTTTTTGTGTTAATAATGTTCATCGGTATCTTGTTTAGTATTGTTGGTAGAGTGACGGTCAGCGTATTACTTCCATATTCATTTGAGAAACGTTCGACTTTGAATCTTCTTTGCGCCCGGCGTCGCGTGTTGTAAACATGATCTATTTCTTGCAAAAAGTTACTGTTGTTGAAGAAGTCGATTGCCAGTGTAGTGAAGAATATGCTTTTTATGTTTAATATTTTTAACTCTTTGCGATGTTGTTTGAGTTAATGGTGTTTAAATATCGTTCTATGTTGTTGTTTATGTGTAAGTTGTTTAATGTATTTTCTGATGTTGTGTTGACAAAGACGTGTGTGCTATAGATCCTATTGTTAGAGTTGTTAACAGCAGAATTGTTGAGTTAGAGATGGTATTGTTTGCATTGGTGTGTGTGTTATTTAGTATATTTTCTAATGTTGTGTCGATTAGGGTAGGTGGGTTGTGTATCCTGTTGTTGAAGCTGTTGACGTTTTTTTACACTTCAAATTAACTTATTAAAACACTTGTTATCATTTCTTTTTCACTACTATCAAGTATATAACACAGAATAAAATCTTTAAATATTTAATCTTTTAAATCTTATCACAGATAATGATATAGGAGGATATTGAAAAAAATTTATCACGTATACCCCCGATCAAATATAATACTACGTTTCCACGGGCAAGTTGTTTTCAACTTGCTTTCCATACGTGTCTCGAAATAGAACTTGTGGACTCGTTTGTCCATCTTTGTTGAGCTATTCTCAACAAGTACTGCAGTATCATATGTCTGCAAGATAACAGCGGCAGGCCCACTAACTGGTCCATTCCTTCACTTTGAAGAGGGGAACCAATTCTGGCTATTTCATCCACAATAATATTTCCCGGGGAACTTGAGTGACCCCTTACCCAGACCAATTCTAGGTTTGAATGTCTCGCTATCTCATTTAAAGATGTCCGGCATTAATGTACCAGCTTGGATATACAACTGAAAGAGATTTAATCGCGGGTTGACTATTGGTAAAAATTTTAATATCCACTCCGAATACCTTATAGTACATTAGCCAATTTACCGCTCTCGCAGTGCGGTGATCCAGCATTTTGAATAATATGTTCCTCCTATATGCGAGTTTGAAAACACCTCCCTTAACCCCTTCAGAAGATTTTGATCCATCAGTATAAACCTCAAAAACATGAAAAAGTTAAAAAAAGTATTGAAAATGCTGTAGTAGTTTTGAGATGCGCTAATAGCACATAGAAGTTCTATAAATTCAATTGTCTAGATTTTAATAGATCAAAACGTTTATTTGTAAGATTTTTTTTAACTGTCAACTTTAAACCTCCACAAATTTTGCGTGTATTGATAAAAATGATTAACGTAAATAGACTTTACATGCACAAATATTCATTAATAAAAACACAAATCGGCGTTGGTGTTAGAAGAAAAAATGTTGAAAATATTTCTGCTAAAAAATTTTTAAATTCCTCGTATATATTCTGGGTTTTGATATGATTCTGAGTCGACTTAGTTATGTCCGTCCGTCTATCCGTCTGTCTATGAAAGCAGGATAGGGCTTGGGACGGACGACCCAGGGGGATGAAATTTGTCTCAAATATTTGTCTTATATAAGGTTTATTTGATATTAAAAATGGGCCAAAGCGGTTCAGTAACAAAAAAATTACTTCCAAATACCAAAAAACAGGGTGTCCATCGTAACTTCAAATCATACTTTTCCGCCAATATTGATGTGGAATCGAAAACTAAAAACGGACGTGATCCGCTCACTTTACCGCCGAGCTAATATGTATATAAGGTGAAATTTTAAATTGGGGTAATAAAAAAGTTGCAGATGGTTGGTATAAGAGATTCGGCCAAGCCGTATGTCACATTCTCACTTGCTTTTTTTTTAGCTAAAAATAAAAATTAGTAAACAAAAGTTATTAAAATTATATTGTTGAGCTGTTAAAGCAATATAAATATTTTAACATAATAAACTGGTCAATATTTTTTATAAAAAAAAACAAGAAAAAAGATATAGTCAGTCAAGGCAGACTATATGATTACCCTACACCATTCTGTACGAGCATAAAAATTTGGAAAAGTGACATAGATTACACCTGTGGCATATTTTACTAAATGTTAAAAAAAATATACAAATACAGAATAATGATACTAACATCTAGATGATTTTATGCACTTTAGGGCGATTTCTGTAAGTTGGTTTATATGGGAGCTATGGTAAATTATGTATCGATTGTCATAAAATTTGGCAATGTTGTTTCCACTTACAAAAAAACTTATTTGTGTCAAATATTAAGTTGATAATAATATTCATATACGGGAGCTATGGTTAATTATGGCCCGATCTTCAAGAAATTTGATACTTATGCAAAACTTCCTTACACCAAATTTCATTAAAATGTTGCTATATTTAAGGCATTCATGACCAATTTCAATAGGCTTCGTCCTTGTGTCATGAAAGTCCTACCTGCCAAATTTTATTGAATTATCTTCAAAATTGTGACCTGTACTTTGTGCACAAGTTTTACATGGACCACCAGCCAGACGGACGGACAGCGATAGATCGATTTAAAAAGTGATTCCGAGTCGATTGGTATAACTTAAGGTTAGTGTTGGACAGGTTTTCTATGCGTTACAAAGATCAGCACAAACACATAATACCCCATTCACCTATGGTGGTGTAGGGTATAAATATAAATTCTTTTAAAATAAAATTACAAAAATTTAAAATAAAATAAACAAATATAAAAATTGTCATCATTTGAATTTAAATCCATAGACAAATACTTTTAACGGAAGCTTTAAAAATTACAGCCATACCATAAGTATTTGGCCATTTAATTTTATTTAAACCGTTTTATATTTAGTTTTGCTTTGTTTTGTTTTTAATTTAATTAAGAGCAAATTTGAAGTACCTGGTCGCATGAATATATATATATATATATATATATATATATATACATATTTTTTTATTTTTGTGTCTGTATTGTATTAATGATAATGATGACAACAATCAGGGCAAATTGGCTATAAAACTATCTCTTTCTGGTATGCTTAGGATTTCAATAAAAGAAAAAACATAAATACAGTAGCCAAAATTGGTTTTTGCGGTTGTAGCGTTGCCCAAAATGAACTTCACTTTGCATTAGCACAGTAGCGTGGCATGGAATGCCCTGACATATAATGGTATGTCTGGCATCAGCATTTTATATACGCTCAACTGGTCAAAACATTAATGAAAACCACGAGTTCTAAAACACTCATAATATTGTGCAGTTGCTTTTGCCATCCATAGCTACTGCTAATTTTGTTGTTGCTTAGTGCCTTGATGCGTTTATTATGGAGAACATAAATATTTTTATAACAACGAAATCATGCCATACACTATTAATTAGAAAAAAAGTGATAAACAATTGTTCAATTATATGAACAAATTTAAAGTGCGCTACATTTATTAAAATTATATAATTTTTCTAAAATAATGCTGTGACGTATATGAGTAAAATTAATTAAAGTTTATTATAGAAATCTCTCAATGTTATTTACCCTAACTAAATATTTTTAAATATTTTGAACTGAAAGTTAAGTTGACATATTTAGTTTTGATATCAAATATACCTTTTTTTATATCAAAATATGAGAAAAATCGAAAACTTATTTTGAAATTAAGGGATCTTGCTAAATATTTTTGTTTATGTTTTTAAATATAATAAATACATAATTAAATTAACTTATTCTTAGTTAATACTTCAGTTTCAAAATGTCTACAAAAAAATTATCAAACTTTCCAGGTGTAGTGCACATGAAAACAAAAATATTTTGTATTTTATCCAGCTGCAGATATTAGCAAAATATTTTCACTGTCATTTGTTTTTATTATACAACAATTCTATTTTATTTTATTATTATTATTTTTTTTTTTCTTAGATTTTAGCTCTTCTGCAAATGCTTGCAAATGATTATTTTTTTCCATTAAAGACGTGGGATTTTTTATTTCAAGAATTTTTTTAAACAGTTTTTTTTTTATATTTTAGAAATAAGGCAACAAGAAATTATACATACGTGATACTATAAATTCAAAGTCAGCGGCAACAAATTATTAAAATCATAATAAAAATAACAAATATTAGAGGCAAAAAACATAAATTAAATTAAATTTGTCTGTTTGTTTCTTTCAATCTGGTTGGCATTAAAAATTTTGCTTTCTATTCTAATGAACTTCAACTTTTTGACTAAATGAAGGAGAATTATAATGTGAGGGTGTAAATATTCTAAACAGATTTTTACATTAGAATTGTTTAGATATTTAAATAATATTTATAAACAAAATAATTTAAATAATATAAAAATTATTTATTTTATGAGTAAATAACTATTACAATATTTGGGGCATGTGTGTAAATTTTCAGGGACAAAACTGTCGTTTGTAAAGAGCTTTAAATTCAATAAATCTTTCAGAAACAAAATTTTCAAAAGTTTAAGCTTTCATATGATAAATTGTTCTAGAAAATGGTTTAACTATTAAATCGGTTATGCTTTACTTAGTTTATAAAGGTATAATTAGTATTAATCATACGTCATGGGGTATCTTTAAGAAAATAATTATAATTTTAAAGGCAAGAAATTAAAAAATATTATTTTTTTCGTTAAACTAACAAAGATTAAACAAAATATTATAGTTAACAACACAGAGAAGAAAATCCATATATTTTAAAATTCTTTTTCACAAATATTATGAATCGAACATGACTTTTTTCCCCAAAATTTTTTCATAAAAAATAAAATTTTGTTCATAAATATTATTAAATTGTTAATTTTAGATTTGATTACAAATGATAAATTAAAATAGTTATACATGAAAATAATAGCAACAAATGCCTTAAAATGGCAAAATTCGAAGGAAAATTTGAAAAAAATATGCTTGGGAATTCGCATAATTTTGCTCGCGTCCTGTAGCAAATAATTATGATTAAAAGAGCTTCCGTTCTGTTCACGAAGTTTAGCTAAAAATCATTAAAAACTTAAAATTATCCGAAGAAAGTTTCAAACATTTTTTTACAAATTGAAAATATGAATGAAAATTTAAATAATTTTTTCACTCTTCTAGACTTTTGATTTATATGACAAAAATATAAATAAAGCTTTAGTACTTAAAAAATTGCGCTTAAATATTATGAACTGAAATTAATGAAAGTAAATTTTTATATATATGTACAAACTTTTTTCTGTGAACTAGAAAAAATATAAATTCATTAAAATTTCTGACACCCAATTAAGCACTTTTTTAAATTTTCTGGTTTCATTATGTTTAATTTTTTATTTTTAAGTAATAATATAGTACTTTAAAACACATTTTTTTCTCCATAATTATATTCAAAGTTAATCAGACATCTATTCAATTCAATAATAACGTTACTTATTTACTTATTCCCTCTCTGAAGGTTGTTGTCAATGCTGAAACAATTGTATGTAAATTATTACAGCAAAAACATAAAAACAACAATTGAAAAATTAAAAGTGTTAATTTATTTAATAAAAAAATATTTACTTTTTTCCACAATCTCTAGACATATTTGTCAATTATGCATCTCAACACTCAGCTGAATAAATAAATATTTGTTAAACAAATTATAAAATACTAGTTATAACGAATAAACTATCAAAAAAATCTACATAAAAATGTTAATGAATACATAATGTTTGAAACAAGGAAAAAAATTTAACTAATAAATGAATTACTTACATACAAAATCCATTAAAAATAAGCAAATATTAAAAAAAAGAACATTTTAAAACAAATAAATAGATAAATATATTGGAATATCAGTTATACATTGGTAAACAATTTTAATTAGTGAGTTATTTGTGGTTCTAGGAATTTAAAATTTATCATAACAATAACGGTTAGTTAGTAATAAAAGGAGAGGAAGTGTATATATAAAGAATGTATAATGTAAATATATGACATGAAAATATTAAGAATATTTCAAGAGCTGCAGCGCATTTCACAATGAGAAATGCTACAATATGAGCTGCTCATAAATATTTTTCGGAAATTTTTGAAATCACAAAAAAATATTTTCTGTAAACCTAACATATCATGAACTATTGTTTGAAAATATTGTGAAATTCCAATCAATATAAACTGTCTTAAAATATTTGCTAAATTTAGTATATTTAAAATAAAAAATTTAAACTGTATTACTTTAGCATATATGCGTAGTAGGCATTAAGAAGGGAAGAACTGGGGTTTAAAACCGGTAATTGTATATTGGATATACACATCGGTTGCGAGACCTATACTCACATATGGATGTTCAGTATAGTGGGAAGCGTTGGGAAAAGAAACGTATAGCAACCTTCTTTCCAAAGTTCAGAGATGTGCTTCAATTGGCATTACGGGTGAAGTGAGAAGTAAACCTCAGGCAGCACTGGACACCATTCTCTACCTTCTCCCAATTGAGGAGTTCGTGAGAGAATGGCTGTACGAAGCTTATTTAGACTGAAGAAATTGGTATTAATAATGGACCAATCATAACCAATTTCTGTCCCTTGACCATAAAGTGCATATGTGCAAAATTTCTTTAAATTATTTTCAAAATTGCGACCTGTAGTTCGATTATAATTTTTACAAGGACCAACGGATAGACCGACTGGCGGACCAACAGACGGACATCGTTAAATCGACTCAGAAAGTGATTCTAAGCCGATTGGTAATATAGTAAGGTGGGTTTTATACCAATGTTTTTGGGTGTTAAAAATATCAGCACTAACGCATAATACCGTTCCCATTTAAGTCCACGTAATTCTTACTTTTTAGACTAGATATAGTGCAGAAGGTGAAATGAAACATGTCCATGTATGTGCTTTGCATATAAATAACCCTAGAATCATTAGCTATATTTCAAGTTACATAAATCATAAACATTCATAAATTTTATGACGTTTTTTCTAATAAGTAGATATATATTAATTTATAAATTTCCGCTGATATTGTTGCACATAAAGGAACAATAGAGTTTACAAATTTGGAAAATTAGGATTAAAATTATTCCTCGTTATCTCACAATTTTCGGTAACATACATAATGAGGTTCTATCGTATTATTTAATATATAGTATCGCCATTCTGCGTTTTAAGTTTCTTACATAAAACAAATCGTTTTTTTTTATTCAGAAGGATCCCTGTATTGATTCGCTGTCACAATATTTGATATATCGCTTATGATTTGTTGAAATGAGCGTTATAAACTTGGTAGTTTTAACCTATATACAACGCTGGATATTAAAAAAAAACTGTTTTTAATTCGTAAAATTTTACAAAACCAGTTTAATTTTGTAAGTATTTCTGTGTAATTAGTAAATGAGATATCTTCACCAATTTGTGAATAAAGTCTAAATCTATGCAACGATTTGAATAAAGTATATATTGTAAATAAAAATTTGCACTTTTTCGTTTTCAAATTTTTATGATTTTTTTATTTTTTTTTTTTTTGAAATTTTATACGGAATTAAATTTTTCCTCACAAAGTAAGTTTAATATTTACATAACTGTTGAGCGCATTCCGAAAGTGCTTGAAAGCAGTTTGAATTATATTTTTTTATATTTTACTTAACCAAATCGAACAAGCCGTTGTCGAGATATGCTTCAATATATGGCGAAACCTCGTTAATTTTACAAATAACAATCTATGGCAAGAACCCGAGTCAATGCAAAAAAGTGGTTTATAGGCTTAGTACTTCATAATAATATACATCGGAATTAACCCATGAGAAATTTATACCCCTTAGTAAATAATTTGCTATTTTAAATAAAATTTTCATAATTTATTTTGATTTGCATTATTTCCTTAATGACTAAATTATACAAAATGACCTCAATAAATTTCCATAATTTAATATTTAACATGCACATAAATTTGGGGCTAAACATATTGTTTTTTTATTTTTTTTTTATTAGATTTTTGTGGCGATTTAATTATACAAAATAGAAGCCAAATTATATATAATATATATAAATAGTTTGGCAGTTTTGCATTAAAAAAATAATAATAAATGTTTAAAGAAAAATACAAACAAATTAAATTCAACATTTTCAAAATATACCAATTAAAATTATATTAACGAAATAAAACAAATAATTAAGAAATTTTTAAAAATAATATATGAATGTAGAACAAAATAAAAGTGTAGAATTTGTTAATAACATTTTCAATATGTTTATAAAGGAGCTTACTAAAGATTTATTAATCAAATTTCTATGGAGCATTTTTCCATAGATCTTTGAATATTTAAAAATTTTATTATAAATAAGGCAGTTTAAATATATTTTTTTATTACCATAAAAATGCTGAGGCTTAAAAACAATTTAAATATATGGATAAACAAAGAAGTTAATAATTATTAAAATATATGTATAAGTGATAATTAATTTTAATCATAGGCCATGAAGGTTTAATTTATGCAATTTAAACTTTAGACAGTTTTCACTAAAAAATGTTATTTTTTATATTAAATTAAAATCTACTTTTTATTTTATTCTATTTTTTATAACATTCTCAAAATTTTATAGATTTTTATATACTTTTTGTCATATACTTTGACACCTTTTATTTTATTGCTCGTAAAAAATTAAACTACGAGCATTTAGTTATTTCTATAAATTTGCATATGATTATGGAACCGTTAAGACAAAACTGTGTGTTTTGTATGGCATTAAAATCACGATGCCGCTCATAGTCATAAAAATCGCACCGCTTGAGAATATAAGAAGTACGCATGCGTAAATTTGTTTATAATTAGCCAACGTGGTGTTTAAAATGTTTCAAATAAAAATAAAATCAAAACAAAAAAAAATATGTATTGAAAATTTATTTTTAAATATTCAATTGATAATTGTTGTTGCTGTTGGTGGTGGATTTTAAACAATTGTCTTTGGTATTAGATTCGTCTATATTGTTTGTCTAAATGGCTTTATAATGCAAATTTGTCGTCTTTATATTTTACGCTGTTTTCTTTTTTTTTGTGGTTGTAGTTATTTATTAAATTTATGTGATTCGCTTTTATGACAAAAATTTAAACCGGTTGCATGAGTCAATAGTGATTTAATTTTTTGTTTTGTTATATGAATCATATAAGAGAAATGATAATATTATTAAACAAATAAATGTAAATAAATAAGAAACTTAGAAGAGTTTATTAAACAAAAAGATTATTGTTGTGGACATAGATTAATAACTAGATATGTGAGAGAAGAAAAATTATTCAATTGTCAAAAACTTAATTCATGCTACAACAAAATACATGTAGTCGTATATTTTGCTTTTGTGTGTTTCAAAAAAATTAGTAGTTTTTTTTTTTAATTTGGTTTAAAGTGCCTCCCACATAAACTTCTAGTTGTACTCTATGATTGTGGAATTCAAATAATATAAAAACAGTTTTATAACTCTTCCAAAATTATGAAATCATAATTACACATATTTTTATTTATATTTATATTTATATTTATATTTATATTTATATTTATATTTATATTTATATTGATATTTATATCGATATTTATATTTATATTTATATTTATATTTATATTTATATTTATATTTATATTTATATTTATATTTATATTTATATTTATATTTAAATTTATATTTATATTTATATTCATAGGTATATTTATATTTATATTTATATTTATATTTATATTTATATTTATATTTATATTTATATTTATATTTATATTTATATTTATATTTATATTTATATTTATATTTATATTTATATTTATATTTATATTTATATTTATATTTATATTTATATCTATATTTATATTTATATTTATATTTATATTTATTTTTATATTTATATTGATATTGATATTTATATTTATATCGATATTTATATTTATATCTGTATTTGTATTTATTTTTATATATATATGTATATATATATATATATATATATATATATATATATATATTTATATTTATATTTATATTTATATTTATATTTATATTTATATTTATATTTATATTTATATTTATATTTATATTTATATTTATATTTATATTTATATTTATATTTATATTTATATTTATATTTATATTTACATTTATATTTATATTTATATTGAGATTTATATTTATATTTATATTTACATTTATATTTATATTTATATTTATATTTATATTTATATTTATATTTATATTTATATTTATATTTATATTTATATTTATATTTATATTTATATTTATATTTATATTTATATTTATATTTATATTTATATTTATATTTATATTTATATTGATATTCATATCGATATTTATATTTATATTTATATTTATATTTATATTTATATTTATATTTATATTTATATTTATATTCATATTTATATTCATATTTATATTTACATTTATATTTATATTTATATTTATATTTATATTTATATTTATATTTATATTTATATTTATATTTATATTTATATTTATATTTATATTTATATTTATATTTATATTTATATTTATATTTATATTTATATTTATATTTATATTAATATTTATATTTATATTTATATTTATATTTATATTTATATTTATATTTATATTAATATTTATATTTATATTTATATTTATATTTATATTTATATTCATATTTATATTCATATTTATATTTACATTTATATTTATATTTATATTTATATTTATATTTATATTTATATTTATATTTATATTTATATTTATATTTATATATTTTATTCTTTACTGTTAAGTTTTAAGATTCAAATACATTCCTGTAAACGTTTGGAAGTTATATTTTCTTTTTATTATTTTTACGAAAATCATCAAATCAATATTTTTCTTATATTGCATTTTTATAAGTTTAAAGAAAATTAGTCAATAAACAATAACAATTATATAAAATTTTAATTTGTTTATTATTCATATCCTCAAAATATCGTATTTTTTTTATTGTGGTGGTTATCAACTTCGCTATAAATTGATGATATCCCATTGAGTTCATCTGGAAGAAATTAATGCAATAATTTTATTTTTCAGTCACAATTTTTTCAGTTGTTGAAAAATTATTTAAAAATTAAGAAATATTGAAGAAAGTTTTTTGTCCGTTGGCAAAAAATGACTATTTTATGTGAGCGTTTCAGTTTTCGTACTTTATGATGTTAAGATTTATGTGCATGCATGCTTTACAAGATGTAAAAGATTTCATCATTATATTATTTCAAGATTCATTTAGTGACAATTTTTCTATATATTTATTAAATTCTCCAGAAGATTATTTGGCGGTATCTTCTTTTTTTCACCTATATGATTATTTAGCAATATTGTCTATTTTTCTTCCAGGCATATTGATTTCTTATCGCCTGTGACGTACAATCTGTTCCGATGGGGGAAACTTCAGCAATACGAATATAATTAAATAAAATTTTTCTTCCAAGCAATACGAATTCGAACCACTTTTGTATTATTTTGCTTGTAGGGATATTGTGAAGCCTTAACAAATGGTAGATTCAATATATAAATAAAACTTTTAGAAAAAAATATTTCATATTTCATGTTTTTGTTGACTTAAAATTTTTACCATTAAAATTTCATATCCAATTAAACTAACTCTTTCTATTCAATCTCATAACAATTATTCAATTTGATCACATTTAATTTATTGCAAAATACTTCAAAATTGCCTATCTAATCTCATCATTTATTTCATATAAAATTTTTAATTACTCTCACAGTCATTTCCTTTTTATGTCACTCTTAAACAAAAATAGTGACAGTTTTAAATTTCTAATTTAATTATATTATTTTTGTGGAAATCATCTCAATTAAATTTATTTATTTATTTTATGTTTATTTCCGCATAAAATTTACAAATTGCGCATAAAATTTTCAAAAATATAAATAAACCATTTAAATGAGGAAAAGTATTATGATTATTTTTATAAAATGCCATAAATTAATTTTTATAAAGTTTTTTGCTACTGTATACAAAAATATAGATATTTATTTATTCATTTGAATTTTGATGTAAACACTCACACAAATGTCTCATTATAACTATTGTTTTTAAACTGCATTGAGACACTAGACTCTCGAATGAAGGCCAAATGAGATTACTGCATAATTTTAAAAACAAACTTAAAATTTCGTTCAATATTAGTTTTCTCTGTATTTCTGAATGGACATTAGACTCTTATAAACCAACATATAAGACTTTGTTTTATTAAATTACCCAGCAAAAATTTTTTTGTTCCCGGTAATGGAAACTACTTAATAATAAAGCGTCATTATTATTTGCCTACTCTATATAGTATAAAAGCACAGTAATATTGCAATCACATGGATCAGTTGGCTAGTGCGCTGTCCTGCTGCTTTTTTTTTTAACTAAATGTCTAAAAAGGTTTTTTATACTTTAACAAGTTTTGTCACTTAGGTGTAGGGAGTATTATTACTATTAGTGAGTACTATTAGTAGTACTATTAGCTAGTCATTAAAAACGAATGGTTCGAATCTCACTGACAACAATTTTTTTTTTATTTTTATTTTTTAAATTTTATTTTCATTTAGGTACATATTTTTGATTACCCCAACATTCGACAGATAGGTTAGGTTAAGTTCTTAGAGCAGCTGTCTAGTCTATAAGAGACAGTTCACTTGGGTCCAATTTGGTCCCGTTGTGAAACCCTGAGGGATCATATGTTACTAACTCACATGTCTATAACAGAGTTCGAAACGAATCAACCCGACGCAGGTATGAAGGAATTGATCCATCTGATGTCAATATCAGAGATATCTGATAATACATGCACAAACGGACTTCAAAAAGTAGCAGTCCTAATATCGGCAAGAGTGGGACAATGGCATAAAAAATGCTAGACCGTTTCCTCCTCTTCCTCATCCCGGCAACTACAAAAGTCGATAATAAGGGAGCCCTGTTCCTAGCGTGTGTACCAGCAGTACAGTGCTCTGTGACAACGGATCGAGATCCATCATAATGCGTCCATATCTGCCTCAAGGTTGAGCATGTGTATTCATTTGTCCATCTATGTTGTGCAATCCTCGATAAGTTTCGCAGAATTATTGATCTGCAGGCCGAAAGCGGTACTCCAAACAGTTGGTCCATATCTCTATCTCTGGTTAGTGCATCCGCAATAAAATTACCCGGGGTGCTTGAATGACTCCTAACCTAGACCAGCTCCAGGTTTAAATATCTCGCCATCTTATTCAAAGACGTCCTGCATTCATTTACCAATATGGATGTCGAAAAGACAACTTGTAACTTGTATACCTTTGGAGATATCAAAGTAAAATTTCACATGGGCAGGCTTGAGTTATTTTCAAATTGATTTAAAGGAGCACCGGTTGCTAGCAGTTTGGGGAGCCTGGAGGTGGACCACTAATTAAATTTAAAAAATAAAAAATCGCCAAAATTTTATCTATGATTTGATTGTATAAAAGTCTTGTAAATCTTTACAAAAAATACGCTTACAAGTGTGGCATATCTCTTTTCGTTTAAATGATATTTAGACCTAAGAAAAATTTAGATTCAACTTTAGGCATATATTTTTCCAGTTTTTTTTTAACTCGGCGTGCTCATTTGAGTCGCAATATTTTTTTTTACTTCTTCAAACCATGAAAGATTTAAAATTTAGATTTTAAATATATTTTTGGGAAATAATGTTAATATTTGTGCCGAAATAACATTTAAACGAGTGAAGGTTTTTTAGTTAAGTTTTGACACAATACAGACTTGTCCTTGAATCAGCCATTAATTACATTCAGACTTATTGGTATCATAATACCCAAAACCCCTGTACGGCGAAAACTTATTTTTATAAGAGGCGTGTCTTATAAAATATTTTTCGTATGTTTAGTAAATATATGTAGGTATGTAATCAAGATCTTTTAATCTCAGCTTTGACATTAAAAAAGTTTTAATTTTTTTAAATTTTAAATTTCAAAATATTAAACTTTTGAACAGAACTATATATTTATATGATTCTTACATCAATATTATTTATAATTCTGTAGAAAATCTAGGGAATATTTTAGAAAAATATTAGGGATCAAATTTAAAAAAAAACTAAAAAAAACATGTAGAAAATTGAATCAAAATTTTGCTTCGGTCTAAATATCTCTTAGAATAAAAGAGATATGCTACGCATATAAGGTTTTTTGTATATATTTACAAGGACTATCTGTACGCAATTTTTTTTTACAATCAAATCATAAATGATTTTTTTTCGATTTTTTTAAAAAATTATATATCCCTAGTGAACAACTTTGGATGTCCATCCCTGTGCCCAGACCTGGTAGAAACCTATGCTCCTCCAGAACAAAAAATAAAATCAGTTCAGCCCAAACGAAAATTTATTTTATTGATATCTCCAACGGCTTACAAGTTGCAGAATTATTTCCAACAAAAGTCTTTTGGGACCACTGTACAGCGTATAGCGCACTGAACAAAAATTATCTAATAAATCTATTAAGAATTCTTTAATGGGGCATATCTTTAATAGTTTTTTGAATTCACGACCTATTGAATTTCTTTTATTTTTTCTCCAGAATAAGAGAATTTAGAATTTATTTTCTTAGAACAAAAAATGTTTGGGAAATTAGGAACCCTACAAGAATCAAAATCTAAAGCAACTTATTTATCTAATTAGATAAAAGGAATCTGTCAGGGAAATCGATTGAATGAATACTTTAAAGTTCCATCGCTTCGAGAATTAATGTAAGGTCCTGGTCGTTTTTTTTTCGACAAAAGAAATTTATACAAAAAAATTCTCCCAGAACGAGCCTTTGACTTTAATTTTTATATGGTTATTAAATTTGGTACAAAATAATCCATTTTACAAATTCGGTCCATAATTGACAATATCTCCTACGTAATGCCCTCTTTTGAAGATTAATTTGAATATTCTTTTGTTGGCGATAGCCTCCCAGTATATCTCAATTCAATTTATTTGTGTTGGAGTCACTTGTAAATGAATCAACTTGTTTAAAATATTTATTTCAAATCAAATCTTCACTGAAATATTATTTACTTATTTTTCAAATATGTATTTTGATTTTCAAATTCATTATAATTTTTACTTTTTCAATAAATTGAACTCATTTTTAAATATTTAAAATAAATATATAATTTTCTTCAATACAAACGCCTAACAGTTTTATTTCATAACCTTGTAATATTTTCTCATTAATATTAACGTATTGTGAGATTTTTTTATAGTAGCATATGGTTCCCTTATCCTACACCCACCTTAAGGTATACTGTCTCGATTTTTGTGTCGATCTAATAATGTCTCTCCGTCCGTCTGGCTGCTTCTCCATTGAACCTTGTGCACAAAGCACAGTTCGCAATTTTTAAGATAATTCAATGAATATGCGTTGTTATGATTGAAGAACAGAGTTCATTGAAATCGGTCCACTATTGTATGAATACAACACATAAAAAAAAAACATGGTAGTATTTTCACAAAAGGCGAAGTATGTAGTGGTGAAAATTGCAGAAGAAATGAACGAATTTTTAACTTGTATATTCATCTTGAATAACACATTTTCTGCAGTTTGTTGAAATCATGTACATCAGTCATATCTTCTTTATTATAATCCAAACTCTTATAATTACTTCACCTTCAGATCCATATTATATAGAAACCGTTAAGCATTTCAATCTGCAAATGCTTTCGGTTTTTAACCTCAATTTAAATATCTATATAGTTTCCGAAACATTTAGTTATATTACTTATTCACTATTTCAAATCTTTTTTTAGCCGTTTCTATTAATTTTTAAATTTATTTTATAACAAAATTTTTAAAATTTTTTGTTTTTTATTCATCAAAAAAAGTTTACAAATTTTTTCTTTAATTTATTAGGAACAGTTTACCAGCAATTAAAATACTAAATTTTGTATGTATTATTGAAGAAAAATTATAAAATTACTTTTAATAAACACTTTATGTGGAAATTTACACACCTTCTCTAATTTTACATGAAAACTTACTTAGTTTTTAGTAGTAATTTTACATGCTTTATTTAGAGTGTGGTCAAGCTTGAACGACTATAACTATGTATTTAATGCAATAAAGTTATTGGACAACAAAATATGGTTGCATGATGAATAATCCAACAATTCAATGTTTACGTTGATACTATTTGACTAGAGAATAATCGTAGGAGAAAATGATCATACTTCTTGAAAACTTTTAGCAAGCAAACAATTCAATACTAATAGTACTTTGATTAACCAAGCGTACACCAGAAAAGTATCCTAGAAATTTCCCAGAGATACACAATTGTTTGATTTTAAATGCTTTATTAAGATGAACCAACTTTAAAAGATTAATAATTCTGATTCGTTTCCTTGAAAGAATCAAAGCGAATTTTGTTTTAACGATTATTAAATTATATGGGGTTAAATGAGAAAAACTATTCAGGGCGATCAAACAGTCATTGAAATTCACTTTTGGATGTGCTTCTCAAATTACCAAATTTTTTACTCAAGGAAATTTTCAGTCGAAAAAAGTGATGTTTAGAAAACAAAAAAAAAAAAAAAAAAAAAAATGCAAGAATGGTGTACTGTTCCATTCCATTGCTAATATTTTTAAACTATATATGTTATTGTTAAGCATGTACTTCTCATGATTTAATCCACAGTCTACCATTTCATTTTCTTTATTGCTTTTGCAATTATCGTCTTTATTCATTTTAACGCATATATAAATTTAATTTAATAATTTATGTAAACTTTTCTCTTTAAATTTTCATTAATACATGACGTTAAATTATTTTCTATAACATTTTTATATGAAAAATTCAAAGGAAAAGTATACAAAGAATGGAAGGCTTGTAAAAAAACTGACTTTAAAACTGCGTTAGTCAAATTCTCCACTTTCAAGCACTCATAGTTGCTCAAAATAGTATTCAAAAATTATTAAGTATAATTCATCACAGTTATATTCGCATATTTCCATAAATTTTCATCTTTTGATATGGGTTAGATCCACAAATATAAATATATTTACATTTTCTGGCTTTTTGTCGATGAATATGAAAATAATTTAAAATTTTTTTAAATTCTATTTTATTTTTAATACCAAAAGTAGCAGCTTTGTTCGTTCAATTTTCAACATCGAAAAAGGGAATGTCAAATATATATATATATATATATATATATATATAAAAATAAGAATACAAATTTTTGGTTTGTGGAAAATTTTCATGTTACGGGAGCTAAAATGCAATAAATGTGCGTGAAAAAAAAATAAAAATATTGCGTGCTAGTGGAAAAATGTATCGCGAGTGTAATTTTCCTTAAATTTTAAAGAAAAGTTTAGTTTATTTTGCGTTGTTTTTCTCACTCACAATTGTGTTAAATTCACACAGAATTTGTGTATGAGGAGAGAAAAGTATTGTTGTTCTACGAAGTTGTGCCAGATTCTTTTCTTTGTATTATTTTTTCAAATCTTTTATGAAAAATCGATGTTTACATTAAATGGAGGTTGAGCTACTCCAATAACTGTTATGTGGCATCCTTTGAGAACAGCGTTGTCGATTCAGCGCTTTTCGCGCTAGATTTAGTGCTTTTTAACAACCCAAAAGTCAAATTTTTTCTCTGAGTGGTTTTTTCAAAAAAGACGCTAAATTGCCGCGTTTTACTTTAGTGATATGTCGATTGGGAACATATTTTTACTTTCCTATTAATAAAATAATAAAAAATAGTATCTTAGGGCCTATGCGAAACGATAGAAAATTATTCTTTTTAATAAAAAGAGAGCTAGTTGAACAAAATTTTACTAACTTATAAGGCTAGTAGAGTTTTGGCAAAAGTATATAAATTTTTAACGTTTATGAATTTATAGAAAAATTCAATATTGTAAAATATATTATCAACATTAAATTTTATACATATGTCTTATGATTTCATCAAATTAGGTTATTTAAAATACTTCATATTTATTATTAAGTGTCCACTCCAAAAAATAGAGTGTGGTTTTCCGAATTAATTTAATCCAATAGAAACATTCAAAAATTGTTCATTCATATCTTTTGTTTTTTCTGTTTACACATTTTTAATTTTTTAATGATAAAATTTTAATTTGTCAATATTTAATTAAGTTTTCATTTCCCACAACAGAGATAAGAATTTTTCTCACCAGAGAAAAAGTATTTCCAACCATAGAACATTATTATTTTTATTAATTTTCGAGTTCACCAAAAACAATTTTTTCATTTCGAAGTGCCAAAATATACCTTCAGAATTCTTTTGTTTAAAGTGATCATTTGAGGTGTCTATCCAAATCCCACCAAATAAAAGATTTATTAGCAATTTTTCAGATTCTTCCAAAAACGTTCCTATATATTTTAGGAATTGCCTTTTCTGGAAAAAATTGGACTGATTAAATCAAAGATTTTTCACAAAATTAAGAGTTTTATGAATTTAAATTCTTGGAGAAAGTCCTATGAATCGAGAATTTTAAATATACAAAAAATTTGCCGCTTACTTCTGTAATAAAAACACCAATTTTAAATTTTAATTTGAAATATAATTCACTATTTCTGTTGAATTTAAAATACTAAAAAAAACAAAACAAATATTGAGTTTATAATGTTTACGTCGTTAAACTTAATAAAAATCTGATTTTAATTTAAAAATTAGTGCTAAAAAAGTGCTAAATTGAACAAAAATTAAAGGATTTGGTCCAACTTAGCTCGTTTTAGCTCGTTTTGTAATTTTTCCTGCGCATTTTGGTTACAAATAGTTGACAACGTTGTTTGAGTATCAGGTGTTCCCGCATAACTAGAGATTATTAATTTGTTATTAAAATAAGTTGATATGTTTTATGCGGCAGATATTTTAACAATATTACTAAAATAATCCGTTTTGTTTTTCTCCGTTTTTCTGTTTTGAGCATTTGTAAATATTTATAAATTTAATTTTAATTGGCGCCATAATTTAACCATATTTTTTTAATGGAAAGTGGGTGTGTGATACTTTGATTGTTTTCTTATACACAAATACACACACACACAATAATGCATGAGATTTTTATTATATAAATGGGGGTTTTCTAATGGCAGACTGCATATATAATTAAAACAATTTAATAAAAAGTATAGTGGCAAAGTAGCAGCTGTGGGAAATTTTTAAAGCGAAAGGAGAAATTTAAAATAAATATATGATTTAGATAATGAAAATAAGGATTGTTAAATTTAAGTTAAATTTAGATTAAATTGTTTTTATATGTTTATATATTTAGAGCAATTTTTTAATTTTTCTTTTTTTTTTAATAATCTTCATTATTTATATAATTTTTTCTGGAATTGTTATCCTGTTTTTGTTGTTTTGAAATAAAAATATCTTATATTTTACCACCATAAAATACATATACTACGGTCACTGATATAATGAACAATTAAAATGTCAATCAACTTTAGGTATTACGAGACAAAAAATAAAAAATTCTATAAAACATAATAAAAAAGCGCTTAGCAAAACACATAAAATAAATTTAAACTCAAAATAAAAACCACATACTCACAAAACAGAATTTTGTTTTCGAACCAAAATCACCTACAAAATCCAACAATCTAACAACAAAATACAAAAAAGCAGTATTAAATAAAACACTTATAAATTAAACATGACAGCAAACATGATTTTATTAAGGTAAAATTCTTAAAAAAGTAAAAACAGTAAAAACAAAATGAGGCAAAAGAATTTCTACTTGAAATTATATAAAAAACAGTGAAATAGAATAAAAACGCCTATTCTAATGAAAATTACACATTGTTTCATGGTATAGCGTAATGGCCAATTTCACACTTCCGGTTTAACTGGTAATTAAATTAACTCATAACAATTATCGTAATATAATTTCTTAAATGAAAACTGGTGCGTAAAAGAAATATTATTTTTAAACTTTTTAAACAAGTTTTTATTTTAATAAGAAATTGTTAAATAAACACTGTTAAATAAATGAGAATGATATTGCCTCATGGTGGATTAAAAAGTTCAATAACTTTTAGTGAATTAAGTAATGAGTTTAGCTTTAGATTAATAAATAACAAAAATTTTTGAAAAATTCCATTTTTATTTTAATTAAAAACATTTTTTTAAAATTTGATTTGTTTAGAATACTCTTACATACAGTCGTTTAAATATCAGTTTTAAATGTTGGTACTGAAAATTACAAAATTAAAAAGTATTCCAAATTAAGCGTAATAATTATTACTTCTTAGATTATTAAATAAATACAAATTTGAGTATCAGATTTCTCTATAGGCCCAGGTAAAAACATCATTAATAAAATAAAATTTCAAACTTAACCACTAAACCTTAATGGATGGTTACTCAAAAAACGTAAATGTAACAAGTACTTTGTTGTTGTGTACATATCAACAACAGTGTTGTCAAGTACACATGTTTAAATTAAATCTTCTGTAGTTTAAAAATAGCTTTAGGTTTTATTTACAGGTTTTTATTTTAGAGATTTTTGTTATTTTATAACAAAACTTTTTAATTTTAAATTACTGCGTTTTAGTGAAGCAAAATGTAAAATTAATTAATAAACTTTTTATATCGATTTTTTACGAAAATTTAGTGTATTGAAATAAAAAGCTGTCAACACTGTTCTTACAGCTGTCATATAAAAACATAGAGCGATTAAATTTGATTTTTGTTATTACGTTATATATACGATTGTGAGTACCCATACACATATAACTGTCAGCTGGTTCGTTACATTTACGGTTGAGTAATGGAGCCTTTATTCCATTCTTCTCTTCAAGAAAAAAAAAAATAAAACTTTGGATGAATTTTTTAGTTTTTTGTTCCCCTTTCCCAAAAAAAAAAAAAAAATAAATAAAAGGCTTTCCACATCATGATCTTAATGTCAATATATGTAATATTTGTTAAAGTAATTCACTCATCATGCTTAAATAAATATCATTATAAACTCAAATAACAATCTCATTACTTTTGTTAACTTGGTTGCACAAAACCGCAAACAAAAACGTATCAAATAAAATAAAGTAAAAAAATATAAAGATGAAAATAGAAATTAAGAAGTGTTAAGTTAAAAATAAATGTTGACAGAGTCAGACAAAAAAAATCATCAAATTAATTAAATGCTTGTATAACGGAAAACTTCAAAAATACTTAAGCTGCAGTCAGAAAGTTTAAGTACATAGCACACTGTCACGAGCTTGGCCAAAAATGGTTAAAGTCGATATCAGAATTTCAATATGTATTTTTTTACACTTGCTAATGAAAAAACACATCAATTAGATAATATGTGAAATATTAATTCCCAATCCCAATTAGTTTTTGAGTTATTATGAGTCAAAGTTGAAAACTGCAAGCAACATGATAAATTCAAAGAAAATTGATGAAATTTCGCCATTGCTTTTAATATTTAAAATTAAATCTTTTTTGTAAGGGTTATCTAAAAATCTGGTCAGATTGCAAGTATTATATATAATTATAAATACTATAATGATATTTTTTACAAATATTGTTCAAATGTGAAGTACCGTTAGCAAAAATAATTTTCTAATGTAAAATCGAAATTTTTTAAGAAGCTAAACTTTAGTAGTGAATAAAAAAATATACCAAAAAATACCCCTCCAGTTTTTTGATATGATATTGCTACAAATAGGTATTTTAATATATATTAAATTTCAGCTGCACAAGTTTGCACAAGACAGCTTTAGTCGAGAATTGCCCGTTTAATTATCTGTCCACTTTTTTAACCCCTTTTTGAAAATGAAACTAAATAACGAATTTTTAAAGCTATGAGCTAAATGACAAAAAACTATGTTGATTGAAATATCTCGATCCATTATATATTAATTTCAACGAAGAAATTAATTATTTTGAGATTATTTAACATATTATAAAAGAAAGAAACTAAAACTAATGATAAGGTTTAGGAGCAACTATTTAATACATCAAATTCCGAATCTTTTTAGTCCGGATTGGGAAAACAGTGTCGATGAATATGTAACTTATACACTCGAAAAAGTTTTACATTAGCTGACTGTAGTTTATTAAAAAAAATTTTCCGTTAAGTTAAAAATATGCGATAATATAGTTATATTACATAGAAAAATAAAAAGATTATTTTTAGTTACAATTTATATTATCAGTAATTTTGTTCTTGTATAGTAAGAATCTGAAAAATAAAATTTTAATGAAAATATTTTAGAATTTTGCATTTAATTTTATTTGTATTTTTATTTACAAATAATTTTGGGAGAAAAGACCGCAAAGGTTTTGTTGTCAAAAAAATTAATAAATAAATTTTCAACAAATAAAACTAATTACAACTTCGTAAGTAATTTCTTCAAATTATAGTAAATAGATATAATAAAACGTGCTATTTTCTTTTTTAGCAGTATTCCTTAGTTTATAATGTCCTTCGAAATTAAAAAAATTCCAAAATTGCTTCTACTCTGAAAAGTTGTGTACATATTAACTATTTACAGACAATAATCATTTTCATATTTGAAACTCAATTTCCTGATATAAATTTCATACAATACACTTATACTAAAATAGCGAAATTTGTACCCCAAAAACCCCTCAATTTTAAAAATGAAACCCTTTTCTTAATTCATATGTTTCCAATTAATATGTAAATTTCGTAATTCAGATCTAAGCTACTTATATCTCATAATTTATTATTTTTTAAGATTATTTATAATATATCATATTATACAATACACTTATTTCGCAATATAATATTATATAAAAACATGTAAGAAAGATATAGTCGGTCAAGCCCGACCATATGATACCCCACACCATTGTGTATGTCCATCAGAATTCGTGGAGGGGTCTTATATTAAATATGTGGACAATTGTGGACCGATACTTTTACCAAGTGTAAAATAAAATATACAAATACAGAATATTATGTTAATACTATATATTTATATGAATTTATATACTTTAGGGTAATTCCCGAAAGTGAGCTTATATGGGAGCTATGGTAAATTATGGAGCGATTCTTATAAAATTTATCACTGTAATTTCTACTTTTATAAAACTTATTTGTGTGGAATATAAACTTAATACTAACATGTGTATATGATTTATGCACATTAAAGTGATTTTCGGAAGAGGGTTTTATATGGGAGCTATGGTCAATTATGGACTGATCTTCATGAAATTTGCACAGAGATTGACAGTTATACAAAACTTCTTTACACCGAATTTCATTAAAATAAAAATATATTTAAGGCATTTATGATTATTAAGCCCCTATTCCGGGACAACATTTGTATGGAGGCTAGGTGAAATAATGGATAACCAATTTCAATAGGCTTCGCCCTGTGCCATGAAATGACTCAGAAAGTGATTCTGAATTGTTTTTTATACTTTAAAGTGGGTGTGGATGATTTTTTCTGTGCGTTACAAACATCAGCACAAACACATAATACCCCAACCACCTATTGTGGTGTGGGGTATATATATATATACAAAACAAATGCAAAAACTACGTTTTAATTTTATTTTGGAAAATTTTTGTTAGTTTCAATAAATTTTAAATCAATAGTTTCTACTAATTCAGTAAAAAGTTTATTCGGTAGTAATAGTGAGCTAATATAAAAGAAAAATCATTAGTTTACAAGTCTCTTTTCAGATAGAAGTACATCAATTAAAAATAACTGAAAAATCATTAATTTTTAGTGACTTATAGTTTTATATTTTGTAAGTTAAAATAAAAGAAAAAATTTTGATTTTTACAGAAATTGTTAGTTAAAAAATCAACTTTCAAAAATAAGTAATAAACACAGTTATTTCAAATGAAATGATTTTTCAGTTGAATTTACCTATATAATTTTTTGAGTCTATTTTTACTTTGCCTCATAGCTGTGCCTTGGTGGGAAGTTATTTTTCTAAATTGATATATCCATCGGAATTGAGGTCAACACTTCTGAATCCATACAATCAGAAGTAAATTTGTTAGACGGGCATTTCGAAGACTGGAGTCAGTTCGAGTGAACACCTTGTAAAATTTTAATTAATATGAAGAGTATTTTCGGTTAACTATTTTTATAAATTAGTCTTTATTAATATTTTATTATTAATAAAAATTAATTTAGTACTTTTGCTTAAAGGATGTGTAACATTTTTTTGTTTTTGTTTTTATCAAATAAACAAATTTTAAAAATTTTTTTTAAACATTGAAGCAGTTGACATTTAAAAAAAAATCTCCTTTTCTGTTTAATTATATGTAATTATATGTTAAAATGTATATAATTATTAAGATATTTTTTGGTTAAGACTTATGGGTTATTTTATATCTTTCCGCTAACAATAAATATTAAATCATAATGTTACAAAAATTTTAAATTATTAATTATTTCTCAATTAAAAATACTACTACTTTACCATATTCAATAATCAATTTCCTTTCTTCTACAAATTTCAAATTTGAGGGCGTATCCTTTGAAAAAAATATTATATTTCAAGAATTAATTAACATATTATGAAAAATAAATTCTACCAAATTTTGCCTAATTCGAATTAGAATATTAAGAAAAGGACGATTTTGAAAACTAAGTGTAGGTGGGATTAGGACGTGTCCTTGATCCAATTTTCACAAAACATAATTTTTTTTATTCCTAAATGGCAAAGCATTAAATTCTGTTCAATTCAAATTACAATTTTAGAAAATATACGATTTTTAAAATATAGGCTGATTGGTAGATGGGAGTGTCCTTGATCCGATTTTTAAAAATCTTAATTTTTTTTCCTAAATGGAAAGGAAATAAATTGTACCAAATTTTGTTCAATTCGAATTACACATTTAGAAAATAAACGACTTTTATAATTCAGAATATACGGAATGTGGGCGTGTCCTTGGGTCTTTTTTTACAAAACCTTATTTTGTGAAAATAATGAATAAAAAAGCTATATTACCAATTTTAATTTATCTACAACTCCTTCTAGTTTTTTGTTAACTTTTGTTTGAAATCGAGACAGTGTGCATTTAGCTTTGAAAAAAGTAAAGTAAGACAAACAAATATTTACTTAATTCAACCGACAAATAAAGACTTTCATAAGTATAATGAGAAAAACAAATGAAACAATCTCCATAATGGAAATGAAACAGTTATATGCTAATATTTGATTAAGGCCAAAAATTTTAGTGAAAAGGTGATGGTGAAGTATTTAAAAATTGGTTTAAATACTCACAGAGAAAGAAACAAGTAATGGTATGTAGTAGCAATACAGTGAAAAGGAATTGTATACATACAATACGAAAATTTAAATTTATAAAAAATGGTCATGTGGTATCTAATTTTTTCGTATGAAAAAAACTGTCAAACAACAATTTAGTTTATTATACTAAATCTTCATTTATCATCCAACAATAAATTTTGTCATTCGACAATATATTTTAGAATATAGTATGTAAATATTTTATTTTTGGAAAATGTCTTTATTGTATGATATTTTTGTATAATAAAAATTGGCGAAATTCAAAATTCAATTGTTTTTATCACAAATCATATTCAAAATTTATTTTTTTTCACTTACAATCATATTATTTATTAAGCGAAGTTTAGACTGTCATGTTATTATTTGACTCTTTTAAGTACACGGGAAAAATTAAATTTCGTATTCTATTAGTGAATTCTTAAAGTAAATTATTTTTTTACCGAGATCGAATCTATCACTGAAATTGTAAAGTCAAACATTCAAATTCGTAAATAAATGTTTTATAGAAAAAAATATTTTTTTTTTCTTCATTAAATTGTTATATTATTTATGAACCAAATTAATTGAAAATTCCCAAATTTCCAATAAAATTTTGAATAGAGAAAATAAAATAAACAAATATTTAAACAATTTTTATTTTGAAACTAATAAAATTAATAATACAAAATTTAAAAAGCATTAATAAATTTAGAAATCCGTTATTAAAGTTTTTTGGTGATATTTTGATAGCCTAAAATAATATTATATACATAATATTATATACATAATTAAATTTAATGCATATAGTGTACAATTTTGTATTTCTGATCAACGTTACCGTTGAGAATTTTTAAAAAGTGTTCAAAAATTGGACTTCAAAAAAAAGTCGCCAAAAAAATGTATTTTTTGAAAAGAATGAGCCAACTACTTCGCTACCTGAAAGCTCCCTACAATTTGTTTATTTGATAAAAATGAAACCAAAATGTATTATATTTTAAGAAAAACTACGAAATTAAAATTTGTTAATAAGTAATTTATTTATTATAATTTTTATTATTGCAAAAATTAAGATTTATTCATAAAAATAGTTAGCATAAAATTCTTTTTTTATTAATTAAAATTTTGTACTTTTGTATGAGGTATTCAATCGGACTCCAGTCTTACAAATCCCTGTCTAAGAAAATTAAAACCGAAAGCATGGATTTACAAGTGTTGACCTTAGATCTGCTAAAAAAAATTATTGTTCATTAGAGATAATTCAGAAAAAAGACGTTCCGACGAGGCACTACTTTGAGTCAAAGTAAAAGTATAAAATAGAATATAAATATTTAATAAATATATTTTTTTAATTTTACTAATCTGGTCCGAAAAGATTCGGACTATAAAACAATTTCAAAATAATTAATTTCTTCATTGGAATTTATATATAATGGATCAAAATATTTCAAACAATTTAGTTTCGTTTTAAAAAAGGGGTCAAAAAAGTGACCAAGTAATTGAAAAAGGGGTAATTGCCGAATAAAGTCGCCAAGCGGTAATGCTGTTTCTGATGTAAAGTATAAAGACTTACAATGATGATTTTAATGTAATGTTGATGTAAATATATTCTCATATTGAAATTGTTTTTTTTTTTTTATATTAGTATAACCACTGTTGCCAGTTTCACCTTTTTAAGGCTACAACTAACCTTTTTGTTTTGCTTTTAGCCTCAAAATTTTCATTTTAGCTCTAGTTATTTTCTAGCCTTTTTTTAATCTTAAAATATTCATTTTTAAAAAGGCTGAAATGTTAGTATTTTAGCAACGCAGAAAGTGATTTTTTATTTATTAATACTAATTTTATTTTTACCGAATCATCCATTTAATAACTTTTGTTTACCTATTCACATAGATTATTTACAATTGACAAAAAATTTCGCCTGCAGCGCTTCATTCTGAAAATCAAAAATAACTTAACTAATTTTATGGAGTTACTATATCGAGTATTGTAATTATTTTCTAATATACTTCATTTTCTTATATACTTCATTTCTTAAAATAAATGTGAAAAATCACACAAGCATTTGGAATGGAATTATAGTCCAAAAATTACGAAAAACAATTAAAAATATTGAATAATTTTTCATATGAAATATTATTTTTTGGCTGATTTTTTATTGGGATATTTTGTTGGTAGCCGTTTTATGGTTTATTTATAAATTTACTACAATATCTTAAAAAAATATATGAAAATGTAATGAGAACGAGAAAAAATTATTTTTCTAAAATTGAAAAAAAAATTCTGGTCTTATTTCATGGAACATTTAGCTTTTTTTGGCTTTTTCTAAAGTTCATTTTAGCTTCTTTTTTTCTCATTTGCTGGCAATACTGAATATAACATATCATCGATGTACTGATGCAACGTTTTATGACAAAAGATCTAAGAAAACAAATTATTTTTATAAACGACATACATAATAAAAATTAATCCAATTGATATTTTTTGAAACTAATCCAGATATTTGAAAATATATTAAAATTAAAAGCTTTCAGATGGTTCAATAAAATTATACATATAAATTTCCAATGATATGTATTGCAGAGTAATATATAGTAAGTTTATGGTAATTTAATACTAGAGAACATAAATAAAATACAGGATATCGAAATAAAAATATAATATCAATATCCCGGTATCTTCAAGATAACAGTTTCAGATTAGATGTTGAGCAACAAATCGATTAGAGAAATTGATATTCTTTTGTACTCTTACTTAAGTGTTAATTAGCCAACACCCTTACGTTAAAGAAATGTATGATCCTTGGAAACATCGCAACTGTAAGTTTTAACGCAATGGACTTTGGAGAGCGATGTGTATAGATTTCTTTTGACCAATATTGACATATTTTTTCAACAGATCATACGATGCAAACGACTCTACGCTGCTGATAATAAAATGCACATTCTGCAAGAGCATTTCGATGTTAATAGAAAGTTAACAAATAAATTTTGTTATTTGAATTGTTTTTAACTTACTAAAAATTAATAAAAAAAATTAAATTAAATATTTGTTTTTAAGAAATTTGTATTTGATTTCAAGTAATAATTTCCCAGCTGAAATTTGTTATATATTTATATATATGACCCATGCAAGGCGGTACATTGCTATATATGGGTTCATATATAAAAGTGTATGGATTCATGCATAGAATAGTTTATAATACATGGATGCATATATGGTAAAATAAATTAACTATTTTGTCATATTAAGCATTTTGAAGTTTTTTTGATAAAATAAATACTTCCTGGTATTTCTGCTGTAAATGAATGATTCTATAAAAATCAAATTAGTAATAGATAATAAGAAATTATTTTTTATTAAAATATTAAAATTTTAGCCTTTTTAAGGCTAGATTTTAAAAAGGCTAAACTGACAATACTGGTAGTTTTAAATAAAAAATGTTCATAGTGTTCAGTATAAACAACCATCAATATAAGCCCTAATAGTGGTAGTGGCATTGTTCTGACTGCCCCCTCTTTTCATGGGGTTGGTTCTAGGCAAAGCTAAATCACACATACAAAATTTTATGATTATATGTGTAAAAATTAAACTTTTGTCATTCTAGATAGAACAAATTTGGCATTGTGTATAATCTAGAAACGATGAAAACGAAAAGAAGGAAATAAAGTCGTCATTTATTTACGATTATAGAAAATGTTTGCAAAAAGACTTTTCTGATATCAGTCGTAAACGTTGATCCTAATATTTTTTGACGTGGGATATTTAGGATTACTAAATTATAATCACCAGACAAATTTTAGTTTTATTCATTTCATCAAAATTAACCAATTGACGACAAAGAAATTATGCTTCTACAAGGAGTTTTATTGCCTTGGTAAGAGCTAAAGTAAATATGTCAATTATATTATATGTATGGGAAAAATAGTGATTAGGTTTCTATGTTCGCTCATTTAGCCGCTAGGAATGACAATCGAAATTACACTACAAAGTGGGGCAGAATCAAAAAATTTTGGAAATAAATCTGTAATTTCTAATTGACTGGCTGGATTTAAATAAAATTTCACACAGGCATAGAGGACAAGTGTAAAATTTTAAGTTTAAAAGGTGGGCCCCAAAAACTCCTCAAGAGGGCTCAAATTAGAATACCTCTGACATAGGAAATATATGTTTTTTTTTTTTTTTTTTTTTTTGATTTTAAGGACTTTTGTATCTTCTGAAAACTCTCGATTATGCCTATGAAAAGCATTTGCATTTTAAATTTCAACTATCTAAATTTTGCAAGATCTTGATCCAGTTTTTATCATATATAGCTCAATATTTCTACCGATTTTGTTAGATTTTTTTGCAATTAGTTAGGCTTTATCGAGAGCTTTAAAAAATATTTAAAAATCGGACAAGTAACACAAATTAGGCAAGCGGTCAAATATTTCTATGTCAGAAGTACACCACTTTGAACCCTTATAGCTCCAATCTTGTTTGACTGAAATCTCTAAGATACATTTTATTTATACATATATTACAATTTTATTGCAAAAAATTGAACAAGCTTGCAATATTTTAGGTATTACTGCTGTAACATATAAAAATATCAAAATTTAGATTTTTTATAAAATATTTATAAAAAATTTTAAACAATTTTAAAGCGTTTAAAATTGGATGAACGATACGTTTTTTTTTTAACAATAAAGAGTTTTAATAGAGTCATCCGACAATTAATTTCCATTTCTCAAATATTTCTCACGGGAATTTTATTCTGTGGTAATTTTCATTAGTTTAAACATTTTCGGGATTCAAATTTTGTCCCTGAAAATTATTCCATCGCAATTAATTATTAAATATTTTTACTGTATCACTTTATATATTTCTCTCAAGTACCAGGTGTTTTTAGTGAAATGTAATTAAATTAAATTCTGTTTGTGTATTTTAGTTTCATATTCTTCCTTAAACAGTTCCATTTAGCCAACAATACTCATTAACGTATTTTATGTCAAAGATGTGGGTGTAGTATCTGAATTTAAACAAACACTTCATATTAAATATATTATCTATGTATGTACAAGTTACATATAAGGAAAGGCGGTTAATTGTAATTAATTTAAAATTAAACATTTTGCCAAATCAAGAAAGCAAATTGAAGAGCCATTGAAATGTTACATTAGTGAATGGGGTGACCGAATTCAAGAGGAATTCATTTTCAATTTCAATTAAATTTTTAATTTCAGTTAAATTTTCAATTTACTTCACATTCACTAAATATTTTCTCCGTGGAGCTAATACTATTTATCCAACTTTGGTAAAAAAAAAAATCAAAAACCGTGTTTTTTCGCGGTTCGAAATTATTAAAAATTTAACAAAATCGAAAAGGTATGTTAGTTTAGGAAACCATATTTTCCTTATTTCTTATCGGATTTTCATTACTTAAAATACATTAGATTTCTACAATTTCCCTCTATTATTCGCTTGTTGTAGAAAGGATTCTATAAACTCTCCTCGGGCTAAAATGGTTCAAAACTTATTAATCGATTTAAATTTTAAATTATTTGAAGACTCTTAATATTTAGACTTTAATTTAATTTAGAGATTTTTTCCCATCCCTCAAAATCATCCCTGCATTATATCCGGATATTAAATGAGTTTAGAAGATATATTATTATTGGATAATATACCTCGATATTTGCTTTTATGAAATTCATGCAATCAAATAAGAATTTTGAAAAGTTAAAAATTCACCATTGACTTTAACTTATAAATATTATTTCTTCGAAAAACTTTTGGCCACGATTTTTGTACTTCTTCTATAAGTGGTTTTATATATATGAAACAAATAACTACCTTTGATACTAATTGCCTTCTGAGTTAAAATATAATTTTGTGTGACTTAAATATAAAAATAGTTTAAAAAAATTCAAATATCTTGATCAAGGTAGTTCTTTTTTTGTTTATATTTTGAAGAAACTAGAACTCTGATTTTTTTGCAAATTTGCACATTATAATGAGAAAATACCTGGCCATCCAAAATGAGTGTTAAAATGTCCCAATCATAAGCATACTTTTGATAAGAAATTGAAATCTAATTAGGTTTTAGAATTATTCCAAAAAAAGTATTCACTAAAAATTGACATTGAACAATACACATTTTTTTCTCAAAAATCTCTCGATTATCATTTTTACATTATTTATATCAATGGGTTTATATCTTTCGAAAAAAATATTTCTTTGACTTTTACTGCCATCTGAGTTAAAATATAAATCAGTTTGTGGTGGTGTATATATACAAATAATCCAAAAAATGTGTACGAGCATAAAAATTCGGGAGAGGGACTTATATTACACCTCCTTTTTACTAAATGTAAAATAAAATATAAAAATAAAGAATAATGCATTGATACTGAAATTTAAATGATTTTATGTACTTTATTCGATTCCAGGAAGTGAGTTTATATGGGAGCTATGGTAAATTATTAACCGATTGTCATAAAATTTGGCAATGTTGTTTCTACTTACAAAAGGCAGAATATCAACTTGTTACTAACACTCGTACGGGATTTATACACTTTAAAGTGATTTTCGGAATTGTGGACCGATCGTCATAAAATTTGGTAGAAAGATTGATACTTGTGCAGAACTTCTTTGCACCGAATTTCATTAAAAAATACTTATTTTTAATGCACTTTTGGGTGTTTAAACTCTATTCTGGGGGACATTCATCTATTCTGGGGGACATAAAAGTCCCACAGCCAGCCAGCCATCCAGCCAGATGGACGGACATCATTAGATCAATTTAAAATGTGATTCTGAGTCGATTTGTGTACTTTAAGGCGGGTGTTGGATCCAGCCAACCTGCCAGATGGACGTACATCATTAGATCAATTTAAAATGTGATTCTGAGTCGATTTGTATACTTGAAGGTGGCAGCTATGATGGTGTAGGGTAAAAAATAGATATTTTTCGTACGATAAAGTTATTTAAAATATTGTAAAATTCTATATCAATTTTTGGCACTTTTTCAAGTTAAAGCTGGTCCCTCTAGCTCCTTTAAAATTGATACTTTTTTGCTATAAAGTACATACTCACTACCTATGGCGCTTGTTAAGGCGAAAAAACAACACTTGGAATGAATAAAAAAAAAAACTTTAACATTAACAGCGCTTGTGTAAATGTATTCCAATAGTTTAAACATGATTTGGCATAAATTGCACAAAAAAAGAAATCATTAAATTAAAGAAAAAATATACAATCATTATTTATTTCTTTTAACTTTTAATTCACACAAAACAGTTTAGGCCTAAGTAGTATAAAAAAAAATTTAAATCTATATACCAAGGCCTTGATCTAAAAAAAATTGTTTTGCTTTTTTAACGTGTATAATAAATAATATTTCGTATGTGATTAATTGTGGAGCAAACAATTTGAGTGACATAAAATATTTTACCAACAATAAACAATTTGTGCAGATTTCAGGTTAAAAAAGATGAAAAAATTAATATAATATCAAAATAATTTAAAAAGTTTGTAGAGCAAAAGAATGCTATTATTTCTGTAAAACTGATTATTAAATTTGTTTTAAAATAAAACATAAAAGTGATAAGTTGTTAGACACACACATACACACACATCTAGAAAAAAATATTTTAAATTAATTAAATAAAACACAATGTATTTTGATTTATGATTTTTCAAATATACTGTATTGTGGAAAGGGCAAAATACATTTAAGCTATCAGAAGATTATGTAGGAATTTGTAAATTTCATAAAAAGTTATTTAAAAGCGCCCAACGAAAATGTTTATAAAAAATAAGCAACTAAAATAAGAATTGAAATTTTAATTTTTATTGTGTAATTAGAAAGAAACTCAAAAAATCAATTTTTCAAGGAGACGCATTTTTAGTTTTGAAATTGATATAATTTTTTTAAAAATTTTGAATGAAAATGTTATTATTGTCAAATTTAAAAACTTTTTTATGAAACTTTACGATGTTGACATAATGGCCGACGCATAAATAAGATAAAACCTTCACAGAAAAAAATAAAAATGAACTTCAGTTACGAATTTGTTTATATTAATTAAATTTTTAATTGATTTTGCTCCAATCACAAAAATGATAATATTAATTAATTGAAAATAATTGATTTTGTTTAAAATTTCAATTATTTTTTAATCAAATTAATTAGAATTATGATTAAATGTTTGCCCAAAATCAACTAAAAATTTTGTTAATTCAATTCTACAATTAATTAAACCCATGAAATTTATTATAATTTATTAAAAAAAAAATAATAATACAATGCAAGTAAAATTAGAGGAAAGAATTAATAAAACTAATAAAAATTATATGAAAAAAATAATAAATAAATTTGATTGGGGGAAATGAAACCTGGTACATAATTTAATCTTGGCGTTTTATACATCTTGTTAAAATCATCGATAATTACGTGCAAATAAGATTTTTTAAACCTTTGAACTCATTTCATATAATGCTATCAGAGGGCCTTTTCGACCTGAGAAGAAATACTAATAAAAACTTTAAAGAATATGACAGATATCTGAACAAATCGTCAAAAACAATCAATATGAACTTACCTTTTACATACAAATAATCGTTCACAGAACAGCACCTTGAAATTAAATATTACTCCCGGTACCTACAGCAGGAACAGCTACAAAAGCATCTAACCGATTAAAAATTATGTAAATCCTTACAACAGTTTATATTTCGTATTACAGTTTTTTAAACGATAGAGTGAGCCCAAATAGTTGAAAATGATTGAAAATTGGTTTTATATTATTTTATTTTTATATTTTTCTATTAACAAGTTTTTCTTTTTTTATATATTTTTTTCAAAGCTGTCGATTTTTGTCAAAAGCCTTTAAACCAACTAAAAAGGTAATTATATTAATTAATAATAAATTAAATATAATTAAATTCCGATATAAAATGAATTAATAATTTTATTAAAAAAATATTTGAAATATTTTTTCTGTGTTATTGCAATGAATACATATCAGACTATAAAATTTTAAAAAAATGTTTTTATCGCGATCCTGCGTGAAATATAAAAAAACTCGTACACAAAACTTTGAGCGATATGTCAATAGCTAGCAATGTGCTGAACTTTCCACAAAATGCACTTGAGTCACCTTTGAAAATGGAGTTATGTATCAAACTTCATTAACATATCTTGCAAATTTTAAGTAAGAATTAGACTAGAGCGTTCACATTAATAGGATAAGTCGATTTACTAAATTATTTAGTGCCAAATTAAACTACAAACATCGCTTTTGACATGTAACTTTTTAACATTGTTAAGAAGCTGTAATCCTTCTCTTTAATTTTTATATGTATGTACTATACAGTGTTGCCAATAGATGAGAAAAAGAAGCTAAATTGAACTTTAAAAAAATCAAAAAAAAAAAAAAAAAAAAAGGATAAATATCTTAAAAAATAAAGCTAGAAAAAAACCAATATTTTTGTAGTTTTAAAACTTATTTTATCACGTTTTTTTTACATTTTTTTAAAGATATTGTAATATATTTATAAATAAAATGTACAACGGCTGTCAGCAAAATAACTCAATAAAAAATCGTAAAAAAAATCACATACAAATTTGGGTTATGTTTTTATATAAAAAATTACTCTATTTTTTGATTTGATTTTTAGTCATTTTATAAATATAATTTTTTCCTATTAAGCATTTCTAAATTTTTGGGTGATTTTTCACTTTTATGGGAATTTTTTTAAATTATTTTCATAAATATATGAGATCAAGATCGTTCAGCTACCTGGGTAGCATAATTGATACAACTGATGGCTCGGCAACATTTATATCCAGTCGCATAAATAAGGCCACGGAGTGTATTTGCCCAGTTAACCCGTATGGAAAAAAAAAGATTATTTAATTCCAACATAAAATATACTCTCTCATATAGATGCGAGACCTGGAACATTGCAGGTATTGTACGTATACCTTCAGGTATTTCTGAACAAATGCCTCCGCAAAATCTTACGGATTTTTGTCCTGTAACAATATCCAACAAGCAACTCTGGATGGAGGCAAACCAGCACTCTATTAGAACGAAAATGAGTAAGCGGTAATGGAGTTGAATAGGTAACACCCTCCGAAAACCGAGGATATTGCCAAGAAATTACTACATTAGAACTCGCAGGGAAGCCGAAGAGTTGGCAGACTAGCGCATACCTGGAGGCGGCAACAAACAACTGAACTTTCGAGATTACGCATCAACTGGAGCGTAGTGAAGCATCGAGCCGAAGATTATTGAAACCACTTTGTTATGGTCCCATGCTCCCTCTTTTGCTGTAAAAACCATTTATAGCTTGATAGAAGCATTAAATTGAACCAGAATTAAAAGATTTTTTTGGTTTTGGTTAGAAATAGTTGACAATGCTGTTTCAGCACTTAGACAGGAAATTTAGTGTTTTTAAGGATTCAGAACCCCACTAATCTAAGACAATAGCAGATTACAAACTAAATGTTGAATTTTCTTAATTTAACATAAAAAATAAAAAATTAAAATTATGCACAATTTAGTTAGAGCTCTCAATCTCTTAATCATAAAAAAATGCACGAAACCGACTTTTAAAATCTCTCTGCTGCGTTTCATAAATCTCTATTTGAGCTGATAATATTTTGTTAAACATTTTTGTGATTCCAGATTTTAAAAATTTTAATTGTTATTGCTCGATTGCAGCATGAATTATGTATGAACAAAATAATGGTTAATGATTATTGTTGTTGTTGTTCATGTTAACAATTTGTATTTGCTTTCGGTCACATAAAATTTTTTCTTAAATTATTGTCGGTCGGTTCTGCCTACTGATTAATGTGCGTGCCTAAAGTCCAAAGTGAAAATCTCTGATGACAAGCGGCACACTTCAAAGTGGCGCGAAAATAAAAAAATAAAAACACAAAACTCATCCCCAGCGCTTCAAAAAAATAAATGTGTGAAAGATTTGTTGTTTAATGTTTTTTTTTTTTACAAATCTTTTCTTTCTTTTTATTATTTGGTATGTATGACGATTTGTTTTATTATGATCATTATTTAAAGTGTGTGTTGATAACAACAGAATAATATGTAAAAAAGTCTTATATTATATATAGTTTATGACTTAATTAAAAATAATCACACCAAAAAATTAAAAAATTAATGTTTTTTAATTAATCTTTTTCTTCTTTAATTTAGTTAGGATTTAGTTTAGTTTTATATTAAAGGGGCGACTAAATGGTTCATCATCTTTAAAAATAGATGTTTGCAACATGAAATTATATAAAATTAGTACATAAATTATAAAAATGTCAAAGAAATATTAAATACAGACATATTTCCAGAGAGCCTAAGTAATAAACAACTAGCAATAAAAAAGTTATTTTTTATCGCAATAAAATTTATGTATAATAGAGAAATATTTACAATAAAAATACTTATAGTCGACCGTAACGAATTTGAAAGCGGAATTTGTTTATTTTGTTGTGTACTTTAAAATCTTTTAAGAACAACATTTTATGGGAATTTTTTTGAGCGCCACAATTTTTTTTTTTTTTTTTTTTTTTTTTGTAAACGTTTTAAATAAAGGAAAAGTAATGAAATCGAATTAATATAAAATATTTTCTCCTTTCTTATATAGTGCTTTAGAACATGTATGTAAATTAAGCTTTATTTATATTTAAAATAAAAAGTTAAGTCCCTAAGTGCCACGATAGCTTTTTTTACCTTTTTTTGGAACCATTGTAACTTAAAATTCCAAATAAAGTTTTTGTAGAACTAATATAGCCAACCAAATTTGGATCGGTCTATAATAATCTAATAGTAACCTTTTACTGGAAATTGCATAAACGTGAATAAATCTTACAAAAATGCCAGTTTTTGGACAAAATATAGCACAAATTAATCATTTAGATGTAAATCAGCCTACCAAATTTTAAACGACTCGTTCCATAATTGGTTCCCTCCCGAAAATCACTTAGACGTGCATAAATCCCATATAACATAAATATATATATATATATATATATATATATATATATATATATATATATATATATATATATATATATCTTAATTTACATATTTGAATATTTTATACTTCAAACAGATAAACAATTTATTGATATAATTTCCAAGATGTTTAATAACTTTTTTAATTTTTTAATATTTATTCTGAACAAAATGAGACTTAAATTTTCATGTTTAAACATGTGGAAAAATTACATGAATTAAAAATTTTGAAAAGGGAAAAATATAAAAGTTAAATAAGTCATTACGCAGCAAAAAACGTTGCTTACTTGGATGCAACAACAAGTAATGGAAACAATAGGTTGCTTAATTTATTGCACAAAGCTTGCAAAAATGCAATATTGAAAATATACTGCGTGGAAAGGACACTTTTTCTTATCATAGTGCTTTGTAAAAGCACTAAAATCCATTTCTGTTGTTTCTAGACTACTTATCTCGAATAGAAATCATGCATTATAAATTCGCTTTAGTAATGCTTATTTTAAAATTTAGAAAATCTTTGATAACTTCTTGAGTTCTTAAGCAATTTTGTAAAAATTACATCAAAGTCCAAACTTCGAAAAAGATAAGGAAAATAAATTCAAAACTGTTGAATAAATCATTACTTATTTGGTTATTTGGAGTCTATATGTAAAAGATTTTAATATAGTTAAAAAGCCACTCTCTTCTGCTTTCCAAGTCAATTTAAAAATTTTACATTGACTTAAAATTAAGTGAGCTGTGAGACCTTAAGTGCAGAAACCATTCTAAAAACACATTTTTTACAATATTTCGAAATTTAGGGGGTATTTTGAAATTTTTTAAAATTGTTATATGATGTCTTCAAGAAGATCTATAGCCCAACTTAGATTGTTTTTCGACTGAAAATAAAAAGTTTCAACTTCATTATTCCCCTTGTTCAAAATATATTTACAACTTCCATTACCATCTATACCTATTTATTTATTACTTACTTTAACTTCGCCGCTTGATACCACTCAATGTTTGGCTATAAGTTTCATTTGGTCTTTTAGCAATTAAATAAAAATCAGCAACAATAAATAAACACCTTGATAAAAGAAAACTAACTTTTAAATTACAATTGCTATAAAATTCCTATAAAAATATTCATTCAGTTCCTTTTCTTTCTTCTTTTTTTCATTACAGGTTTGTATTACCAACACTAACCAGTGAAATAGAAATAAAAAACGGGGAGCACGAAAACTGAAATTGGTTGAACAGCAAAAGAAAAAAGTATCTACAAGAAGTATTATTTTTAAGCTCATTTAATTACAGTTTTATCGCGCTTAATTACGAGTTTTTGATTACAGTGTTTGTTATATATATATATATATATATATATATATATATATATATATAACTATCAAGTTTATTTTATTTTTTTAAGTTTCTTTTGATTTGATGTGCCCAGCTTTGTTTGGCTGCGTTCATCGTTTTGCGAGCAAGAAACAAATCTTGGTTGTTGTTGAATTAAATAAAAAATGTTTAAGAGAAAGAAAAGGTAGAGGAACGTAAAGCTAAACATGGTTTAACATTAACTAATACATTTAAAATAAAATTTATATATGTACATAGCTTAATTTCTTTATATTTTGTGGTTTAGATGCTACTAGGAGAGAGTTAGATGTAATGACAGTGGGTTTAAGTGGATTAATTGTGAACAAAATTTTAGCTTCTATGATCCTAAAAATTAAGTAATAATTTTCCTCAATTTAAAAAGCTTATTAGCAATCTATACTATTGGCTGGCCAATAGACTAGACTATAGGCTGGTCAATAGACTAGACTATAGGCTGGTCAATAGACTAGACTATAGGCTGGTCAATAGACTAGACTATAGGCTGGTCAATAGACTAGACTATAGGCTGGTCAATAGACTAGACTATAGGCTGGTCAATAGACTAGACTATAGGCTGGTCAATAGACTAGACTATAGGCTGGTCAATAGACTAGACTATAGGCTGGTCAATAGACTAGACTATAGGCTGGTCAATAGACTAGACTATAGGCTGGTCAATAGACTAGACTATAGGCTGGTCAATAGACTAGACTATAGGCTGGTCAATAGACTAGACTATAGGCTGGTCAATAGACTAGACTATAGGCTGGTCAATAGACTAGACTATAGGCTGGTCAATAGACTAGACTATAGGCTGGTCAATAGACTAGACTATAGGCTGGTCAATAGACTAGACTATAGGCTGGTCAATAGACTAGACTATAGGCTGGTCAATAGACTAGACTATAGGCTGGTCAATAGACTAGACTATAGGCTGGTCAATAGACTAGACTATAGGCTGGTCAATAGACTAGACTATAGGCTGGTCAATAGACTAGACTATAGGCTGGTCAATAGACTAGACTATAGGCTGGTCAATAGACTAGACTATAGGCTGGTCAATAGACTAGACTATAGGCTAATCAATAGACTAGACTATAGGCTGGTCAATAGACTAGACTATAGGCTAATCAATAGACTAGACTATAGGCTGGTCAATAGACTAGACTATAGGCTGGTCAATAGACTAGACTATAGGCTGGTCAATAGACTAGACTATAGGCTGGTCAATAGACTAGACTATAGGCTAATCAATAGACTAGACTATAGGCTGGTCAATAGACTAGACTATAGGCTGGTCAATAGACTAGACTATAGGCTAATCAATAGACTAGACTATAGGCTGGTCAATAGACTAGACTATAGGCTGGTCAATAGACTAGACTATAGGCTAATGAATAGACTAGACTATAGGCTGGTCAATAGACTAGACTATAGGCTAATCAATAGACTAGACTATAGGCTGGTCAATAGACTAGACTATAGGCTGGTCAATAGACTAGACTATAGGCTATTCAATAGACTAGACTATAGGCTGGTCAATAGACTAGACTATAGGCTAATCAATAGACTAGACTATAGGCTGGTCAATAGACTAGACTATAGGCTAATCAATAGACTAGACTATAGGCTGGTCAATAGACTAGACTATAGGCTAATCAATAGACTAGACTATAGGCTGGTCAATAGACTAGACTATAGGCTAATCAATAGGCTAGACTATAGGCTAATCAATAGACTAGACTATAGGCTGGTCAATAGACTAGACTATAGGCTAATCAATAGACTAGACTATAGGCTGGTCAATAGACTAGACTATAGGCTGGTCAATAGACTAGACTATAGGCTGGTCAATAGACTAGACTATAGGCTGGTCAATAGACTAGACTATAGGCTGGTCAATAGACTAGACTATAGGCTGGTTAATAGACTAGACTATATGCTGGTCAATAGACTAGACTATAGGCTGGTCAATAGACTAGACTATAGGCTGGTCAATAGACTAGACTATAGGCTGGTCAATAGACTAGACTATAGGCTGGTCAATAGACTAGACTATAGGCTGGTCAATAGACTAGACTATAGGCTGGTCAATAGACTAGACTATAGGCTGGTCAATAGACTAGACTATAGGCTGGTCAATAGACTAGACTATAGGCTGGTCAATAGACTAGACTATAGGCTGGTCAATAGACTAGACTATAGGCTGGTCAATAGACTAGACTATAGGCTGGTCAATAGACTAGACTATAGGCTGGTCAATAGACTAGACTATAGGCTGGTCAATAGACTAGACTATAGGCTGGTCAATAGACTAGACTATAGGCTGGTCAATAGACTAGACTATAGGCTGGTCAATAGACTAGACTATAGGCTGGTCAATAGACTAGACTATAGGCTGGTCAATAGACTAGACTATAGGCTGGTCAATAGACTAGACTATAGGCTGGTCAATAGACTAGACTATAGGCTTTTTTTTTTTTTTTTTTTTTTTTTTTTTTTTGCGTTGGAGGTGTGGAATCTTCAAAAGATGTATCCAACCCGTATTGGAAAACATGCACGACTCTTACGTACTAAACCACACCCCCCTATCCCCTCAGAACCCCGCGGCACTGCCAATTGGTATTACTTCGCAGGGCTCGACAGCCACTTATGGCCTATACTCCATTTACTATTCCTGTATCACTCGGCTGCCCACTAGTGAGTGAGGCCTTGCGGAGTTTTTCAGCTTCACTAAGTTTCAAGTGGACTGCTGTGAGAAACGTGTTAAATGCATCCCAGTTTCCTTGGGATTTCAGAATTATACCAATGACATTATCCACTGTCAAGTTTTCGCCGAGGTGGATCAAAAGTCTTACTCTTATACTTTCAAACCGGGGGCAGTTAAATATTACATGTTCTGCATCTTCGATTTCCCGGGGACATTCCGGACACATAGGAGAGTTGTCGTGTCCGAATCTGTGGAGATAATTCCTATATCCTCCGTGTCCTGTGATAAATTGTGTCAGGTTGTAGTTTATCTCACCATGACGACGGTTTATCCATGTCTCTATACGTGGGATTAGTCTGTAGGTCCATCGACCTCTAGGAGAATTTTCCCATCGTCTTTGCCAGTTTTCTAGCGTCTTTTCCCTTTCAATTTTCCGAATATTACTTCTGAGGGCATTGTCATTTTGGGTAAATTGTCTGTAGACGTTTGCTAGTTCTTTGGCCAAGATGTCTATTGGAACCATTCCCGATACAACACTTGCCGCTTCCGCTGATATAGTTCTGTATCCGCAACAGACTCTTAAGCAGCTTCTTCTAAATACCGAAGACATCTCTTTCCTCGAGGAGCTTCTTAATGCCCCTTCCCAAATTGGTGCGCCATATAGCAGTACGGAGTTGGTAACTCGAGAAATCAGCAGTCTGCGACTGTGTCGTGGTCCTCCGATATTTGGCATCATTCTTGCTAATGCATTCGTAACTCCGGCTGCCTTATTGCATGCGTATTCCATTTGCCGTTTAAAGTTAAGTCGATCGTCGATCATGATGCCCAAATACTTTATGGCCTCCGACGAGGTTATTGAGATTCCACCTACCCTCACAGTTAGATACTCTCTCTTTCTCCTGCCGCTGATTAGCACTAGCTCCGTCTTACGTTCCGCTAGGTTGAGGTTCATTGATGACAGCCAGTTTCCTATAGTTCCAATAGCTTCGTTGGCATAAAGTTGTACTTCGTCTAAGAATCTTGCCTGGACTAGTAGCGCAATATCATCGGCAAAGCCAACCACACAGGCTTCCTCAGGAATTTTTAAGTCAAATATTCCATCGTACATAATATTCCACAACAACGGTCCTAACACGGAACCTTGAGGAACACCTGATGTGATGTTATACGTTTTTATACCATCTTCAGTCTCAACCCACAGAGTTCGATTGGAAAAATAATTTTTGATTATTTTAATAAGATACTCTGGGACATTTATACGCCTTAATGAGGATATAATGTGGTTCCATCCGGCAGAGTTGAAGGCATTCTTGATGTCAAGAGTTATGACAGCACAGTATTTCCTTTCTTTGCCTCTTCCGCTTATTGCCCGCTTGGCCGACTCAATTACAAATGTTATGGCGTCTAGGGTTGATCTCGCTTTCCGGAATCCGAATTGTCTCTCGGAGAGACCATGCATGCTATCTACAACTGTCGATAATCTATTATATATAATACGCTCCAAACACTTTCCTATAGTATCTAACAAACATATGGGTCGGTACGATTCTGGGTCTCCTAGAACTTTTCCTGGTTTTGGTATTAGTATGAGTCTTTGTTTCTTCCAGATGTCCGGAAATATGCCTTCCATAAGACATTTTCGGAAGATTTCAACAAATAATGTCGGTTTCATCTTCAGGGCTTGTTTCAAAGCCTTATTGGGAATACAGTCTAGACCTGGGGCTTTATTATCCCCGATCTTCGAACATATATTGGCGATTTCCTCTTCTGCTATATATATATCTTGTTGCTGAGAACTGATTGTTATATCGGTGCAGTTCTCTCCGTCTGGAAATAAGACTTCCACTATTCTATTTATGAGAAGTGGGCAAGAAATCTGGGGGACTTTGCGCCTTTTAGACGCGACATTACAATGCGATAGGCGTTACCCCACGGATTAGAATCGGCTTCGTTACACAGCTGTTTAAAACAATTGGATTTGCTGCAGTTAATGGCCCTTTGAAGGTCCTTTCTTGTCCGGTGATAGACCTCTCTCATTGTCAGATGGTTGGGGCGAGATCTGCTTCTCTGGTATTTTCGTCTAGCCCGTAAGCACTTTCTTCTCAACTCTGCTATGGTATCGTTCCACCAATAGTTTTCTTTCCTCCTATTGTTTGACCTTTTTAATGGCATGGATGCATCGCATGCGGTCTTTAATGCGTCTAAGAGTTGTTCGATCATGTTGGATATCGCACCATCTTCAATTTGTTGGGTATCGAACGATTCTCCAAAAGTAATTGGATCGAATTTTTCCTTTGCCCAGCCTTTGAATAGTGTGTTCCCACGTGGTAACTGTGCTGGTCCTCTAGGTTTTATATTAAACAGAATAGCTTGGTGGTCGCTGTGGGTATACTGTTCACTCACCTGCCATTCCATGTGCCTAGCCAGGCAGGTACTAACGAATGTTAAGTCAACTATTGACCCAATACCCGCTCTCCTAAACGTATATGTTTCTCCATTGTTTGCAAGGACTACATCAAGCCTTGAAAGGGCGTCTAGGAGTACTTTACCCCTTTCATTAGTTCTCCTGCTACCCCAATCTCGGGCCCAGGCATTAAAATCACCTCCAATGACAAATGGGTTGTGGTCAGTCGCGTCCTCTACCAGATTTTCTACAAGCGTTTCGTAGTCCGACAATGGTATGTTTGGGGACATATAGCAGCTGTAGATGTATATTCCCCCAATCTTTACTCTAACGAAGCCTTCTTCCGGTTGCTTTGATCCTTCCTCTATGGCTTTATTTCCACAAGCCCATACTGCTGATTTCGCTAGTAAATCATGTTCCCACACATTTTTGTTCAGATTTTTGTATTGTTCGCAAATAAGTGCGACGTCTATTTTTTCCTCGCAAATTGTCTGTTTTAAGAGATCTTGAGCTACAGCGCAATGGTTTACATTGAGTTGGATGAATTTCATATATTGACCAGCCATATGACTATAGGCTGGTCAATAGACTAGACTATAGGCTGGTCAATAGACTAGACTATAGGCTGGTCAATAGACTAGACTATAGGCTGGTCAATAGACTAGACTATAGGCTGGTCAATAGACTAGAATATAGGCTGGTCAATAGACTAGACTATAGGCTGGTCAATAGACTAGACTATAGGCTGGTCAATAGACTAGACTATAGGCTGGTCAATAGACTAGAATATAGGCTGGTCAATAGACTAGACTATAGGCTGGTCAATAGACTAGACTATAGGCTGGTCAATAGACTAGAATATAGGCTGGTCAATAGACTAGACTATAGGCTGGTCAATAGACTAGACTATAGGCTGGTCAATAGACTAGACTATAGGCTGGTCAATAGACTAGACTATAGGCTGGTCAATAGACTAGACTATAGGCTGGTCAATAGAATAGACTATAGGCTGGTCAATAGACTAGACTATAGGCTGGTCAATAGACTAGACTATAGGCTGGTCAATAGACTAGACTATAGGCTGGTCAATAGACTAGACTATAGGCTGGTCAATAGACTAGACTATAGGCTGGTCAATAGACTAGACTATAGGCTGGTCAATAGACTAGACTATAGGCTGGTCAATAGACTAGACTATAGGCTGGTCAATAGACTAGACTATAGGCTGGTCAATAGACTAGACTATAGGCTGGTCAATAGACTAGACTATAGGCTGGTCAATAGACTAGACTATAGGCTGGTCAATAGACTAGACTATAGGCTGGTCAATAGACTAGACTATAGGCTGGTCAATAGACTAGACTATAGGCTGGTCAATAGACTAGACTATAGGCTGGTCAATAGACTAGACTATAGGCTGGTCAATAGACTAGACTATAGGCTGGTCAATAGACTAGACTATAGGCTGGTCAATAGACTAGACTATAGGCTGGTCAATAGACTAGACTATAGGCTGGTCAATAGACTAGACTATAGGCTGGTCAATAGACTAGACTATAGGCTGGTCAATAGACTAGACTATAGGCTGGTCAATAGACTAGACTATAGGCTGGTCAATAGACTAGACTATAGGCTGGTCAATAGACTAGACTATAGGCTGGTCAATAGACTAGACTATAGGCTGGTCAATAGACTAGACTATAGGCTGGTCAATAGACTAGACTATAGGCTGGTCAATAGACTAGACTATAGGCTGGTCAATAGACTAGACTATAGGCTGGTCAATAGACTAGACTATAGGCTGGTCAATAGACTAGACTATAGGCTGGTCAATAGACTAGACTATAGGCTGGTCAATAGACTAGACTATAGGCTGGTCAATAGACTAGACTATAGGCTGGTCAATAGACTAGACTATAGGCTGGTCAATAGACTAGACTATAGGCTGGTCAATAGACTAGACTATAGGCTGGTCAATAGACTAGACTATAGGCTGGTCAATAGACTAGACTATAGGCTGGTCAATAGACTAGACTATAGGCTGGTCAATAGACTAGACTATAGGCTGGTCAATAGACTAGACTATAGGCTGGTCAATAGACTAGACTATAGGCTGGTCAATAGACTAGACTATAGGCTGGTCAATAGACTAGACTATAGGCTGGTCAATAGACTAGACTATAGGCTGGTCAATAGACTAGACTATAGGCTGGTCAATAGACTAGACTATAGGCTGGTCAATAGACTAGACTATAGGCTGGTCAATAGACTAGACTATAGGCTGGTCAATAGACTATACTATAGGCTGGTCAATAGACTAGACTATAGGCTGGTCAATAGACTATACTATAGGCTGGTCAATAGACTAGACTATAGGCTGGTCAATAGACTATACTATAGGCTGGTCAATAGACTAGACTATAGGCTGGTCAATAGACTATACTATAGGCTGGTCAATAGACTAGACTATAGGCTGGTCAATAGACTAGACTATAGGCTGGTCAATAGACTAGACTATAGGCTGGTCAATAGACTAGACTATAGGCTGGTCAATAGACTAGACTATAGGCTGGTCAATAGACTAGACTATAGGCTGGTCAATAGACTAGACTATAGGCTGGTCAATAGACTAGACTATAGGCTGGTCAATAGACTAGACTATAGGCTGGTCAATAGACTAGACTATAGGCTGGTCAATAGACTAGACTATAGGCTGGTCAATAGACTAGACTATAGGCTGGTCAATAGACTAGACTATAGGCTGGTCAATAGACTAGACTATAGGCTGGTCAATAGACTAGACTATAGGCTGGTCAATAGACTAGACTATAGGCTGGTCAATAGACTAGACTATAGGCTGGTCAATAGACTAGACTATAGGCTAATCAATAGACTAGACTATAGGCTAATCAATAGACTAGACTATAGGCTGGTCAATAGACTAGACTATAGGCTAATCAATAGACTAGACTATAGGCTGGTCAATAGACTAGACTATAGGCTAATCAATAAACTAGACTATAGGCTAATCAATAGACTAGACTATAGGCTGGTCAATAGACTAGACTATAGGCTAATCAATAGACTAGACTATAGGCTGGTCAATAGACTAGACTATAGGCTAATCAATAGACTAGACTATAGGCTGGTCAATAGACTAGACTATAGGCTGGTCAATAGGCTAGACTATAGGCTAATCAATAGACTAGACTATAGGCTGGTCAATAGGCTAGACTATAGGCTAATCAATAGACTAGACTATAGGCTGGTCAATAGGCTAGACTATAGGCTAATCAATAGACTAGACTATAGGCTGGTCAATAGACTAGACTATAGGCTAATCAATAGACTAGACTATAGGCTGGTCAATAGACTAGACTATAGGCTAATCAATAGACTAGACTATAGGCTGGTCAATAGACTAGACTATAGGCTAATCAATAGACTAGACTATAGGCTGGTCAATAGACTAGACTATAGGCTAATCAATAGACTAGACTATAGGCTAATCAATAGACTAGACTATAGGCTGGTCAATAGACTAGACTATAGGCTAATCAATAGACTAGACTATAGGCTGGTCAATAGACTAGACTATAGGCTGGTCAATAGACTAGACTATAGGCTAATCAATAGACTAGACTATAGGCTGGTCAATAGACTAGACTATAGGCTGGTCAATAGACTAGACTATGGGCTGGTCAATAGACTAGACTATAGGCTGGTCAATAGACTAGACTATAGGCTAATCAATAGACTAGACTATAGGCTGGTCAATAGACTAGACTATAGGCTAATCAATAGACTAGACTATAGGCTGGTCAATAGACTAGACTATAGGCTAATCAATAGACTAGACTATATGCTGGTCAATAGACTAGACTATAGGCTAATCAATAGACTAGACTATATGCTGGTCAATAGACTAGACTATAGGCTAATCAATAGACTAGACTATAGGCTGGTCAATAGACTAGACTATAGGCTAATCAATAGACTAGACTATAGGCTGGTCAATAGACTAGACTATAGGCTAATCAATAGACTAGACTATAGGCTGGTCAATAGACTAGACTATAGGCTAATCAATAGACTAGACTATAGGCTGGTCAATAGACTAGACTATAGGCTGGTCAATAGACTAGACTATAGGCTAATCAATAGACTAGACTATAGGCTGGTCAATAGACTAGACTATAGGCTAATCAATAGACTAGACTATAGGCTGGTCAATAGACTAGACTATAGGCTAATCAATAGACTAGACTATAGGCTGGTCAATAGACTAGACTATAGGCTAATCAATAGACTAGACTATAGGCTGGTCAATAGACTAGACTATAGGCTGGTCAATAGACTAGACTATAGGCTAATCAATAGACTAGACTATAGGCTGGTCAATAGACTAGACTATAGGCTAATCAATAGACTAGACTATAGGCTGGTCAATAGACTAGACTATAGGCTAATCAATAGACTAGACTATAGGCTGGTCAATAGACTAGACTATAGGCTGGTCAATAGACTAGACTATAGGCTAATCAATAGACTAGACTATAGGCTGGTCAATAGACTAGACTATAGGCTAATCAATAGACTAGACTATAGGCTGGTCAATAGACTAGACTATAGGCTAATCAATAGACTAGACTATAGGCTAATCAATAGACTAGACTATAGGCTGGTCAATAGACTAGACTATAGGCTAATCAATAGACTAGACTATAGGCTAATCAATAGACTAGACTATAGGCTGGTCAATAGACTAGACTATAGGCTAATCAATAGACTAGACTATAGGCTGGTCAATAGACTAGACTATAGGCTGGTCAATAGACTAGACTATAGGCTAATCAATAGACTAGACTATAGGCTGGTCAATAGACTAGACTATAGGCTGGTCAATAGACTAGACTATAGGCTGGTCAATAGACTAGACTATAGGCTGGTCAATAGACTAGACTATAGGCTGGTCAATAGACTAGACTATAGGCTGGTCAATAGACTAGACTATAGGCTGGTCAATAGACTAGACTATAGGCTGGTCAATAGACTAGACTATAGGCTGGTCAATAGACTAGACTATAGGCTGGTCAATTGACTAGACTATAGGCTGGTCAATAGACTAGACTATAGGCTGGTCAATTGACTAGACTATAGGCTGGTCAATAAACTAGACTATAGGCTGGTCAATAGACTAGACTATAGGCTGGTCAATAGACTAGACTATAGGCTGGTCAATAGACTAGACTATAGGCTGGTCAATAGACTAGACTATAGGCTGGTCAATAGACTAGACTATAGGCTGGTCAATAGACTAGACTATAGGCTGGTCAATAGACTAGACTATAGGCTGGTCAATAGACTAGACTATAGGCTGGTCAATAGACTAGACTATAGGCTGGTCAATAGACTAGACTATAGGCTGGTCAATAGACTAGACTATAGGCTGGTCAATAGACTAGACTATAGGCTGGTCAATAGACTAGACTATAGGCTGGTCAATAGACTAGACTATAGGCTGGTCAATAGACAAGACTATAGGCTGGTCAATAGACTAGACTATAGGCTAATCAATAGACTAGACTATAGGCTGGTCAATAGACTAGACTATAGGCTAATCAGTAGACTAGACTATAGGCTGGTCAATAGACTAGACTATAGGCTGGTCAATAGACTAGACTATAGGCTAATCAATAGACTAGACTATAGGCTGGTCAATAGACTAGACTATAGGCTGGTCAATAGGCTAGACTATAGGCTGGTCAATAGACTAGACTATAGGCTGGTCAATAGGCTAGACTATAGGCTGGTCAATAGACTAGACTATAGGCTGGTCAATAGGCTAGACTATAGGCTGGTCAATAGGCTAGACTATAGGCTAATCAATAGACTAGACTATAGGCTGGTCAATAGGCTAGACTATAGGCTAATCCATAGACTAGACTATAGGCTGGTCAATAGACTAGACTATAGGCTAATCAATAGACTAGACTATAGGCTGGTCAATAGACTAGACTATAGGCTAATCAATAGACTAGACTATAGGCTGGTCAATAGACTAGACTATAGGCTAATCAATAGACTAGACTATAGGCTGGTCAATAGACTAGACTATAGGCTAATCAATAGACTAGACTATAGGCTGGTCAATAGACTAGACTATAGGCTAATCAATAGACTAGACTATAGGCTGGTCAATAGACTAGACTATAGGCTGGTCAATAGACTAGACTATAGGCTAATCAATAGACTAGACTATAGGCTGGTCAATAGACTAGACTATAGGCTAATCAATAGACTAGACTATAGGCTGGTCAATAGACTAGACTATAGGCTGGTCAATAGACTAGACTATAGGCTGGTCAATAGACTAGACTATAGGCTGGTCAATAGACTAGACTATAGGCTGGTCAATAGACTAGACTATAGGCTAATCAATAGACTAGACTATAGGCTAATCAATAGACTAGACTATAGGCTGGTCAATAGACTAGACTATAGGCTAATCAATAGACTAGACTATAGGCTGGTCAATAGACTAGACTATAGGCTAATCAATAGACTAGACTATAGGCTGGTCAATAGACTAGACTATAGGCTAATCAATAGACTAGACTATAGGCTGGTCAATAGACTAGACTATAGGCTAATCAATAGACTAGACTATAGGCTGGTCAATAGACTAGACTATAGGCTAATCAATAGACTAGAGTATAGGCTGGTCAATAGACTAGACTATAGGCTGGTCAATAGACTAGACTATAGGCTGGTCAATAGACTAGACTATAGGCTGGTCAATAGACTAGACTATAGGCTGTTCAATAGACTAGACTATAGGCTAATCAATAGACTAGACTATAGGCTGGTCAATAGACTAGACTATAGGCTGGTCAATAGACTAGACTATAGGCTGGTCAATAGACTAGACTATAGGCTAATCAATAGACTAGACTATAGGCTGGTCAATAGACTAGACTATAGGCTAATCAATAGACTAGACTATAGGCTGGTCAATAGACTAGACTATAGGCTGGTCAATAGACTAGACTATAGGCTGGTCAATAGACTAGACTATAGGCTGGTCAATAGACTAGACTATAGGCTGGTCAATAGACTAGACTATAGGCTAATCAATAGACTAGACTATAGGCTAATCAATAGACTAGACTATAGGCTGGTCAATAGACTAGACTATAGGCTAATCAATAGACTAGACTATAGGCTGGTCAATAGACTAGACTATAGGCTAATCAATAGACTAGACTATAGGCTGGTCAATAGACTAGACTATAGGCTAATCAATAGACTAGACTATAGGCTGGTCAATAGACTAGACTATAGGCTAATCAATAGACTAGACTATAGGCTGGTCAATAGACTAGACTATAGGCTAATCAATAGACTAGAGTATAGGCTGGTCAATAGACTAGACTATAGGCTGGTCAATAGACTAGACTATAGGCTGGTCAATAGACTAGACTATAGGCTGGTCAATAGACTAGACTATAGGCTGTTCAATAGACTAGACTATAGGCTGGTCAATAGACTAGACTATAGGCTAATCAATAGACTAGACTATAGGCTGGTCAATAGACTAGACTATAGGCTAATCAATAGACTAGACTATAGGCTGGTCAATAGACTAGACTATAGGCTAATCAATAGACTAGACTATAGGCTGGTCAATAGACTAGACTATAGGCTAATCAATAGACTAGACTATAGGCTGGTCAATAGACTAGACTATAGGCTAATCAATAGACTAGACTATAGGGTGGTCAATAGACTAGACTATAGGCTAATCAATAGACTAGACTATAGGCTGGTCAATAGACTAGACTATAGGCTAATCAATAGACTAGACTATAGGCTAATCAATAGACTAGACTATAGGCTGGTCAATAGACTAGACTATAGGCTAATCAATAGACTAGACTATAGGCTGGTCAATAGACTAGACTATAGGCTAATCAATAGACTAGACTATAGGCTGGTCAATAGACTAGACTATAGGCTGGTCAATAAACTAGACTATAGGCTGGTCAATAGACTATACTATAGGCTGGTCAATAGACTAGACTATAGGTTAATCAATAGACTAGACTATAGGCTGGTCAATATACTATACTATAGGCTGGTCAATAGACTAGACTATAGGCTGGTCAATATACTATACTATAGGCTGGTCAATAGACTAGGCTATAGGCTAATCAATAGACTAGACTATAGGCTGGTCAATAGACTATACTATAGGCTGGTCAATAGACTAGACTATAGGCTAATCAATAGACTAGACTATAGGCTGGTCAATAGACTGTAGACTAGAATATAGGTTGGTCAATAGACTAGACTATAGGCTAGTCAATTGACTAGACTATAGGTTGGTCAATTGAATAGACTATAGGATTTCAACAGACTATACTACTGTCTGGTCAATAGATCAGACTATAGGCTGGTCAATAGGCTAGGCTACAGGCTGGTCAGTGGAATACAGGCTCGTTAATATACTAGACTGCAGGCTGGTCAATATACTATTTGAAACATTTTTGCAAAAGTTTAAACGAATTTGGAAATCTGGGAATTATTTAATTCAAAATATTGATTTTTCATCCCAGTTTTGTCTATTATTATTTTAGTGTTGAATTCCCCTGTACCTTAAGTTCAAACGATTAAATTTATTATACGAAAAGAAAACCTTTTATCCTCGTAGAAAATTAAATGTAAGATGATACTTTGTAATGCGCTACCTATATTTTGTTTCTAACAAAAAACTTAAGAGGAAAAATGTAAAAAAAACAAACATGTTGCAACTTCACTATAGTAAGACTTTGTAATAAGGCCTCTTTTGACTTAAACCTACTGTTTTTATGTTTTCCTACCTATGTTTTCTTTGGTTAATTCATGGTTAACCTAAACGCCGTTTTAAATTTCATTGAATTAAAGTAGCACGTATAAAGCAAAGAAAAAGATAGGTGGAGCCAGAAAGGTTTTACTAAGATAACATGCAATTACTAGTTGTTTCTGTTGGAAGTAAGAAAAGTAGTAACTACTGCTACTTTTTTTCTGAAAGCTTCTTGGTCAAAATTCATTTAATAATAGCTAGCAGCTTCTGAAAGAAATATTTAGAAGAAAAAAACAGGATGTATCTCTTCACAATAGCTCTTGCTGTAGTAATAGTAATTTAGCCTGTTGTATTTACCTAAATCTGGTTAAGTTACTAAGACACAGAACCATAAGTTATCAATTTTAATGGTAATTTACTTACGAAAAACTCCACAAACATAATGACCGACAAAAAGACAGAACTGACTGACAGCTAAATACATACGTGTGGTGTTTTATGCAAAGAAAAATATATAGATACGCATATTTTGATGCTGGTAAATGTCCTGGGAATTTGTAGTTTGGAAAAATCTAAAATTGACCATAAAAATTAAGTTGTGATAGTGAAGTTTGATGTAGAAAAGGATAGGATTTTTATTATTTTATTAAGATAATTCTTAATGAAACTTTATTACTTTTATATAACAAAATAGTGTCTTAGATATAAGCAATAAAATAAGATGCTATTTATGTGCTATTTTATGGAAAGCTTACGAGCTTAGTGGGAGCTTAAAAGCTTCACAAAATTAATATAATGTGTAAAAATCAAAAGTTTTGAAATTTTCCTCAAATTATAGCAAAAAAAAAATCTAAATAAATAATAACGAAATCAAGTTTATTATATACATAAATAACGTATTTTATATCTACTTCTCAAAGTTTTTAGCATAGTTTTTCAACTGAATTTTTTCACTTAATCAATTAAGTCACTTTTTTAATATTCAGCCAAACCTGAAAAACACCTTCAAGAATTATTAAAATTCCTATAAATCTTAACTAAAATATCATAGCATTAACTATTTTAAAAATTTATCTTTAATATAATATTATTAATCGATTTATTTACAGCAAATGACATTGTCATCTTATTTAAATCACTTCATATCAAGTTCATTGAATTTCTATTTGGTTTTAATTTATAATAATTATTTTTTAAACACACTTTTCTTCTCTTCTCTCCCCCTCACTTGCCATAATTAAAATACTCCGTTGTCTGACTATGAAATTATATGTTGATTTAATGATTTAATTTATCTTGATAACTTTATCAATCATAAAAAAAACCGAAGAGATACTTATATATGCATGTCTGTCACTATTTATCTGTCGGTCTTCACGTATATTTGCTAAAGTAATTGTTTTTGCCTTTATAGCACTTTTTTATTCTTTCAATAATTACATCAATATGACAATGTAATATGTACAATCATCATTGTCTTGTTAATGTGATGCAGCATTAATATCAATTGTATTGTTTGTCGCAATTTTTCTTCATTATGATTTGTGTAGTGGAATTGAGTGGTATGTTGGTTCGGAGAAGAGGTTTAACGGTTATGGGAAGATTTAAATAAAATTTTTATACACAATTAAATTGTGAAGAGATGGACACTTTTCTATTTTTGTTGAATATTTTCGGTAAATGAAAGATATTTAATAAATCTTAGAACTTTACAATATAGTATATAGCGATCAAATTTATGATTAATTACTTGTCTGGATCGATTTTATTGTAGGGGAAAGTGGGGTATTCTGGCATGTTGGGTAAAGAAGGGAATTCTACTTTTTTAATATATTTTTAATTTCTTTGTAATAAATTTTACTGGTATATGGTTGTCATATTGGTTGTAATACATTTTTAAATTATATTTCCTCTGATTTTATTACTTTTCGAGCGCAAGCAAATAAAGTATATTGAACAGGTTTTTTAAGAATTCTGAGGAATTGATCTAAATCAAAAATATTTTTAAATCGGTGAATATAAAATTGTATACCTTATTCTACACATATTTTAATTGGTTTTTCAGATCTCCACGTTTATGGAAAAATTATGTAATTAGGGTAATGTGGTAAAAACATATTGGGTTAAAGTGGAATGCATTATCCATTTTTTGCAATTTTACTGAAAATATATTAAATAATTGTATGATTTAATCACAATGACCCGGTATTTATTCAATGTGTGGGTAAATATTAATTAAATCCCCGATAAATGCAATTTTTGGGAATTTATTTGGGTATTTATAAAAAAAATCAAAATTTGGTTGCGGCAATCACTAATGTATATTTCATTTCCAATTAGTTATTTGTAGTAATGTCTTCAAAGACATATTTCTGTTAAATACCAAAAATCGAATGAAAACAGGATTAATTGAAATAAAATTTTGAAAAAGTATACATGAATGTATGTATGTATGCATGTATGTATGTATGTTTGTATGTATGTATGGTATTAATAAAATGCAAGCATAAGTTTAAGCCTTTTTTAGGTTCGGTCATAAGAAGATGTAAAAATTAAGAAGTCCGGAAGCGTTTTAAAATATGCGCAGCAAAACAGCACTATATATTCAGTTATTTGCAGATATTTTGACAAAGTTGATAAGTAAATACCGATCATGATAACAATATTTTCATATTATTTTATCACTAAAATGTTAAAGGCGCATCATTTGTACTATCCGGTATTTTCCTACGTCTTTTAGTTTTTTTAGTTTACCAAAAATTTACATTTCCAAAAAAAAATTATGATTTTTGAATAGTTTTTTAGCTTTCCTGAAAAAATTAGCAATTTATGTTTAGTTGTTCTGTCAATAAATGCTATTTCAGTTTCTATTTTACTAGGTGGTGGGATAAGATTTTGCTTTTTATACCCTACACCACCGTAGGTAGTTGGGGTGTTATGCGTTAAAGTATATCAATCAACTCAGAATCACTTTTTGGGTCAATCTAACGAAGTCCGTCTGTCCGGCTGTCCATGTAAACCTTTTGCACAAAGCATAGTTCGCAATTTTGAAGATAATTCAATTTGGCAGGTAGGATTTTCGTGACACAAGAACGAAGCCTATTGAAATTGGTTGTAATCGGTGCATTATTTCAGCTAGCCCCATGCAAATGTCGTCCCGGAATAAACTCTTATTCCGATAAACCCCTAAACGATCATAAATGCCTTAGGTATAGCAATATTTTTAATGAAAATTGGTATAAGAACGTTTTGTAGATCGGTCCGTAATTTTCCATAGCTCCCATATAAAATCGAAAATCACTTTAAAGTGCATAAATCACATACACATGTTAGTATCAAGTTTATATTCGACACAAATAAGTTTTATATATGTAGGAATTACAGTCAAAAATTTTATGAGGTTCGCTCCATAATTTAAACAAAAGTATTTAACATGTTGCAGTAGCAGTATTTAATTTTTTGTTATTATTTAAATTTGGGAATATAAAGCGATGAATGCATCGCTAAAATAATGACTATTAAGTCACTTAAACATCATTTAATGGATGATAAAGTAATAGATTATAAAAATTATAAATTATTATGAACATAAACATAAATTGAAATATCTTTTCTTTCTTCTTTTTCAATTAATGTATCAATTGATTGAAAATATAGTTCGTTTAAAATTAAATTAAAAAAAGCTCGTATAATAAATAAAAATAAATAAAAATATAAAAAAATATAAATAAAATAATAAATCGCTTAAGTATGGCCTTCATATCAGATCATGATACAACCTCGTTGTATAATGATTTGAAGTAATACCAATATTTATATTTAATGTAGTCCTCAAAATTATAAAGTATAACAAGCGATGATTTTCGTTTTTCGTTCTAAGTCAAACTCTAAATGTATGCATATCCGTTATAGATACAAAGAGAGGGCGCAAAATTTTGAATATATTAGTGCGCTTTTTTTTCTTTTTCGCTCTTTGTTGCAAATAATGTTGTTGTACCTACGATCAACGTTTTCACAAAGAAAGCATTTTTCCTATCAAAATTTTTTCTGAAAACTACCAAAACCTACCAATATTTAAAATGAACCTTTTTGTGCAAAATTATATTTAAAATTATTGTAAGCAAAACATTCAATAATAAAAATTAAAGATTGTGGTCAAATAACTCATTGTAAAATATGAATATGTATGTGCTTTTCACAAAACTAATTTTTTCACCACTTCGAAGATACCTTTTTAAAAGGTGAAAGTAGATAACTTCAGTTGTTAACACTTTCGGGAAACTACTCTTATATAAATATATATGCTCCAAAAACTGGGATGAAGTACCAAAAGTTTGAAAAATATTTTTATAAAGGTTTAGCTCTTTTTCAAGAACTCCTAATAGTAATTTTGTCTATTCTGAATAATAATGATGAACAAGATCCCAACAAAATATAATTGAAAAAGAGTTGAAAAAGTAATGATTTTAATATTGTGAGTACTTAGTACTGAAACAGAGCTGCAGAATTAGTGGTTTAAAAATAAAATAAAAAAATAATAACAAATAGTATGAATATTTTTTGCAAACATATTTTTCAATTTCGTTAAAAATTATTGAATATAGTTTCAAATTTTTGAAATTTCAAATTTCTTAGAAATTATTAACCTTTTTTTTCTGCTAAAAAATCAATTATTTTCACTTTTTTTGCAATTAGTTGTTAACAACTTGCACAAAGTAATTATTGTTCCTATTTTCTTTTGATATTTTTATTTACTTCTTCTGACAAAAAAATGTCAAATATTTTTTCAAAGCTATAAAGTATTCTACCAAAAAATCGGAATATTTTGAACAACTGCCTTGCTGAAAGCTAGAACAAAAATAAATGATATTTTGTTTTTTATTCGCTCTTAATTGTTCGTGTTGTGTTTGTGAAAATTACGAAAACCACTCGGCACCTGAGGGCTATGGGCGCTAGTAACTAATGTATAGCATTATAGCATATTAATCTATACATCTATATCTATAATATATAGAGAATACAAGAAGTAAAGCGAGAATTAAATATGTTAGCTTTACACTCTGCAGGGATATTTGTTCATCAGTTACACATAATACGGTAAACTATCCATAATCTGGTTCTTAAATATATTTTTTATCTTAAAATAGGGCACAAACATTTCGTTCTAAGCCTTCTACACTCAATTCTTTTTCATATTTTTATATACATATATCACTATGGAATGCGGAATAAAATATTGCTTACAATTTCAAATGTCCGACAAAAATTTCTAAATACAAATAAATAAATTAAAACCAGCAAATAATAATGATAATATAAAAAAATAAGAATAAATTTACATTTTGTAAGAACATTTTATATGCTAACTATTTGAAAGTCTGTCCTTCCTACTCTCTGTCCGTCTGCCTTTCTGTCTCTCACTGTTCTATACATTTTAAATTAATGCAGGCAAATAATGTTTATTATTTTTTATTTTTTATTTTATTTTATTTATTTTTTCTTTTTTTTTTTGTATTTTATTACATTTCATTTTTGTTTGCATTTTCTCCCATTTACGCATTTTAAATCAATTTAAACAAATAAATTAAAAAATTGAAATAAATTTAATTGAAAACACTTCAATTGTATATTAAAAACCCGGCTATGACTGGTTGTATGCGTGTCTCTGTGAATATTTTAAATTAATTAATTGTTGATGTAGTGCCAAAAGCAACAACAGCAACAACGAAGTAATTTCATGCAAAATTTTTTCAAATGGAAAAAAATTGCATGATTTTTATATTACTTTAACTACATAGTAGCTGTAAACGATTTTTCACATGTATTGGCGTTAAATCGCTTAAAAGCGTGGCATGCAATGAAAATGACTTTGTGTCGGCCTAGTCCTGCTCATTTATTATTTAACACATAAAGTCATAGAGTCAGTCATTATTCAAAGTCGTATGAAATTATTACTATTTTATTTTTTCATGTTGCAGTTGCTCGCATTTTTCAATTGTATTTTAAAATAGTGTACATAGATTGAAAAAATACAAATACCAAAAATACAATAAGCAAGAATGTCTGTCAGTTTGGTATGTTAAGAATGTAGTCAAATGTCAAATTTTTTAACCATCTGTCATCTTTTTTGGTTAAATTTTTCTCGTATTTCAATCTGTGCTTTTTGCGGATTTTTGCACATAGTAATTTTATTTTATTTTTTTGTGAATCGTAAAGACGATTTCATGTTTGTGATAGCGCTTTTAAAATGTCATATATTTTATTGGGAGAAGAATTGTTAAACATTAAATATTTTAAGCTGGAATATTTTATGAAAATTTTAAAAATTTTATATTTTTACTAAATGACAAGCCTAAATCTTAAATATTCCCAGCTCACTAAAACTTTTTTCCTGTGCTTTAAATGAGCAGGACTGTTAGTTATTTATCCGTTTAAGATAATTTGAAAAATTTTGCATCGATCAGTTGCAGCATATTTTTATATATTTGGATAGTAGCAGCATATATTAGCATATTTAGGATCCATCAGGATATTCTGTCATATTGAAAATCCTTATACATATTTTAGCAACTTAAATGTAATATTTTATACTCAAGAGCATTATTTTGTGTATGTTACACTAAAGAGCATAGTTTCATATATTTTACACAAGATCAAAATGTTGCATGTCTTGCAATCAAGATTTTTTTTCATAATTTGCAATTAGATAATTTTTATTTTTTATTCAATTGCCCAGTTGTTTTCATCTTATAAATGAATTTTTTTTGAAAAAAGAAAAAAAAAAGATTATTTTAAGCATATTTTTATATTTTTATGGGATATTTTCCGCTTTTAGGAGCATTTTTTATGTGCATAAAATACTTTTTATAGCATATTTTTTGTTTGTGGTGCTTATTAATACTGAGAGGTATAAATATACTCCTTTTAAAAACAACTAATTAAGTAAAAATCTAGCTTACTTAAGTTGAGGAGGTTAATAAAATATAATTTATTTTATGATATTTTTGGAATACCATGGTGAGAAAGCCGATCTTCAAATATTTTGTTTCATAATTTCATTCTGATAATTTTCAATACCAATTATTTTAAAACATTTACAAAATTTTATATTGAACATTTAATAATCCTAAAAATTTCTACCTTCAACCGCTTGGTTTAGTTAAGCCCTATTTGAAAAAAAGATGCTGCGACATTTGTAAATAGAAGATAATTATTATAGTTTAATTCTTAAAAAACTGCACCGAAAATCTGACCATAAAATATATATTTTCTGAGACTACATTGCAATGGGATCAAAAAACTTTGTAAAGTAGGTATATTACATATTCCCTATTTATTTCGGTCCATAATATGAATTTGTAGGAGAATATTAATATTAACTTCTGAATTTTTAGCTTAATAGTCGGCTTAAAATGTTGATAGTTGTAAACCCTTTATCAATATTACATTCGTTTAGCCATATTGTTAGTTATTTTGAATTAGACCAAATTTACAATAAGATTAAATTTAAAATCTTGGTCTGAGAGGATCTGTTACTAATCTTTTATTTTGTCAAATCGTAAACCTTCTTCAATTAAGTAAAGTGCCTCCAAGCTGTCCTCAGCATACTCTAGACCCATTTATAATTTGTGATTGCTTTTTGTAAAGTTTTTGTAGCAACTGGTAATAATATTCCTAGGATAATAAAGTAAGCATATGTATATCCAAATCATTTTATTTTCGGATTGATTAATGCCACAATAGATTGGTAACCTAAAAGATGATCTCAAATTCAGCAGTTCTGAATAGATATCAGTTACGATTTTTACCTGAGCATAGTATTAGTGTTGAGATTCCAAAGCAGTAGAGAAAATAATTAGTAAATAGTTGAGGGGAGTGTGATAAGGCTCGAAGTATTTTTTTTTTTTTTTTTAATGACTAAAGGATTAATTTCCAGTTGTCTTATACATAGCATGAGCGTCTTATTCAGGTTTGATATTGTTGAAAGCTCTCTTTATGTCCAGGATCTTTGTATATGGCCAACTATAGCAGTTGATACGGCAATCATTTTACTTATTTATGCATTTATTCATATTTTTCTTTATTTATATTTTTCTTAAAAGTAAAATTATGCTAAGAACACAATTTCATCATATGGATGCAATTGTGTTCTTAGCGTAGGTACGTTGTCAAATTAGAACTGTACGATTGTACTTGTCAATTGAAAAACAAATATAATCCAATAAGCACTCAAAAATTAAAATTCAAGTACTTGAAATTTTATTTGAATTCAGCTTAAATTTCAACCAATTTCTTAAGCGTTTTTCAAGTAAGAACTTGCTTAAAATTGTGTTCAAAGATTTAGTTTGTTGTCAAGAAAATTAAGAATCAAATTTATGTAGGAAAAGAAAAATACATACTAAAATTTATATATATATATATATATATATATATATATATATATATATTAATAGTAAAGAATGTTCACTACAAGGACAGAAAATCCTTTTTTCAACTCAAAGATATGACAGACATTAAAGAAAAATCAGAATTTTGATTCTCAAGCGGAATATATACAATAATCATAAATGAGAGGTGCTAATGTGTTAAATTTTGTTTTAAAGCTTTATATTCCTTTATGTTGTACATTTAAATTAATTTTGTAAAATAAAAATTGCAAAAAAAAAAGTATGTCTTTTTTCAGTTTATCACAATTGGAAAGAAATTTTACTTGAATTCTGTTATGTTTACTACTTGATTTGCACTGTTATCAAAGGCTTAATTTATATTGTGTCTTCAAGCTTGTATTCAATTATTTCTTCGAATCGAATTCCACTGTGATTCAAAACTTGAAAGTAAATGTTTTAACATTGTTATGTTCGACTTGAAATCAAGTCTCCTTTTCACTGGAGTATTCTATTGAAAAAAAGTGTAGTGAAACTGTTATTTAAAAATTTAAATTTGAATTTATAATTGGAATTCAACTTTCCTTACACTTGAATTACAGGCAAATTGCTTATTGGGAAGGAAAAACAATTAAGAATTTTCTAATTAACTTTTTTATTATTTCAAAAGAAAATTTAAATAAAATAATTAAAGAAAATTTCAAAGTTTTTTTTTTAGTTTTCCAATATTTATTTCAAATAAAAGGTACATCTACGTCGTAATTCTGAGTAAAATGAACGCAAGTATGACAGTCGATTCAATTGTGTTCCGAGCACTAAATACTACTTGATATATGTGGAGAACATAGATGGATTTACGGGCCTCCTTAAATCGGGGTAGTAGGTCGGCACTATGAAGCTTTGAATAAGTTTTTGCTTCAGCAAGAAGTCTTGCAAGCCTCATTAAATAGTTTCACCAAGTATTTTTCCCAAACCTTCTCAAATTCTTTCTTCATCATTAGTACCTCTAAGTACTTATAGATAAGTTCTTTTCAGATGTACTCTAGTGCACCCGTCATGGTACTCAGAACTTCTGATTGGGTCCTCTGTATGAGATCTATACTCGTATTGCGGACCATTACCTATAGTTGGATTCCATATGTCCACACTGGTTTTAATTTATATATTTATTAATATAAGGTATCATTATATAAATATAAGGTATCATTTGGATTGGTGATATGTTCACCAATGCAGGCTAGAAGATTTTATATGGGGCCTCTTCGTTTCTATGTGACGACGTTAAATCAGTCGTTTATCTAAATGAATACCAAGATATGCGGTAAGTATACTAATATTATTAAGAGTGACAGGTTGGCCGTTCCTCCTTCTTACAGTAAAAGTGTCGTGTTTACTTATCAACGCATTCACTTTCATAAGCCAGTTTTTCAACTATGTTTCCATACGTTGCAGGTCATTTCTAAAAACAATTTTATGCAAGAAAATTCTAGTCCAATATGTTCGAATTTTCAGCAAATTTTTGTCTCAAATAAGCGTTTTAAGTTTTTGATATTGTGTATGATTAGAGGCATCTATGATTCTAAAATCTTCAATAGAAAATATGATGGACTGATTGGTGTAAAGTATTTTGCCCTGCTATGATATTTCCCTCTTTTGGGGACTGAAATGATATAGTATGTCGTCTATATTGATGGAACATGTGATAGACGTAGACATGTTTTAAAGTAATTAAGCCAAATCAGAAGTTTTCCACAGCACTCCAGAATATTCTACAGGACTATATTTTTTTCTAATCTTTTAAAACGTTTCAGACACTGAATAGGTTTGAAATTTTCCGCTAATATAATAAATTTTGTTTATTGCTTCAAAAAAAGTTCTTTTGGGTACACTAAAGGCTTTTTTTATTTTACAATTTTTTTTTTTTTTTCTTTGCTGATTCTCTTAAACATAGTTTTATTCTCCAATTTGCCTTACAAGCATATTCTGATTTAATAAAATAAATATTTTTATTCTTTTTACATTTCAGTAATGTTCAATTAACTTTTCACTTGTTTCATGGCAACAAATGGTGTCATCAATTATTTGCTGGCAATAATAATAAAATAAGAATTTAGCAAAAAAAATGTAACCCAGATTGTACAAAATAAACATACCGCCATACCGCCTTATTTCAATTGCAGTTTAATTATAAATAATAGTAAATCTTAACTGCAATTTATGCCAGTTTTTATAAAAAGTGATTTCATAAATTTTAAACGTGCAAAAACTGGGAACAAATTCCAATGCCAATTACAAATTAAAACTAAGTGATGGCGGTTATAGATGAAATGAAAGATAGTAAATCAAGTAGTTTTATATTTCAATGGAAAATAAAAAAATGAATACTAAAGTTCTTTAATTTATTTATTTTTTTTTAACGATAAAATAAAATTCTTTAGAAAATTCATGGCTTTAAATAAATATTTACCATAATTTAAAAATTATATAGAAAACACATCTTTATGTTGAAAATTTCTAATGATTTTGGCAAATGTGTTCTTTGTGTTGCTTTCCCTAGAAAGTAATCAATTTTAATTACTAATACTTACTACATTGTAGTTGTTGAAGATGCTACCCAATACTGATGAACATGATGATACTTGCGGGAAAGAAGTAAAATATTTTGAATTAGAAATTACTGAAAATGTTTTATACAACATATTTTATACTACACACAAGGTTTTATAGAATAAGATTTACTTGATTTTCTTTTGGCCACAGCCAACTGGAAAATCATTTACTACATTTTTAGTTACATTTAAGCTTTGACAAGGAAGCATACTTTAGTATTCCTTAGCATATCCCTAGCTCCCTTTTATTGTCTTGCTTGTGAAACCGTAAATTCTGTTAAAGTTTTTGATAGTGAAAAATGATTTTTCGCACTCAGCTTGATTCAATTCAATTTCAAATGGTCAAAATTAAATAAATGATTGTAATGAACTCGATTTCCTTTTAAAAGCATTAAATGTTTTGTCATAGACTAGGGAAGTGAACACAGCCAGAGGGGATGGCAAGGAAGAGCTATAATTGTCAACTGCCAAATGATTTTAAAATGAAGAAATATTATGCTGTTAAAATAGTTCTTAATAGTGAAGTCAACTGAAATAAAAGTAAATTAATGAAAAGGATTTAGAAAAAAAATAAAACAAAAGAAAAAGATGGATAAATTGTCGAGCAAAAATGAAGTTTTAAATAAATGTATATAAAGTAAAATCTTTTAGTTAGATTAAGTAAAAATATAATGTTTAAAGCTTCCATATTGTTTAAACAAAATTTTGATTATTGAAATTAATTTGTATATACTCTAAAACAACTCTTATGTATTTATAATGTGGGAATCCCATCATCATATTCAGCTAAAACTAACCATGAAGTACATATAAAAGATTGTGAAAACATTTGTCACTGAAACCCAATTCCTAATATTAGCATTTTTTATTTTTCTTGTTAAAAATATAAGGTTTGTTCGTTTGAAATTCTAGCAAAATTAGTAGAAAAACAAGAATTCAAAAAATTCTCAAAAACATATTTTTCCTAAAAAAGTAGGAAAACGGATAAGTAAAATAAATTTTAGTGTCAATAAAAAAATGTAATTTTTATTTAATTTTTTATTTATATTAAATGGAAACTTGCAGATAATTTTGTACATATTTCCTTATAAAAATGTATTTTATCGAAGGATAAATGTGATGACAATTAATGAAAAAATAAACATTAACGGTTTTTAAACTCGTTGATTACCATCAATAGTTCAGCTTCCTGATTTTCTTGTTGTGAGGATTTTAAAGAAATAATAGAAGTATTCATTTAAATCGAATGAATGCTGATAAAAACTATGATAAAAACTACTTTATACCAATCGGCTTGAATCACCAGGTGAATCGATTTAACCTTATCCCTTTATTCGATGTCTGTCCATGTAAATTACGGGTAGATTTTTGTATAACCCAGAGACGAAGCCTATTGTTCAAAATTTTGTATACGTAAGTTTTATAAAAGTATAAATCAAAGTCCAAAATTTGCAAGACTTCATTCAAAATTGACCACAGGTTCCAACGAAAAACGTTGAGAAAATTAAACGTAGTCTGGATTCACACAAGGCAAGTTTTTTTTTTTTTTTGCTGAAATTCTGATTTTGTGTGCACTTCGAAATTGGTTTTGTTTTTAATTTTTTAACTTCAAAACAAAAGCAAATTAAGGCAAGAATTAAAATTTTGTATGTGAACGTAAATGTAAGTTTAAAAGAAAAAACAGAAAAATTTCGGAAAGAAAAATTTGCTATGTGTGAACTTAGATATATTCTATAATTATATCGAATTTAAAACTCTCTGACAGAAAAATCTTACATATCATATTAGGTCTGGATAAACTTTTGGAGAGGAAAAAATATATAGGTGAAATATCATCTAAGTTCCAAATATTTTGCCCTCTTATGTATTTAAAAAAGACTCTCTTCAATCTTTAGTTTTAAACATAAGGGAAACTACAAATTTGCTCTAGAAGGGGGTCTCATGCGAATTAAATATGCAGCAAAAAAAAAAAAAACGTAAAAATATGCAACAAAAAATGTTTATTTATTAAAAAATTATATTTCTCATTAAAAAAACTTTTTTGTCAATATTATATTTTTGGATTGTTTTTTTATAAAATCAAATTTGAAAAAAATCCCATGTAGTAAAAAAAATATGCTGAAATTTTAAAATATGATCTGGAAATAACAAAATATGCTATAAATTAGTATTAAAAATAGCTAAATGCAAAAATATGCCATTAAAGGTAAAATATGGAAAAATATACACTATCAAATCGATGCCAAAATGCTTTATTTGTTCTGAAATGGATAAATATTCATTCAAAGTCCAGGAAAAAACATGCAATTGAGTATTTTTGATTTCCTGGTAATTACAGTTATCTGTAGGCATTTTGTGTTAAATGGTATCAATTGAAAAGAGAAGAGAAAAGGTTGCAAATGTTTTAAACAATTTAGTTTTCATCATTTTACTAAATACTCACTTATTGCTTTTTGCTCTAAATCAAATGTAGGTCCGCGACCCACAAGGGGGGGGGGGGGGCGAAAATCATTTATTTAATTATTTTGCATAGTACATAGTACAAACTTACTTTTTATCGCGAAGATCATTTATTTAATTATTTTGCATAGTACAAACTTACTTTTAATTATGTTCTCATAAAAGGCTTGATATTTAGAAAAAATTTTACCAATTCATATTGGGGTGAAAAGTAGGCAAGATTGTACTTATATAAACTTTAAAATTTTTCTGGTTTTAAAAGTTTTAAAGTCACTTTAGAATAGGGTATGTATGTATGTATGTAAGTATGTATGTATGTCTGACATATTAAAGCAATTGTCGAACCTCATACTTTCGTGGAAAAATTCCAGTACTATAACGGCAATTTTTGTATTTTATATCATTTTTAATACGTAAACTTGATTACAAATTTAACTCTTTTTCAAATGATATTGGTTTGAGAATAAATAATAAATTTGAGATTAATAATAAATTTCTCAACAGTAAGCGGAATTTAGTCGCAGATAGAAAAATGCATTTTTAAATTAGTATTTAATATCAATATTTGTTATTCAAGTACAATTTATTTAACTCTTTTTCTCAAAGGAGTAATGAAGCTGTTGCTTGTGAGAACCCTTGTTCTAAATAAACAGAATGATTTATTAGTAGTTGTATAAAAAAAAAATATATATATGATTTTAAATCCGAATGTTTTGATCAGAGAGCCTTGATGCTTTTAATATAATTATTCATAGACTACAAGTGCTCTCTTCCATTTGTTAATTTAAAACAAATATATCAAGTAATTATCATTTAAATACACGACTGCATATAATAAATGTCATTTTAAATGTCACAACAAATAAAAATAAAATATTAACAGTTTATAAAACGCTTATATATATTTCAAACAAATTACGTGGATACAAATTTATGTATTTTTTTCCCTACAAATAAAAAAACACTTTGAATACAATTGCAGCATGGACGCGTATAAGGGCATATAAACCATATAGAAAATTGTACAAGAAACAAGAGATAGAAACTTCATAAAATCATAAAACTTAATCGTTTTCCTACCGTTTTTCAATGCTTGGTATAACTTATTAAACATCTATCTGTGCAAAGTGTCTCTAAAAAATTCGGATTATAAAATGCAAAATTTTGCATATATTTTGGTAGAACAATTGTAATAATGAATGTTTATAAATGCTTTATATTAATCACGATTTCATAAAAATTGGGACCAATTGAACTGTATATATGTATTAATCTGTGTGCCAAATTTCATGAAGTTAGATAGTCATATAAGACCATCTTCCTAAAATCACTTTAAAGTTCATAAGTCCAATAAAATTGCTAGTATAACAATAGTTTTTGACGCGAATAATTTTTATATGGATAGAAAACCTAACACAACGTTTTATCACAGTCGGTCCATAATTGACCATAGATCCCATATAAAGAACACTTTCGGGAATTAGGCGCGTAAATATAATTTAAATGGTAATATATATTATTGTATATTACAGAAATATAATTTATACCATTAAATCTTATAATCGGTCGACAATTGGCATTAGTCCCATAAAAGATCCCCTTCACAAGTATTAAAAACACATGGTGAAATAAACAGATCTGACCGACATCATGTTTTTTACTTGTTTTTCGAATAAATTTGCTGAAATTATTAACAAAACCACATCAAAAGATCATCATATTATATTATTTAAATTATGGATATACGCCCTTTTACTTGTTCTTACTTTGATGCATTAAAATTATAAGATAATGAATTTATTTGCAATATGAATAAATATGAGTATTCAGAAACCGAAACCCGTTAACCGGTTTTTGCTTTTTAACAAATCGAGCGGTTTCGATTAATTTTTATTTTCGAACTATTCGACAGATCAGTTTTTTATGAAATATTCTTTCTTTTATATATATATATATATATATATTTTTTTTTTTACTATAGCAACTCTTTTTCCCATTTTTTTTTTTGCATTTGTTCAGGAAACATTATTTAAGGCCCAATTCATTACAACAATCAAATTGTTTGAAAATAAAAATTGTAGAAAATTTTTTTTATTTTTTGGTTTTTGTGTAAATTTCTTACAACAATTCTCTTGTACAGAATCAGGTACTAAATTTTTTGAAAGTATTTCTCATTTACATTATTATTTGATAAAGCCTTATGTTCAGTTTTTTTTTTTTTTTTTTTAATTTCAAATTTATGATTAGAGTAACACCAGACAAACTGAGATACCTGATAGTTTTATATCTTTTAGTTGATTTTTTAATTAACAAAATCTAAGTAAAGTCAATTATAGTTTTGACGGTTGTCATACGAAGAATTTTCTTCAACCAAAATAAGGTAAACTTCGGTAAATAGTTACCGAAATTTTGAGCATAATCCCCTAGCTCCAGACGAACATTATGACTTTTTATTTCTATATTATTTGTCATTACAAATGATATATGCTATACTTTTTTTAGTAGAAATAAGAAACATTTTAAAAATATTTTTAGCAAAAATCGGTTAACCGGGTTTTCTAAGTAAAACCGCATTCGAAACCATTTTTTTAAGCAATTTTTTGAATAATTCGAAAACCGGGTTTTTTAAATGTCAGTTTTTTGAACACACTAGTAAATATGTCACAAATTTTAGATGTCTCCTTCATATTCCGTAGTTTAAATATCAGTCTAATACTTTGCTGTGCTCTATATAGATAGAGAAGGTAGATGTGATACCAGATAGTACCCCATCTCCACCCAGAGACCGATCCCGGTCCATTGTGATGTACTCTATATATTCAAAAGCTAAAAATCCAGGAAAAGAAATTAGTATGATAAAATAAAAAAAATTATAAAATCCTGTCTTTAAAGTAATTTTTTCGGTGAAGTTGACAGATTTTTAATATTATTTTTGTATAAATAGATGTAAATTGGTTACTAAAACAAAATTATAAAAAACACATTTTGAAAAAGTAAGTTTATATGACCTTATACGCGTCCATGCTTCAATTATAAAAGCATTTTTAAAAAATGTTAAGCCTTCAATGATTTACATTCATAAATACAAACTACATGGGAAATCATAAATAATAAATAATTATAAAAATTCGTTCAAAGATTATTGTACATATGATTCTATAAATGTGTTAGTTAAATAACACTGTTTACATTTAAGCATTTAAATTAAATGTAAAGCATTTGACAAGTTTGTCTGTTATAAATGCATAAATATGTATGTATGTGAATAAGCTACAGCAACAATAACAACACATAGTAACAAAAACAATAGTAATTTGTATATGTAAAATTATGAGTGCTCTCTTAAATGAACTATACATACTATTCATATTTATAAACAAAATAAGTAACCACAAAATTATACTTACATAGTGTTTTATATATAAACATAAAGAAATTACAATAAAAACAATCAACAAAATCTTCATTTACATTAATAATAACAACAATAATAGCAACTATATTATCATTATTATTATCATAATAATAATACAATAACAAATAAGCCCAGAACAACAATAGTACTAAATAATGTTACCGTAATAATAACAACGACAGTTGTAAACATATTAAACATTAGCATATTATATTCGGCCGTGCCGAATCTTATATACCCTTCACCCGTGTTAAGATATGTTATATATATGCAGGTTATAGAAGTAATGTTATGTTATATATATATATAAATATATATATCTATATATATATATATATCTATATATATATATATATATATATATATTGCATGTAATTACAAATATATTTACATTTACTATATCCATGTAAACATTAAAAACTTCAAATAATTTGCATTTTCATCCTTATAACATTGAGGTGTAAGTTTGTTTGTGTATCAATCACGTCAAAACGGCTAAACCGATTTTCACGGAGGTAGTTGTAATCTACGTTAGATCTCGATGAGACCTCATATCCACATTTTACGCCTACTTTTAAAAATGCATATTTTTTAAATTTTGCACGTTATTAATGAAGCTACATTCATGAAATTTAACACATGGATAGTGCTTGCACCGCAGAATGTTACATGTTATGCTGATCTTCATCGTATCACCCATATTTTACGCCCATTTGTGTGTTCCTAAATTCAAACATGATATTTAATAGTTCCTAAGATATGGCATATCTTAGGAGCTATTGCAGTGAGAGGCCTCAAATGAAATAAAATGAAAATATGAAAGATAGATCCAGGGGGAGAGGTAACCCCCATAGAAGGTATACATACATTTTCTCATCTAAAAGAATATAACAGTGAAAGTTTTCAAAAGTTTTAAAAGTAATTTTCTTATCAAATTTCGAAGAGGGTGTACAGGTAAATTAAATATTAGTTATTTTATCTAATAAGAAAGCCAAGCGCACCGGTGAAAGCTAGTAAATAATAAATTTAATACTTTGGAATTTTACAAAAGTTCGAATATCTTTAAGAAAGATATAATCACTTAGGTGCAAAACAAATACTTTATAAATGTAAGACAACATTATATTAAAAAAGGTATGGGAGAAATTTATGAACCGATTTAACAGATTTAAGAAACCTAAATTCGAAAAAATATTTATCATAGATTTGTGCAGGAATGAGGCCCATCGCTAATATAGGAGCTTAAAAAAACTAATAACGTATTTTGGCCTATAACTCGGTAACTACTGAATCAACTTGGTTCATTTCCTCAACACAAAAATTGTTAAAAAACAAAATAGATTTTTCTGTGAAAGAACGAAATCTCTAGCTTATATAAGTGCTTCAAAAAATTTAAAAAAAAAACCAAATGTGTCTTAGTATATTGTTGTAGGTTTTTTCAGTACCCATGAAAACAAAAACTATAAGGGAAACAGACATTAAATAAATAAAAAACAAATTTGCCAATAATTCGGATGTTTATGAACCGATTGCGTTACGAAAAATATTTGCGATCGATCCATATAAAAACCAAGTCAGTCAGGACTTGGATATCGGTTAAAAATGCATTTTTGCCGATATCTTTATTACAATTGAACCGTTTTTTTTTTCTAATCTCCGCCTATTTTGAACTGGTTTTTTCTAAATTTCAATAAACTAGTTTTTAGGTAGTAAATCAGCTGAAGAGTGATGAAAAGAAGTAATGAAAATGCATTCCATTCTGCCGAGCATACAAAAATTCTATAAATAACTATATGAAAAAGTTAAACAAAAAACTATAAACTAATTAACCTTAAACACAAGGCACGATGTAAAGTATTACTTGATAACTGCCCCAGTTATGTGTTTCTAAAAAAATAAAAAACAAACAGAAGGGACAAATCAAAAGTAGCAACAGCAGCATTGTTCATTGCTACTTAATAAGTGGCTAAAAAGTAACAAATTATACATTGCTGATATACTACCTAAAAACTGGTAGCTTTAAGCGTTTAAACAATAATAATTGAAAAAGCAGAATACAAAATAATTGTAAAAAGTTTTATCGTAAACCATTCGTCTTACTTAATAACATATAGAAAAAAATAAGTTACTGATTCGATTTCCCAAAAAGTTGTTAGTTTAGTAGATGATGTTTACAGAAAACACCACGGTGGGACGCTGAAGAGTGCTGATGAAGGTCGTGGCGGACCAGAAAATGCATTCCATTCTGACGAGTGTCAAAACACTGTATTCTTCTACAATTATTCAATGAACTTAAGCCGAACATGCAAAAATTCTATAAATATTTTAGGGTTTTTATTAATGAAAGTTTTCATCATCGAAAATGCAAAATAACGTAACAGCACTTTTCATAACTTTACAAGAGGAACAACAAACTTTCTCAAATCAAAATTAATTGTACTACAAACAAAATTACTAAGTTTTTAAATCCTTAAATTTCGCCCAACATATTAGTGAAGTATATTTTTATTTATGTTAAATATTTTTAAAATCATGTACGATATGTTTTTTGGATGTGTATTTACTGAAACCAAAAAAAAAAAAAAAAAAACAACATAACATCAATATAAATTTTTTCAAAAATTATAACTAACAAGATGTGGTGTCTTCTTGGTAGCTAATCAAGTAGAATGAAGTCTGAATTATTTTCAAAAGAGTAATTTATTTTACTAAATAACTTTGTAACAAAAAAAAACTGGTTCTTTTTTATAATATTTTTAAAAAATTTTGAATAGCTTTCATAACTTTGGTAATTTGTAAATCTAAAGTCCTTCAAAAACTCGATATTATGTTTACATTTTTTAACAAATCGCTCAGCGAAATGTGAAGTTATGTTCTTTCCATTCATCAAAATCGTGCTCTTATTGATATATTGTTTTGATTTTCGTAAATGTATTCATTATTTTTGGAGATATAAATCTGAAAATTTGTGATTGTGTATTTTGAAAATGTAAAGTATATTCCATTAAAATACCCGAATTTAAAAATTTTTATTTTAATTGTTTTTCATTTTTATTATTTTAGTTGTTTTTCATATATATAATGGCTATCGATGGGCTTCATAAACGCCATTTCTACATAAAATGGACGGACTTCGTTCTATCGACATCATTTAATACAAGGATCCAGAAAATATTAACTTTTTTGCTTTCCGATGAAAATTGTGGGAATTACAATTGGAATGACAAACTTATATATTACTTACACCTGTGGTGAAGGGTATAAAAAAGAGAGTTTTAGAAAATAAAAGAAGAGAAAAAGAAATATTGATAAAAACTAGTTCCTTTTGTTATTTTTGTTCTTATTTGTGTTAATAAACAATAAAAAAAATCCAACCAACTAACAAGAGCAACAATATGTATACACATGACAACAATAATTGTTTACAACAAATACGTACATGCAGGCCTGTCACAAATTTGGGCAATTTTTGTTGCAAAAAAATGAAAATTTTGGTTTGGTAATTGGGAATCTGTTTCCAATAATTTGGTCCAACTTGTTGAAGAATTTTAATTGTAAAGTTATGTATAGTACCGATTCCTCTGATTTACAAAATGGTGAATCTGAAGTTTAATACATAATGTATTTTTCCAACTCATGTCATGCAAAATATTTATCCAAAAATTATCTCTATAAAAATAATGAACAAATACTTGTTAAAAACAAAAAAAAGTTGTTAATTTGGATGATTTTTCTTTTTTTGTGGGGATTTTTTGAGGAAATTTTCTTATAATGTTGGGGTTGTCCAAAAAAAGTATCTGGCAGCGCTGCGTACATTCATCATGTAACAAAAGAACAATAACTACAACATTGGTAACAGTAAATGTAAACAACAATAATAGTAACTATTAAAAAATGTTTAGAAAGGGCCACATACGTTCATACATATATTTGTATATTTACATATCCATGACTCTGCAGACAGGAAAACATTTACAGACTTGGTTGTAAGAATAGATACACTCTCTAGCTTGCTAGGATAAGTCAATCAAATTGTACTGGTTATTAACATAAAAAAAAACTGAGAAAAAATTTGCAGCCCAAAATTTCTGGATTTAATCAAAAGCTTTTAAACAAATTGGAATGGTTTTAAAAAGTTCTTCTATGGAATTAAATTCCGAGATATGTTCTGAATAAATATGAAAACATTTTTTTGTCCTCCCTTAAACAAATACCTAGGTAGAATTTGACGTGCTAAACACGAACCTGCTTTCAGTTTTTTTCTATCAGGTCTTGATTTTGTTTATGGGCATGTCTAATATTTCCCCATTAATAAGGCATCTACACAAGTATATTTCACCATAAACCAAGAACCGTTGGTACGATTATTAATTAAGTAAATGTTCATTTAAGAAATGAAAGCGTCAAAAATGTTCAGTTTTTAATCCCTTATCATAAAGTTGGTATTGTTGTGAATATATCATCAAAATTTATACACACATCTTGAATTCATTAACAATGAAGTGAAAATACCCTTATATACCTATAATTAAGTGGATCACTGCACAGTGAGGCAGAATCGAAAATTGTTGGAAATAATTCTTCTAATCGACTGGATGGCTTTGCATAAAATTTCACACAGGAGCAGCAGGGGAATGTGCAATTTTAAGTCTGGAAAGGGGACCCCATAAACCCTACAGGAGTGGAGCTAAAGGGGCTCAAAATAGGATACCTCTGACATAGAAAATTTTTAACCGCTAGCAAAACTTATGTTTCTTACCCGATTTCAAAGATTTTTATATCTTCTTAAAACTCTTGATAAGATATATGAAAAACATGTGCTATTTATCTCGTATAGTTTTCGGGTTATTTGCATTTGAAATTTCAACTGTTTCAATTTTGCAAGATATTGGTCCAGTTTTTTCAATATATACCTCGACATTTCTTACCGGCTTTATTAGATTATTTTCTATAATTATTTAGAGAACGAAATTATCTATCGACTAAAGAAAATTTGAAAGAAACGATTTTGAACTTGAAAATTAAAAAAATTATGATTTTTTGTGTGAGTTGTGCCAAATTTGAAGCTGATATTAAGATTATTATATGATTTATGCAATTTAAGTGCATTTCAGGAACTGCTTTATATGGGCACTGTGGTCAAATGTGCACCAATTCCTATGAAATTTGGTAGAATAATTTACGGTTACAAAAAATGTTTTATTGTTAAATTTTATCAAAATCTGACTACATATCTGTTACTTATAACCCTTAAACACCTTGTCCGAGAAAATCCTTGCGAAGAAGCTAGCTGAAATAATAGACCGATGATAACTAATTCCAGTTGTAATTTTTTTTTTTATTTATTTTTTTTTTTTTTGTTTAAAAAAAAACTGGAGATACCAAATTTCATTCAATTATTTTCAAAAATGTGAGCAGCAGATCTAAGATATTCAAAGATAGATCAAACATTGCAAAATAGCTTAAAATCGAATTCACAAAATGGTAAAATGGAATATACAACTGGGCATTCTGATTTTTAACGTGTATGTAAAACTAAATGAAAATTCTGGATATTAATATTACTTTTTTGCTTTTAAAAATTTTAAAACTTTAAAAATAAACATATATGTAATGGTAATTATACTAAATTGATAAATTGTTAATTTATCTACCGGTAAAAATTCTTAATTTTTATTATAATATCAAATGATATTTTCTGACTCTAATATATGTTATAAGAAAACCAAAATTTTAGTCACTTCAAAGAATTAAATTTTTCTTTCAATTTGGACTTCAGTCACGACCGCATATAGGCTTTCACGACAAACCTTGTGTAGAAAAATGTTATCTTTAAAGTTATATAACAATTCTATCATAAAACCCATTTTTTTTTTTTTTTGATTTATTGCCAATGTTTTATTTCAATGATGAAACACATGTACTATGTGATTGATGAATATACTCATGGAAATTATAGATACATTTTTGTCCGAATACGTGACACAGCCTTGAGTCTTGAGATCACTGTTGCCAGTTTAGCCTTTTTAAGGCTAAATCTAGTCCTTTTATTTCACTTCTATCCTCCAGCTTTTTTTCAGCCTTTTTTCATCCTTAGAATTGCTTTAAAAAGGTTAAAATATTAGTATTTCAACAATGAAGAAAATTGTTTTTTATTTGCTATTACTAATTTTATTTTTACGAAATCATCCATGTTTGTGTATTTACTCGGAAAAAAATCGACACTATTTATATTTAGCAAAAACTTTCGCCTGCAGCGCTTCGTTTTCCAAACCAATAATAATTTAACTAATTTTGTGGACTAACTATATTAAATTATTTTTTAATATACTTGATTAACGATAGAACTATTTTTGAATATAATTTAAAACAAATCTCATAAACAACTAAAAATCACTTCAAAAAAATGAGAATTTTTTATATGAAACATAACACAAATTTGTATGTGAATTTTTTGAACGATTTTTCATTGGATCATTTTGCTGCCAGTTTTATTTATAAATTTATTACAATATCTTAAAAAATTGTCAAAAACTAATGAGAACGTGAAAAAATAAGTTTTAAAACTAAGAAAATAAATTGCCCTTTTCTAGTTTTATTTTTTAAGGCATTTAGCTTTTTTGACCTTTTTCAATTTAGCCTAATTTTTCCCATATTCTGGCAACACTGCTTGAGATCTATGATCAGTTATGATGCGATCTTTACAAACTTAAAAATGAATGTTCTTGTGCCAATTCCAAAAAGATATGTTTTACATACTGTTCGCAAAAGAAGAGCAGGACAATGCTGATTGTCATCCAGCATTGTCCCTGCCTCAGCCAGTGCATCTGCAACGTAGTTGACTTGGTCCTATGTCGCTTCAATGTAGTTTATATAAAACTAAAATTTTTCCCTCAGCTTTTGCATAATTGAACATGAAACATATTGTACCTTTTATTCTCTCCATTTCTGTTCATTTTACATTTATGCACTCGTATCTTTTGCCGCCGTCATCATAAAATGTTTATGCCAGTAAATGTATGAGTTTATTTTTTGAGTGTTTTATTTAGCAATAAGTATTTTTTATTACTATTCTTTTTTTTTTTTTTTTGTAGCAGCAGTTGTATAAAGTGAATGCTTTTAGTGGAAATGACTGACTTAACTCAGCTAAAATTGGTAAAAGTGACTGAGTGGAGCGAGTGAATGTACAATAGAAAAACATTTGTATGATTTGTAAAGTAACTATTGCAAGAAATGAAATGATATACTTACTTTTAACATGAAATTGACTTTTAACAAACAAAGCAGCAAAAAAAAGAGCCATAATAAAATATGCATATGCAAGCATGATAGCAAAGAAATAAATAAAATATAAAACCACGACAAACAAAAACTCCAGTTAATCCTTATAAATTATAATATACAATACTTCAAACTTTTTGTTCGACTAGGAGTATTTATGGCAGTATACACTCTGAGGAATCTGCAGAATTTAGAGGTCTGGATTACTAGGGATTATTTTAGGGTTCAGAACAAATATTATATGTTATGACAAACAGTCTTTTGTGAAGGTATCGGCTAGGATTCCAATTGGGTCATATTTCATGGCCATAAGGGAATGGGCTGTAGGTAGAACGAATCATGCTTGGAGGAGTAGAATGGACTGCAGGGTATCTAGGTCGTTATGGCCTAGTCATAAACCAGCAGATTCGAAGAATCTTCTGAACGTGAGCCGTGGAAATCTAAGGATCATTGTTGGCATGATTACTGATCAGCTTGCACCTTATAACCAGTAAGTGGGACTCTGGCGCGTCAGATTTTTGCAGGACTTGCGATGATGTGGAGGAGCTAGAGATAGTGGAGTATATACTCTGTCATTGTGTAGAGCTTCAGCGAAGTAGACGAGGTGGTTTGGGAGCCATATTCTGCATGAACTAGAGGAGGTTGCGGATGGAGAACTCGGCAACCTTATAGGGTTCGTAGTAGGAATACAGTGGCTTAGAGTTAGTCAGGGTTGATTTGATGGGTCTTAGGTTCCATATTTTTCTTATTTTTCTTATACTTAGCTATCTTTCTTTCCAATATTCTATTAAGATTTCTTCTCTTTCTTCATCTATCATCTTTCTCTGTTATTTATAAAGAGATCACAATAGACTGAATGGTCTCTGGGTGGAGGCGTGAAGATGGCGCCCTTTTTAACCTAACCTAACCTAACCTAACCTAACCTAACAAACAGTCTTTAATGCACTGTCTTCAATTTATTTATATGAGAAATATGAGCTTTCTTACTTCCTGAACAGACAAAGGATAATATTTTCGTTTAAAAAGTTAAGCGGGTTTATTCTATGTTTAAGGCGCTCTTTTTTACAACCTCCCATAATATATTTTTATTGCTATCGTGCTTACGTTTTGATCACGATTTTTTCTTAAGTGCATTAGAAATGTTTGTCCAAGTCTTCCTTTTACTTCTTTGAAGGAAACGTGCACCGAATCGCACATTCAAAATAAAAATATGAATGTATTTTCTATACTCATTGCATGTTTTTTCTAATAATCGTTAGTTAAATTCATATGACATACATATGTAAGTATGTATAAGCAAACATCCATACTGAAGTATGAATACAGTGGTAGATAAAAAAATTCGTAGAACACTACTAATAAAAAATCTTCTAAATTACAAGGAACGAGAATAAAAAATGTATTTATTAATTTATGGAAATAAAATTTTCTTGAATAACTTTTACTCCACACTGTTTATATCCAAACAATACGACAATAACAGCTACAACATCTATTATTGCTGTTATTATTGTTATTGTGGTTGCTGTTATTGTTGTTGCTAAATTTTCAATTGCTAATGTATTTTAATGTGAAAGAAAAAAAAAACAGACAGATTGCAACTAAAATTTATTTGTATGTGCCATTTTCTGTGACAACTCTTAAAAGTGCAGACTAACTTCACAAAGTAAGAAATAATATATGCTTCGTTTTTGTCACTCTATCCTTTATATACTAAGTATTTCTACAAAAAAAAAATAAATAAATAAATAAATAAAGAAAAAACTTAAAATGAAAAGCATACCGAACTTACCATTAGATTTTTACTAATATTTCTTTAGAGTTAGACATAAAGTCTATCAAATATATTTTTTTTTTTCGCTATTACTGTTCTATTCTTCTTTTGAAGCTTAAAAGCCATTGTTAAGTATTTTCGTATGATATTACTCGTACGATTTGCCATTGTTATTGCTTAAGTTTTATTATTTGTTTTCTTTTCTACAAAAGTACAAAAATTATAACAAAAGCATTAAACATTTTTATGCTACAGACAGAAAGTATAAAAGTGTTGCGCATGAATTGAAAATGAAATATGAGCTCATTATATGTCAGCAATATATAATATGACTTTAAAATATTTTTAATTCTTTTAGTTATTATTTATACCCTACATGTATTCAATTTAAAAGATTTAAATGTAAAATTCATTGTAGCTCCGAACTCACGTTTTTTAAACTATGATATAGCAGTATAGTTCCCGATATTGACTCCAGTTTACAAATATATGTACATGTTTATGTATGTATATAGAAGGAAAAGCATTCGCCACTTATTTTTTTAAAGTGCTGTATTCTCATAACCGTAAATGATATCTGTAAAGTTCCTTTGCACTAAAGCCTTAGATATGTTGGCATTGATTTAAGTCCTTTTGATCTAAATATCTTTTCATTACGGTAATTTTTTTATGAATTTTTGACGTAAGCAATAATGGCGAAACTACCCCAATCAATGGGGTCAGTTCGTCAAATTATGCGGGCAGAATCGCTTGCCTATATATGATTTTTTTTACTTTATTTGAATACTGCAATTAAAAAAAAAAAACAAATATCAATATATACACTTGGCTGAATTTTATGAAAAATAAATAATATTTGTTTAAATTCTGTTAACGCTAAATAGTCTATATGTACAGTGGAATACCTGCAACTTGTAAGTGCCTCGTAGCTGATCGCGATGTTCTTAGAGGTAAAGTTGGGTAGGCCTACCAGCAGTCTGGCGGGTACTCCCCAAGCAGTGTTACCGTTTAGCAACTTTATTCGGCAATTGCCCCTTTTTCAATAACCTGGCCACTTTTTTAGCCCTTTTTTTTAATGGAACTAAATGGCGACCTTTTAAGAATATATGCTAAATGACGAGAAACTATGTTGTTTGCAATATTTCGACCCATAATATATTAATTAATTATTTTTAAACTGTTTCACAATATACTGATGTAAAAAAGACCTCGAAGAATTTGTAAATGAACTTGAAACTGCAAAACTAAAGCCAATGATACAATTTATGAACAAATATTTAAAACATAAAATGCCAAATCTTTTTGTACTAAATTAGGAAAATTAAAGAATAGATTTGATGGATACTAATATCCTGTCTTTTTTTAATTTTTTTTTCTAGTTATCTCTAACGAAAAATAAATTGTCCAGCAGATATAAGGTCAATACTCATGAATCCAAGTTTTCAATCCTAAATTTGTTAGACGGGGACTTGTAAGACTGTGGTCCCAATGAAGACCTCGTGCAAAAGAACAGGAGTCTAATTAATAAAAAGACAATTTTATGTAAAATATTTTTATGAATAAATCTTTATTTTTGCAATAATAAAAATTATTATATATAAATAATTTTGTTATTAATAAAACTGAAATTAGTGGTTTTTCTTAAAATACAATATTTTTGTTTTTTAAAAACTAAACAAATTTTAAGAAGTTGTTTTTCAAATCCTCTTTTTTGGACACTTTTTCAGAATTCTTATCGATAACGCTGTCTCCAAGAGAAGCCTTGTGCACCAAAGACAATTTTTTCACACTTTAAATGAATTTATTAAGAAAATTCTTGTTCAACATTATCAGTGTGAAACAAAATCTTTATTAAATTCTAAAAACTAAAAAAAGTTATCACAGAAAATGCCTACAGCGAGGGTATTGGGAGGGAATTGAAAACAACAATTAATCGCGTCTACATACGATCAATTGTACATTGGAAATATCAAAATTTGTTTGATTAGAGATCTGCGATAAAGAAGAAGGAAATCACTTAGTGCCGCAAAATTTAAAACTTCATTTTCAAGGTAATTGGCAGATGTGCCACTATGGTGAATGAACCTTTAATTGTCTATAAAGAGCAAAACTTGTTAAGTCTTCTAAGTGCATTCAAATGTACCTAATAGGTGAATATTAATTTGTCCTAAATCATTCATCGACGCTCTTAATTTAGGAAGTCCATTTTTATGAAAACTTAATAAAATAATTAATGATTTTGAATGATTCTTGTATACCATATTCCTAGATAAAGGTTATCACATAAATTAAAAAAAAAATACATCAATTAATAAAACTAATTAAAATTAACGAAAAGATGGACGTATATTACCATTCTGTCAAAAAAGTTTTAGAGTTCTAAAAATGTGATTACTAAAGTAGAGGTATAATTTTTTCCTGAAGTAGGTGTAGTTTTTGATACACTTTACTCCAATGTCTAGACAGATGGACGAACATAAACATTCTGCCGAAAAAAATCGTAGTCTTTTAAAAATGCATTTTTTAATATTTAATAAATAAATTAAAATCTAAACTAAGCGGCCATTTTAGATCTATTTTACCCCAATGTCTAGACGGATAGACGAACATTATCATCGGCAAAAAAAAAAAAATAAAAAAAAAAAATTTTAAAAATCATAGAATTCTAAAAATACTTCCTTCTACTAACTAATAAATAAAAAAATAAATCGTGACTATTAAAATATTGATATCATCTTTCCCTAAATTAGACGGACATATTCGACCCATTTAACCCCAATGTATGGATAGACGGACGGACATTAACATTCTACAAAAAAAAAAAAAAAAAATCATAAAATTCTAAAAATATTTTTTTACCTAACAATAAATAGAAAAATAAATCTTTATCATTATAATTTTGATATCACCTTTCAATGAATTAAGCACCATTATCGACCCCTTTTACCCCAACGCGACTGTGGAAATTAATAATGAAGGCAAGCGATCGCTCAAAAATTAACCACATATGAGCGAGACCAAAGTTGTGTCCCATTATAAATTAAAAATTAGTATAATTTCGGTCATATTTATTCATTGTTTCCTATGTTGTCTTGCTATTTGAAGAGCTCTTCTATTAGAATTTAATTGTGGATCACATAATACTTTAGCACTTTTGATAGCATTATTAGACACTTGACAGGTGACTGGATTGCCGTTAACAATACAGGCAAATTCAAGATCAGTTGACGTTAGGTCTTTCTGCATTCTACCATCCTTTAAATCTTATATCTTTATTTTTTTCTCGTATAAGATATTTTTTTTTAGAGAATGCTATTGAATGTATAACGTAGGGTATTTTTCAACTTAATTTACTTTTTATATAAATGTATTTGATGGCTACTTGATTATTTAAACTCAGTTGCCAATTGTTTTTTTAGTTCACATAAAGTGTTATATTGTTTATTATAAATTTTATTTTGATTACTATTATATCTATGGCATTTATATGGAATTATGGCAATTTTAAGTTAAGTTTCTTTAAACAATTATCATGGCGACACAATATAATAACTGTTGTTTTAAGTTTCTTAAGAAATCGTTAACGAAAACAAAGACTTTAGTTTCATCACTTGGCAGTAACTGCGGTCAATTTGTAATAATTTTTTTATAAAAACTGATCGAATAAGAAAGTATTTGATAACAAAATTATGAAGGAAATGAAAATAGAATCATTACATAGGAATTGAAAAAAAATACGATTGGCGATTGACTTTATTTGAAGATAACACCGTTTGATTTTCAGCATCTCAAGCAATTGAATTAATAGAGTCGATAAATCGTTGTTATTATGATATTCATGTTCAAATGTTTTAATGAAAATTTTAATGTCTGTGCTTTTTTTTTTTTTGTAGGGTATTTCATAAAAGTCTCATATTGCAGCTATGTTTTTCAATATAAACATTTTTAAGTTTTCCAGTTCATTATGATATCATATCATTTTATGGCATTTAAACAAAATTCGTTTTAATATGAAACTGCTAACATTGCAAAAATTGTGTATATTATACAATAATGAAACTTTTGTTTCAAAAGAATCTGCCATTCAACAAAATTTATTTATTATATAAAATTCAGAGAATTTGCTTTTAACAAACAAATTTATAAAGAGTTTTTATTGAAAATGTAATACTTTAAATTAAATAATAAAGTTACAAATTATAATGAAGGTAAATTGACAGAGAGGTATGGAGTTATATTTTTGATATTAAATATAAATAAATGAAGAAAAGTTATAGAAAATTAATAATTAAAGATAAACATTAAATTATTCATAACTAAATTTTGTACTACAATAAACTAACTTTTAAAAAGCAAATCATTTCTTTTAATAATACAGACATTCAAGCATTCTTTTTTTATGAAATTTTATAACTAACTCACCTTTTATTTATATGTTTTTCTATTATTTTTTAACTTAATAATCTATTTATAATGAAAAGAATTTGTTAAGAACTCTTTGTGAACATCTTTTATGAATAATGACTTTGTATGAATTTTCGTGCCTATTCTTTTTACTGTTTTATTTATTTATTTATTTATTTTTTTTAATTTTTCTTAGCTACAAAATTATAAACTTCAATTTCAATAATGATAAATTGCTTGCCCAAATACGCTGCGATAAAGAAAAAAATTTGCAAGAAGATATGAAACAAAAGTCTTGATTTTTAATAGAAAACAATATACATTATTTGCAATAGCGAGGTACAGATTTTAAAAATTATAAAATTAAAGAAAATTTCAAAATTATACTAAAAAAGATTAACTTTTTATATAGCAACATAAGTTTCTAAATAATTTATTTAAATATTTATTGATATATGTACATTAAAGAGTCTTACGAGAAAAAAGTACCTTGATCTGTTTTTATATCATTCCCAAAATATTATATTTGAATGTTTAAGTTTACGTGAGCTGGACAATTTTCAAAAGACGTCTAAAAATATGTATTTCTTTCAAAATCATTACCAAATTTTCGTTAAAATAAAATTAACTTCAAATTGTAATAGAGGCATACCAAGGCCTGTAATATTAATTTAAATAATTGTTATGTCTCTTTACAATCGTGGAATATTCAGATTTTTCTGAAGTTTTCTGTCATATTTTCTTTTTCGGACATATAATTTTATATATTTCGGGCATTTTTCAACATATACTGTGTTTTAATGTACCATTGGATTGGTCTATTCTAACACTATTGAAGATTACACTTAATTAAACCTTTAACAGCAAGTGGGTTAATTTTATGCATTTAGTTCCCAAAAGGGAATCAGCAATTTTTGAAAATAAGCCACATGGAAGTACTTATTATACTTAAATATAGATGAATTTATGAAAAATAATATAATTGTTTTTAAAAACCCGATATTAATCGAATTAAATAGATTCTTTAAATTTAGTCACTATTTTACACGAATTTATAGTTTTTGTGATAAATTCATGTGTTTGGCGACATCTATTTTCTTAACTAATCATTTAATTGACATAAAAATTAATTAAACCCATTATGAAAATGGTAATTGTGCAACAAAAAGGTTAAATGAATACAATGAAAATTTCATAAAATATTCCAACTTTAATAAAATAGTACTTAAAATAAAATCATCCAGCTGAAAATTTATTTTATTTATTTATTGAATAATGACAATACAATTTTAAATTTTATTCTAATTCTAACCGAGCGGAGTAACGAAGACTATTGCTTGTTGTAGAGAAACAGACCGGAGTCTGTGGTGTGAATCGAACTCCCAAACTGACAGACTAGCTCACTACCAACTAGGCCATCGGGTACCCCAGCTGAAAATATTATGCATGGACCACATACTTATGTATATATGGAGTTCCATATATATTTCCATCAGAAAATTGAGGGTATATGGAAATATATGACCATACCTTTTTATATATATATTCATATATATTCAAATTCACTATAGTGAATGAAGAAAATAATATATATATATATATATATATATATATATATATATATATATATATGAATGAGGAAAATAATGTATATATATACACACACACACATATATATATATATATATATATATATATATATATATATACATATATATATATAATATACATACATATTTGCTTTTAAAGAATTTGAATTTGGCAACCAAGATACATATATACATATATATATATATATATTTTTACAACAAATGACAGATCTTCTCGAAACTCTCTGAGACGTATCTAAAACGAATAAAATGTTTAATAAATTTTAACGAATAGTTGTTTGCTATTTGAGGAGTTGCAACAACAAAATAGATTTTTCAAACCTCGGTGTAACAAAAATGCAGGTTTTTATTTAAAAACCCAGCAAAAACTTCTTAGTTTTTGGCAATAGCAACTACTTATTAAAGTAGTTTCTCGGTAATGAGGCGTCATTATTATTTGCCTGTATTACATGAATAAGTACAGTAATATTGCAATCAAGTGGATGAGTTGGCTAGAGCGCTGGATTAGCAACCAGAAAGTTGTTGGCTAAACAAAATGTCTAAAAAGATAATTTATACTAAGAAGAGTTTTTGTAACTTGAAAATTAAGTGCGAGGTGGTGTACTGAGTAAGACTTTAATCATTAAAAAGGAATGGTTAATTTGTGTCTAAGTTCAAATCTCACTGACGGTAAATTTTTTTGTTTTTTTATTTTTATTTTTGTTTAGGTATATATCTTTGAGTAACCCTAAAGTCTAAAAATAATTACGTGAATTTGTGGACAACTCGAGCAAAAATAGCTAGTAGTTTATTTTTGTTTCCAATTATACCTGCTATCTTACCAGGAAAGCAAAGTTTTTGCTGGGAACGTAGGTTTTTACTTGTAGAAATATTTCTGATAGGTTTAAATATATTCCGAGTAGTAATTTTATATCTGGTCCATAATTTGTTCCTAACGGTATTTTTAGATAATTTGCTACAAAATTTAATATTAATTTTCCGTTTTTTTCATCGCCTTCCCATTAATTAATTGATATTTTTACCTGGAAAGTGTCTGCTTCAAAATTAGTAGGGGAAGAATAAACATAACCCATTTCTCAAGTGCATATTCTCCTCAAGAGTACATTAAAGTATCTCGAAACTTCTTAATCGATTACGTATATTCCTTCAAGGCCTATCAGAAAAGTACTCTCATTAAACGATCAATAATAAGGTAAGTGAAAATCTCTTTCATCTGTTTGGTCTAAGAATATGGAATTAAATCAAAAGTATGGCAATTTTGATATTCACTTACCTTCTTTTCATGCAATTTGTTGACATGTATATTTCCATATATGACGAAATAGTTCATATATTTTACTATATATGCTTCCACATATTATAAATATAATATAAACAACTCAGCTCACACACTTCTATATATAAACCCATATATAATGATATATCGTCATATATAAGTCATATATAAAAATATGTAACTATTTTCAGCTAGGCATAGATAATTTTACTAAAATTTTAATTTCGAGAGAATGAAAACTAATTTAAAAAATGTTTTTACCTATTGTGTGTTGAACGTCATTTGTTTACCATATGTTGTAATTTTTATGATAAAAACTTAAAAATAATGTACACGGTTGAGGTATTTTAAAAATGGTCCAGCTCACGTGAATGATATAATTATATCGAAATATTTTATGGATTAGTTTAAAACATATCAATCTTTAATTTTAGGAGAGATACTTTTGCAACATTTTTTGTCTCCATATAAAATAATACACTTTAATGTACATATATGTTATTATAACCTTTTTTCTGGATTACTTTGAGCATCACAATAACAACTACAAATTACTTCACTACCACTTTCTTAGTAAAATTTTCTACAGCATTTATCTACTAAATAATTGTTTCAACTTGTATAAATCCTTTGAGCGGCATTCATTTTGTTTTCAAATTAATCCTTCATAAGAGTTCGTTAAAAAGTTCCCTCCCTAATACCCAAGAGAGGAGCCACAAAAAATATGAATTCTCATTTAAGCTCCAAGATTTATTGGCAGGTGGAAACATTTTTGTTGTTTTGAAAATTATTCAAAAACTCATTTGTCATAAAAGAAAATTGGTAAAACGAGCAAAATAAAAAGAAATAACGAAATAAAAATGGAAAATTTATGTTTAATAAAAATATTATTTTTTACGTTAAACGTACAAAAAATATGTAGTATGGATAAATTATTAAGACAGTATAAAACATTTGAATGTGAAATAAATTACTAGATGAAGAAGATTAAATAAGTGAGATACTATTATTCTACTTGCACCATTTCCAAAAATAATATGGAATGACTCTAAAAGCACGACTTTAAGCAGAAAAAATTTTAAAATTAATTCATACCAATATAGATTTTAACTACACTAATCTCCCAGACTTTTTTTTTTTTTTTTTGATTTCCCTAAAGGTATTTAATATCTTTAAAACTGAGACTATAATCTATACAAACTTTAAAAATTTTCATTTTAAACATGGTTTTTTGTTACTTTCTTCCCTTAACAAAACTCTCCAAACAATTTAGCCTTTGTTTTGAATTGTTTTCCCCCTAAAAGTACAAAATTTTACCAAAGCCTGTCTATGCCAGCAAAATAAGCAAGAAAAACCAAACATTTCATTGTGAAATATTTGCATGCAAAAGACATCTCTATTTTTTTTTTTTTTTTCGATGGGACAAAAGAGCGAAAAACTTGAAATGGTTGTCATATTTTGTGTGCCTTAAAATGTCAATGGTCATGTATTAAGAGTCAAGACGAAGAAAATATATATTTATGACAAACCACAAACGGCAAAAAAGAAGAAAAATAAACCATATTATCAATTTAAATTAAAAAGACTTTAAACAAGTTTAGTATGGGGTTTCTTACATGTCAAACTTAATTCTAGCGTTTAGATAAATGAGCTGGATACTTTTTAATAGACGGTTAAGAAATAGTATTTTAAATTTATATTATAAAGCCCCTGCTTTATGTAAGAAGATGTGATCTAAGTATAATATTTATAAAATTAAAACAAGTAAAACTTATAGTAGGCAAACCCAACCATATAATACCCTACCCATGTGCGATAAAATGATTTCCGCAGAGGGTTTTATGTGGTACCTGTGCACTAATTGTGGACTGATTCTTATATTAAATATGCATAATATATATCATTTTGATAACAACATTTATTCCCGAAAATGGTGAACTAAGTGAGAGCTAAGCCCAATTATATACTGATCTTTATAAAATTTGGCATACTCATTCGCGCTTGCATAAACCTTATTTGTACTGAATATTAATAAGATATTATGGCATTCATGCACTTTAAATCCCTCTTCCAGGAGGAATTTGTATGGGTGGTTACGTGAAATAATGGATCGATTATAATTTTCTTCCTTGACCCAATAGAAGGCCAAATGCCAAATAGCATTGGCATCCATATAAAAGTTTTAATCATCTTTATGAATAAAACGTTTACATGGAGAATCGGACAGACGGGCATCGATAAATCAACTCAGAAAGTGATTCTGAGTCAAACAAGCATTGTCGTTACAAACATCAGCACAAATGCATAATAAAAATATAGCTTGCAGGCCAACGAGTTCTTCTAACTTGTATCTCCATTAGTGAGGCCAAAAATGTTACTTTCACTTGTAACTGGCTACTAAGGAAATATGATACAGCTACGGCAATAAAACAGAGGCTCAGGCACTACATGGTCTTGATGTTTTTTAACAGTTCTGCAGTCGTCGAAAGCTCCTCTCTGCTGAAAAAGTTTCCATTTGATAAAGGTGTTGCCGAGTTGAACTCAGACCGTTCCAGAGCGTACACCCAATTCTCGTGGATTTTGTTTCACGATTACGCATAATTTTACTGCGACCCACCATCTAATCTAAACCGATGATTAGAAAATTAAAAATATTTACGTTTACCCTATGTAAAGTTAAGAACCACTGCTTCATAAAGACCACAAGCTGCAGTATTACATAGAAATTTAAATGTTCAAATACCAGGCTCCAGTCTGCTGATCATTTTTAAGATGTTGTTTCCAAGCGGTAATTTTATTCAAGTTCAGACGAAACCAGATCTTCCAGGAAAAGATTTAGATGGTATTCGCTTAATAAAGTATGTGGGGAGAATATCAAATTCGTATGATATCAGAAAGGCAAGCACCTTATGTTCTCATATGAAGTTAGGCCAGAAAAATGGCGAAAAACGGTTTGATACCTTTTTGGGTAATGAGAGCCGTTCTGGTAACCAGCGGACCGTAAATTATGTACTTATGTCGATATCTACATTGATTACGCCATGAAAAAGTCTAATTCTTTAGTGAAATTGGAATTTTATAATGTGTCCAAGTTCCGAAAAGTTTCAGTTGCATTAGAGAGAGCATTTTCAAGTTTCATATTTTATTACGTATAACATACTTTGGTCTAGTGCCACCCATACACCTTCTGTAGAACGTACATTGGGACTGAATTAATTAATAATATATGTTGTAAATATAACTTACTACTTTAATTGATACAGAATTTTGTACACGCATAACGAAATAATTTTGTTTTTATTTTTAAGTTTTTTTCTGATTATTTTTCAAAGGTTCATACTCTTATTTAATGCTTATGAGTTCTTCCACATAAAAAGTTTCTTTAAGAAGTGTGTAATACGATCGTCTGATAGACAACAACCGACAAATATTGATGGCTCTCCTATAAGGTGCTTCGGCAATTATCACTGAAACGTTTTAGAGTATAAAATTCATAAATTAATGCACTCGCTGGCAGTAGATTTTCGGCCAAACAAGTTGGCACGATTTCACTGACTTTACTATGGACACTTGGTATTCGTAAATATCGGTTATATCTAAAAACAAACAAATAATAATAATAATAATAATAATAATAATAATAATAATAATAATAATAATAATAACAACAATAATAATAATAATAATAATAATAATAATAATAATAATAATAATAATAGTATGAGTGTCAGGTAGGATATGGGAAACGAAAATTCCCACCTGAGAAATCCCAGAAAATTATCAAATAACGCTCCCCTGAAAATTTTTTTTTATATTCCCGGGAAAATGGAAAATTTAAATTATACCTTTCGAAAAATTTATTACATTTTAGTTGAATATGTTATTTCGCTTTTAATAAAAAATATCTAAATAAGTGTAATGACTTAAAGCACACATAATTTTTCTTAATACGATTATCATCAAAAATGAAGGTCCATTCGAAAATTTTAAGAAATTACAAAATATCCAATTAAAAATTTCTTGATGCCAAATTACTAAATATTTATAAATAATTATAAGAAAGAAAAATAACATGCCAGAAATTTTAAAAATATTTAAGAAAAGACCGTATTCAGAAAGCTCGTCTTAAAAAGTTCAGGTTTTAAATCATCGTGACTTACTGCTTGTTTTTATAACACGAGCGCAAAAACAACTCGTCTAACTTACATTTAAAACAAAAACAAAATTTCAAAATTTGTTTTTAGCAAATGCTGTTATGGAAACACTCTGCGAGTAGTTTAGGAATATGAAATAGCCTCTGTTTGAGATGGTGTTAATAGAAAACAAAATAAATTATTAATTTTACTTTACTTTATAATTTATAGCTTCAAATATATAGAACAAAATATTTTAAGCAAACTCGTAATAAAAAAGATGGCATTTATGTAATTTTATGATTGGTGTTATAAAAACTATGCATATAAAACTAAATGTAGCTTTTATTCAAGAAAATAGCTTGTTGTTGCTAGGTACTGAAAACCCTTTAATATAGAAGCTTTCATCAACGGACCAATGGATCAACGGTATGTAATAATAAAATAATAGCTTTTTTTCAGCACATTTGTATTTACAGCAATACCGTTGAGATTTTTAAAAAAGTGTCCAAAAAAAGGGAATCTCAAAAAAATAAAGTCGCCAAAAAAGGGGCTAAATGTTTCAGTATTAAAAAATCCTTAAAGCAAAAACAAAATATGTTATATTTTAAGAAAAGCTATTAAAAAAAGGATTTATTCATGAAAACAGTTAACATAAGATTGAAATTCCGTACTTTGTACAAATCCAAGTCTAACAAATTTAGGGCTAAAAGCATGAATTCACAAGGGCTGACCTTAATTCTGTTAGATACTTAATTTTTAAAAACGTTCCGCTAAAGCATTGCAATGAGCCAAAGTAAAAATATAAATTAGGATACAAGCATTCATTAATTGATGTTTAAAATACTTGTTTAAAAAACTTTATCACCGGCTTTAGTTTCTGATAGTTTCAGTTCATTTTTTTACATCACTATATTGTAAAACAATCTCAAAATAAATAACTTCTTAGTTGAAAAAGTTGAAGTCGCCTTTTAGTTCCATTTTAAAAAAGGTGCTCCTTCTTTTATTTTGTTTTGGGTGAAATTCTCCTTCTTTTATTTTATTTTATTATTTTTATCTTTGCTAATTGAACCTTATTTATGGCCTTATGAATTAAAAGTACCAAATTGTTTTAAAATAAAATTGGTATGCAAATTTTAAATTTTTTTAGTAATTTAAATACAAATTTTATTATACAACAATTCGCTAGTTGTACTGAATCAGCCGCTAAATTATTTGAAATATTTTTCATTTTCATTATAAACTAATAAAGCTAGTTTTTTTTATTCTAATTTGAAATTTGAGAACTGAGCTTTGTATATTTTTAACAGATTTAAACTAATTTTTATTAACAGAATCTAGGTAAGAAGTAATTTTTAGGTGAATTTCAATAAATAGGTACATAGGTAAGGTTGGATCAAAGGAAGCATTATCAGAATTCAATTCAAACAACGTAAAATTGGAGCACTATCCTTTAGCTGCAGAAGAGCGATATGAATTATTTATTTATTTTTATATTACTTGCCATTACTAATGGTATGTGTTATAAGTGTACTTTCTTTAGTTAACCTGTTTTTTTACATAAAACCATATTCGAGACCGGTTTGTTATTTATCGAATAACCCCAAAACCGTTTTTCTGAAAATGTCGGTTTTTTTAATACACTAATTTTAACAATACATTTAGTTGAAGTTAAGCTTACATTGAAAATTCCGGGAATTCCCAAACCCTAGTGCCAGGTCATTAAAATATACCGGGCCATATTATTGAGAAAGGACTTTTTTGAGTTTGAAACAACACAAATGGACAAATTAATCCAACTTGAAAGAATATTCTAACCTAAAGGTAGTCTAAGTAGCAGGTCACTGAAATATCCCTGGCTATATTGTTTCGAAAGGACTGATCGGTTATGCCGTTATCTTCATGCAGATCAATTATATTGCTTTTATGGCTGATACAATACAGATGGAGAAACGAATGTACCTCCTCGATCGAGAAGCTAATATGATCACTACATGATTTACTTTGTTATAGGATTATCACAGGGCTACCTAGGAATTTTAGTGGCTGTGATTACTAGGAGCTTATGTTTTCCTTTCAGTGGTCACTGTAATAGTCGTTATAAATAGGAAGAAGAGGTATCGGTAAAAAATTTTTCTTCCTACTCTTACGAAATTTAGGACTGGAATTCTAGGCAATCAATTTTTACATGCTTTCAGGAGTCTATCTTACATGCACATCGGGATGTTATTTTTGCTCATATAGTTAATTAGATTTAGACATGGTTTAGAACTTGAAGACTAACATTCTCAGGACTTTAATTTGGTAACGTAATGGGTCCAATGAAATGGATCAAATAACCTGGTCATAGCTTCTGGCTGAATATTTAACCTAATCTAAGGAAATATTTACAAAGTCATTTTAAAATAGGAATCTTTTTGCAAAATTATTGCAAAAAAAAAAAAAAAAAAAAAAAAAAAGATGTTGGGCCTAGACTATTATGAGTTTGACCCATTTTGTATTAATATTTGTAGCTAATTCTGATTAAATCCAAAGTTGAGGTTTACAAGCCCTTATTTGTTCTAGATTTTTTTTTTTTATATTTTTTTTTTTAATAAATATGTTGACTCTATTTAACTTCATATCAAAAGAGTTTTGTCAAGTCAAAGTATTTCAATCGACCCACTGTTGGCTAAGAAGTTTCCGTACTGAAATCTATAGATACATCTTAGTTCCTAGAGTATTCTAAAATATAACTCTGAGTTGTAAATGTCGCATTAGTTATTCGCTATAGACGTAAAGTAGGGTATCCATTATTTACACCTGAAAAACTATATTTTTTTCTTCTTTCTAAAAAAATGTCGTATTTGTTCACACTTGACAAATAGTTTCTGTAATCAACATTTCTTATCAATATGTTAAAACTGGATTTTATTATAAATCTCAACTTTTTATTCAAAAACTTGTTCGTTTGCATGTTTATGCTAAAACAAGCACAAAATTTTAATGCATTAATGAATAAAAAAATCTTTACATTGACTTTAGATCTTATTACAAGTTTCTCTGAACACCATTTTTTATTTATTTATTATTATTTTTTTTTTTCTTTTTTTTTTACTTTTTTCGTTTTCAAGCAATTATTTCTGGACATAATCACAAATCTTCAGGCCCAAGTGTGTGAAAAAACAATTTGCTGCTGCTGACTTTATAATAAAAAATATTAAAGAAAAAAAAATAAAAATAAATAAAGTATTGAATGTCATAATCAAATATTTATTTTTGTGTAGTAGAAATAAACAGAAAAAGTTGTTTTTGTTTTATACAAATGAATTACAAAATCTAAAACGACAATGCTCAAAGTGGACTTTTGCTTGGTTGGTTGGTTGTTTGCTGGCTTTTACGGTTGTATGGTGTTTGTTAATGAAATTGATACGTTATGGTCAGGGCTAGATAACAAGACATTTTTAGATTTTGATAGTGGCATAGAAATAATAAAATAATAATGTGGCTAAGAAAAAATATATATATTAGCTTAGTAATGATTCAAGATTATGAAATAACACAATTATGGGTACATTACCCAAGAGATTGAAAAAAATTATTTTTGTATGGCTACATAGAAAAAATTTAATATTAATTTGAATACATTTCACACACAAATAATAATAACTTAAGCATTCTATAGTTACTCATGTCGAATGATCAGGTTATCTTGAATAGAAAAATGCCTCCTCAAACGAGAGTTTCAACTAAAATTCCATTCAGCTTATGAACAAATTTACTGATACAAAATCGGCAAACTTAAAAGAGTTTCGATCTTATCAATTATTACTTGAAAGCTATGTAAGTGAATGCCCACTAGAACTTATGATTGAAATTATTCTAAGACTTTATATTAACCAATAACTGAATCTATTTTGAAAGCCCTTCGGTCCATGCTACTATAAGACTACATATATTATTTTAAGATTTTTAAAATACCATGAAATTATTTTGGAAATTATTTACTACTATTAAAGACTATATATATAAGCATACGATTGAAGTTAATAGAGACTATAGAATGATCTTTGATTGGAGCTAGTTTGTAACTTAAAAGGCTCAAAATGAAAGAAAATTTGGAATATTAAAAATATATGCCAATGAAGCTGTGATTGTTATAAGAAGACTTTAAATTGAATCCAATTTAGTACCACTTAAAGATCTATCAGAGCAAGCCCAGGAAAAAAAGAAAACGGATCACAGATTTTGTAGAGAGCACAATACCAGAAAAATATCATGAAGTTCTACAAATGAAGATCTATTTAATATGTTACTGGCAACGTCAAATGCGCTCATTTATAGCATTCGAAGTCAATGGAAATTATAATATCGGGACTTTGATGAAGAAGCGCAAGGTCCACTAAAGAATAGAAATAATATAGAATTAAATATAGACTATTTGCAGGTTATTTTCCAACCAAATGAATAATAGTTATAATTTTCTTTTTTTGTTATTGAAGTAAAAAAATAAAATAAACATTAAAAGACTTTTAGTTACCATAAAAAATAAAAATGTTTGTACTTAATGTTATTTTATTTAAAAAAATAATAATAATAATAATAAACATTAAAAACTTTTATTAAAAATAACCGATCCTAGTGGAAGCGGTTCTAGTCTATCCAATTTAAGAATGGAAGGAAATTTGGGATATTAAAAATATATGCCAGTGAAACTGTCATAGTTATAAGAAGACTTTAAATTGTATCCAATTAAAGAACGGTTTAAACTGTTTAAGCATTTTGAAACTCCGATTTTCTTCTTCAATAGTACACTGTTCTTTCATAAAGTTGTGCTTTAAGTTTACATAAATTTTTAAAATCATAAAAACTGAAATATATAAACTATCAAAAGGAACGAAAACTGTTCACATATTCACCTTCTTATGCAGCTTTTAGTGGCAATATCAACAATATTCATAAAGAAGAACGACCTCCTACAACTGCACGAGAAAATCTAAAAGTTAAGAACTATTACTACGAAATATTCAAAAACTATTCCCGGAGAAATTATAAAAAGATGAGTGAGGTAATGTGATTTTATTATTACTAGGTATTCATTTTGGTATTTAAATTAAACTCCTCTATATTGGAAAAATGTGCTATGAACAACAACTTATAGTCTAATTTGTGTCAATTCAAGCTACGGAAAAGAGATCTGAAATAAAATCATTAGTAAGCAATACAGAGAAGCAGGGTGGTGGAAATATAACGTGTGGGTATGTTTCTCTTTTTAAATTTGTGGTAATAGTTAAAAAATCATTATAGATCTTCAAAGCTCGGTAATTGCCATTATTTGAATAAAAAAACCATGGCTATGCAACCAACTGCTGGGGCTTTAAGCCTCAAATTTTTATTTATTTATTCAAACTGCAGAGGCAATTATGTTAACAACACTTCGTGGAATAAGCCAACAAAAATTCAAGATCTGAAATGGTTTCTATGTAGTACCGGCTTGCACTCAAAGTTAAAAAACTCAAAAGAACTGTTTAAAGATATTTTTTTCCTTTCTTTTGATTCCTGTAATCGCGGATTTTAGCATATGTGACAATTCATCCAACTTGAACTAGAAGCACTTGTAGAAATAGGTCAACTTGTGTTCAATTAGTCTGTTGTTGACCAATGTTTAATTATATTGTGGACAAGTAGTGAAACCAAAATTTTATTTTTTTCCAGTTTTTCGTTTAGAAAATTTGCGCCGTTTCGAGTATTACAAAATAAAGAATGGTTGTTTATTGTCCTTGTAATTATGAATCTCTCGATGTGCCCTCAATAGCAGCGCTACATGGGATGCCCAAACTTGGGAAAAAGCATGAATGGCTCTAAGAGGTAGGTTTTTCACGAGGCTCACTCAATGAAGTTAAAGTATCGCGTGATGAAAAACGTTTCCAAATTACATTTTAAAATCGTTGTGGGGCAATAAAATACTAATTTTCAAAAATGTTGTAACTCTTTAAAATCGATCTAAGTTTAGATTTTTTTGTGCAATTAAAAAAGTAACAAAAATCTATGTAAATTTTGCTTTTTGCTTTATATTCTAAAGGGAGGTTTAAACAGATTTGTGGTCGCGATTATATTCAATTATATGAAAATTACCGAACCTCCTTTAATATGTATTTAATATGTATTTTTTAGCTCTATAATTTTTGAATCCATAGAGACATTTTAGATTTTTTTTCTCTTTGTTGGAGAGATATTTTCTTGAGTTTTTCTACAGTTTTAAATTTATTCAAATCGGTTGAGCAGTTATTGAGAAATTTAAGGCTAAAGTTAAACTTTTAATTTTTTTCTAGCATTTACTATGAAAATGCGGATTTTTTGTTTTTTGAAACAGCTTTAATGTATAAACACAACAAGACCGGATTCCTTTATATAGCTCGCCTTGTTAAATTAAACAAAAACTTAGACGGCAACGGGAAATATACAACAATTTTATTTATTATTATTTTCTTTTCAAACATTTTTCGATTTTGTTTACGCAATTCATATAAGTTTTTAAAAATATGGTAATATTTTTTGTGAGAAATATAAGCAATAAAAAATCCGGAGAGAATTAAAATAAAATTTATTTTTTTAATGAGTCGCATTAGGCATTTGTCATACAAATTTGTATGAAAATTTCCGGTCCGTACTTGTTGTGTTTATACATTATAAAAAATGTTATAAACAGATAAAAAAAAAAAAAAATTAATAATACCCAGGATAGATCAGAACCGGTTCCACTAGAATCGGTAGTTTTTGGACAACAAAACGACGATGTTTTTAATACTCATTTTGTTTTTTATTTAAATAATATTAAGGACATGAACTCCTATTTTTTATAATAACTAAAAGTTTTTTAATGTTTGTTTTATTTTTTACTTAAATAATAATAAAAGAAAATTGGAATTGTTATTTATTCGGTTGGGAAGTAGCCTGCAAATATTCCATATTTAGTTCTATTTCTATGCTCTAGCATAGAAATTTTGCGAAATTTTTGGTTTTACTTCTTTGTCTTAGTACCGATATTCTATTTTCCATTAACTTCGAATGCTACAGATAAAAGGAACTGATCTTGATGGAAATATATTAAATAGATCTTCATTTGTGGAATTTCATGATATTTTTCTGGAATTGTACTCCACATAAAATCTCTAATCCCTTTTCTTTTTTTCCTGGGCTTTCTCTGATAGATCTCCAAGTGGTAATAAATGATGGTTAATGATATCTGCTCCATAATAAAGGATCTTGTGAACTGTTGCAGACATATTTCTACATGGATATTTGATTGTATATATTCGTTACTTTTTCCTTCGCATGTTAAAAAGATTTTTTAGCACCAATTTGTTCACTGCACACAAGTACATCGATAATTGTTTCAAATCTTTAAATGAGATTTATATCAACACCAGTTATTTCAGATGTTCCTTCGGGATCTGAAGAAAACCTTCTTGCTGTGTTTCTATCATTCGTATTGCCTGATCCTTGTTTTGGTTGATCTATAATATAATATATTATAATTTATATATAATAAATACGTCCTGAAAATGTTTCCTCTTAAATATCTTAACTCCTTCTTATTGATCCTGTAGGCTTAAAATCCAAATTAAAAGTGATTTTTAGTATGTGTTCCATGAACAAATTTTGGGTCCAGACAGGTAAAAAAGTATATATGGGGTTAAAGAGAACACTTCGTTTTTTTCTGGTAATAGAGTTGGTTTAACCCCTTTTGACCCTCAAAAATTCTATTCTACTAAATTTAAAATTTGAGTAAAATACCTCAGAAAACATTTAATAATACAGCAGGTACAGTGACACATGTAGCAAATTATCGATAATAGTTTGCGAGCAATGGTAATTTATTTCAAAGAAGATAATTTCATATTCGCTATTACTAATTTTATTTTTACGGAATCATCCGTTTAAACAATTTTTTATATAATACAAATTTTAATTATAATTATTTTTTATTATATGTACTTCACTTACCATAGAAATATTTATGAATATACTAAAGAAATTATAATTTGATATAAAAATTTAAAATTATTAAATCAAAAATCACCCAAAATCCTAGAAATGCTTAGTCAAAACCGAATTATAGACCAAAAATTTCGCAAAATCGTTCAAAATATTGAGTATTCAAAAGTAGAACTAAGAACATGCTTTGTGCCTTTTAGAAAATATTAATAACTACTTCCAAAAAAGAAAAAAATAATTTTTTTTTGCAGGTAAAATTTCTGGTAATTTCACAAATTAAAAAGAATATTAATTTTTAATGAAGCTTAAACAGAATGTTTATTAAACAAATTTTATAAACATAGTTTTAAGAGAAGTACTTCAAAAGCAATGAACAAGAAGCATTAGAAAACTACATCCAACCATTGACAACCATGGCCGACTGGTCTAAAATCCAATTTTTTTACAGAAATAATTATAAATAAATAATAAATTTAAGCAATTGTAAAAAGTGACAAATGACAACAGACCAAGCATTTCAGTTAAATTTTGCTAAGCCTGAACGGAAATTTCTTGGTTTTCACAACTAAGTAGGAGGAGGTATTATGTTCTGACTTATTGGGTAATTTGACTAGTCAATAAAAATATAAAAACTTGCAAAATAATTAAAAACGATTCAAAACTGAACAATTAAATATCACATTTAAAAAATATAACCTTTGTAATAGAATTATGTATTGCACAGAAAAAAATAAGAATGAATTTTAATTAACAAATTTCTAATATTAATTAAAGTTTTGTTTGAATTTGCTCAAATCATCTAATTGATAATATTATTTAAGAGAAAATAATTTAGTTTTTTAAAAGTTTAATTATTTTTTTTAATTAAATTGATTAAATTTTTCATTGAAATATTTAATCAAATTAATTAATTTTTTTATTGCAGCAATTAAAAGATGTATATCATTGCGCTAAAAAGTTCACGACAATTAAAATACAAAATTTCGTCCGAATTATTTATTATTTATTTACAATAATGATTTTAAATAAAAATTTCTTAAAACTAGTTCTCGGGAAAACTTGTGCTCGTCGTATGCTGTTATACATATCGGCCGGGCTTTACAGCAAATAATTGAAAAAATCACCTAGTGGACGACACATTAGTAGTAGTATATATATATTCAGTGCGTACTTATGCCTTCTAATGATTCTTTTTTTCAAACAGCGTACAATACCATCTTATAAAAAATTTAACAAAAAATTGTACTTACTGAATAATAAAAGAAATTATCAGAAATTAATATTGAAATCCTCTAAAATTTTTAAAATCTGCGCTTTTACAAGACAATGCAAGGCAAAATTGTCGGCATTTGAAAAAATATATAATTTATGGTTTATAAGATAAAATTATTTTTACTTTTTTTTTCCAAATGCTTTTCTCTTTTATTAGTTTTTTAGCAATTGTAAATTTTTATGGAAAAGAAAATTGAAACCGATTATTAATTTAATTAAATTTTAAAATAATATGAATTATAAAATTAATTGAAACAGTTTATAAAATATTTTTTTTTTCTGTGTATAAAGGTTTAAGCAAAAATTCTTAAAATCGGTATTAATAAATACTAGTGTTAATTTTAGAGAAGATGACTTCGATAGAACCTCAAACAGGCACTAACAACGTTTTTTGAATTTATGCCAGAGAAAGTGGATTTTTGACCAGTGCGTATGGGTTAAAAAAAGAACTTCTCAAACTCTTTTTCAGCACTAAGCACTTCCTTCCAATGACAATGTTAAAATCATAACTACTTCAGCTCTTTTACTGAGTATCAAATTTTTAAATTAAAAACAACATTAGATTTTTCTGGCCTTGTTTTCAGGGCATTTAGCCTTTTTTTACCTTTTCTAAAGTTTATCCTTTTTGCATGAAGCTTTAGGTAAAGCTGATGTATAAATATACAGAAAAGTCTTAAACCATCCTTAGGTTGCGCTTATTTCATTACCATTTTATAAGGGACTCTACTGGGAAGATAGTGAAGGAAATATGTACGTTATGTATCATTAAATGGAACTCTTTGGAGATTTTAAGGAATAAAATAAAGTAGGGCTTTAGAAGTAACTAATTATTATTATTTTTTATTATATGACGATGAAATTCGGGGATTTTATTTATATATTTTAACCAATGGCAAATTTATGTATTTAATATTATTCAAATATATACTTAGTTGACTTCATTGGGAAAATCTAAGATTTTTTTTATTAAACTTATTTATACAATTGTTTTTTTTTTTTTTTTTTTTTCTTAAGCCATTTTCCTCCCTTAAGAAGTACAAAAACTTACATATTTCTTTATATTGCATTTTAAAAACATGTCAACCTTAATCTTTCTTTTAACCTTTTATAACATTATTCTGACCTTTCCATAATATACCTAGCGACTATTTAAAAAAAGGCCTCCTTACATTTTGATATGCTGCATTTAACATTCTGTAACATTGCACATTTTTAATAGAGTACAGCATTTAAAGAAAATAAATAAGAATAAACTGTTATAATTTTATTTACAACATTTTATATGAGTTTATCGTTTCGTATCGTTTCCTTCTTTTTTAAACGATTTAATAAAAAAGCTTTCTTTGCCTTGAAAAGGTCCATTGTGATGGTAATATGAATTCAAGTGTTCCCTGGTGGTAATGTAAGCTGCTTTTATATAAGAGTACATTATATTATTTTGTATATTCTTAAGGTATAGCTGGTTGACGTCATGTTATATTTTCTGAAATGTTAGCTACAATAAGGCAGGTATTTGTGGTTTAGTTAGAGGTTTGGAGAAATTTAGTTCAAAAGATTTAAACCTTCTAGAGACGTATCTGTAAGCTCTCTCTTTCTGTTAATCTAAAATATTTTTTATTTTTCTGTCAGACTTCTAATACGTTGCACATAATGTAAAATTAGAGATGATTAAATTCTAGTATTATTTAAGAAATATTATTTAACCAGATCTAGTTTTGAGCTATTGAACTGAAATAATTAAGAAAACAAAAAATTCTTTTTCAATAAAAATTTTCTTTTGTGTGATCTGCAAAATAAAACAAGTTAGAAAGATGTAGTCGGTCAATCCCAATTATATGATACCCTACACTATTGTGTATGTGTAACAAAATTCGGGGAGTGGTCTCTGTGGCTAATTTTGAACTAATACTTTTATTAAGTGTAATACTTATTTGTACATAACATACATATGTATCATATTATGATGATACTAACATTTATATAAGATATATGTACTTAAGGGCTTATATAGGAGCTACCGATCCTCATAAAATTTGACACTGTAGTTTATACTTATAAAACTTATTTGTGTCAAATATTAACTTGATACTAACAGATTTCTGTTTAAATAAAATTTATATGTACCAAATATCATAAAAATAAATCTATATTTAAGGTATTTATGTCCGTTGAATCCCTTATCCGGGAGGGCATTTGTAAGAGGGCCAGGTGAAATAATGGACCGATCATAACCAAAGAGAAATGAAATCAACTTCATTAATTTATTTTTAAAATTGGAACCTTCAGTTCGATTAAAAGGTGTATATGGACGGACAGGCATCGTATAATTAACTCAGAAAGTTTTAGACCGATTGATATAAATTAAGGTGAGTCGAAGGCCAGTATTTTTGGGTGCTACAAACATCAGCACAAACGCCACCTATGGTGGTGTGTGGTATAAAATTGTTCTTTTAATAAATTTGGAAGATGAATAGTTATTCTATTTATAAGGTATCATTTATACCTCTCCTATGATATATTACTCGTATCATACTATTTTGTCTTGTTTCAAAAAGAAAACACTTTCAAAAGTGTTACTTTTAAGAACAACTATTAAGTAGAGTAAACTAAAGTTACAAACGCAATAAAATTGAAAGATATTGTAGAAAAATGATACAAAAATATTATGTGAAGAAAAAAGAAAATTAAAAAAATAAGAAATTTAAAACATTGAAGTTTCTTGTTATTTTGTTGTAGTTGGAAAGTATCAAAAAGTACAAAAAAACTTTATTAATTAAAATTGCTTAAGAATACAATTTCTTGTTATTTTCCCCTTTTCTTGCAAGCAAAACATTGAAAATCTGTTGAAAGAAAATAGGTTCCTGCATAAATATTTACAAGTATTTTCTAGTTGTCCAAAATAAAACAATTTAAAACCAGAGGTTGTAAAATTGACTGTAAATAAACATTTATAAGATTTTTATTTATTTTAAAGAAAATGTAGTGAAAGTTTCAACTAAGTTTTGTCATGCATAGCTGGAAACAAAAAAATTCTGTTTATTTTGTGCTCTTAAATACAAGTTCAAAAAGGTTTAAGGGCAAAATAATCTCAATTGAAAAAAAGTATGAAATAAAGTTGTATGAAAAAACTATAGAAAAAGTCAAATATGTAAAAGGGGAAAAACAATTATGGGAGACAAATATATTGTTAAAAGTTTTCTAATAAAGATATGTACAATGTTTTAAAAAGCTATTAAAATCAAGGAAATTTTTTGCCCTAAAAATATATATTTAAAAAAAAAAAATAAGTAAAAAAATCAAAGGCAATATATAAAATTAAGGTTAAAGTTTTCTGGTTTAGAAGATTTATAAAAAAAATAAAATTAAAAAAAGAAACAAAGAAAATTTAAGCCTTATTAAGAAATCTGTTCCTATTAAAAAAAAACTATTTCTATAAAAAAAAAAACTACAAAAAAATTATAAAATTTTAAATTGCATGTCATATGATTTAATTTATTTAACCAGAATTATCACTATCACAAATTTACATCTTTGCTAACTTTTCTTCCCAAAATCTTTCACTAATATTAATTTACTATTATAAATTTCTATTAATTCCTTTTTTTTATTTCTGTAACAATAATAAATTGTTTTATTACCCCACTTTTTGCAAACTATTTATCATCTTTAAAATAAACTTCTGGTATTCTGTTTCCATTATTTAAAAGAAAACTACTAAAAGCTGACACAAACTTAATTTAGCAAAAGTACTTCTTTCTATGTACAGCTGCATCAGCAGCATTAAAAGGATGCTTCTTGATACATTTTTATTGTTCTTTGACTAAAAACAATTAAAAATGCACACACATACTTTTAAATACTCACAATATTTTTTTTTTAAACCAAATAGTTTCTTTTTAATTTTGTTTACTTTTTATTTTAGTTTTCAATAGTTCAATTCACTTGTATAAAATAAAAGGAAGAACAATGTTTTTGACTTGCATGCTTTGTTGTTGGTATTTTAAAATTTCAAAAACTTTTTGTTTTAAATAAATTGAATAACAAACACCTTTGGTAAAATAAACCCATCAAATAATTGTGAGAGCAATTTATAAGAATAGAGAGAATTAAAAACGTTTTGACAGGATTTGTGTTTCCAGAAAAATAAACTCAAAATCAAATTTCCTTACATATACATATTATATCACCGTGTAAAAATTTCTAATTTATTTCAAACATAAACAAGACGAAATAGGCATGAAACTGCGTCCCTGTTTTTCTCCAGCACGTCAAATTATCTATCAAAAGATCTTCAAAATGTCGGCGGATACAAAATATAAATAAAGATTATCTCTATCAATCCAATAGGGTGCCAAATTTAAGCGATCAATTGCTGCTATATAAATTTATTATTTTACCACAAAATGTTAAGAAAATATTCTTTATATAAAATATTAAAAATATTCTATATTTATTTAAAAATAAATGAAAAGGGTAAAATTTTCAAAAATATATTTTCTTAACTTTTAGTCCTGCAAAATTTAAGTAAATAATATTATTATATTTCAGGGACTCTAAGTTTTCATATAATATCCATATTGGGTCGATATGATTTTCTTAAATATTTTATATTTTTCTTAAAATTTGTGTACACTTCAAAATCTTGAAGTGCTTTTGAGAAGATATTTGGCATCCTGAAAAAAAACTGAGTTTGAGAAATTTTAGGAATTGGTTTACTATGTCAGTAGGTATATTTTAATTAATCCTATGAAAGACATCTAGACGGCCATAACAAGATTATCGTATAGCTTTGTAATGACTCATAAACGTTCTTGAAATAAAAAAAAAAAATAAATAAATAAACTGTATTAACGTTTTTGGTAATAGTTAAACAGGTGGGAATTTTTGAATATTAAGACATAATATTGCGCTAAGTGTATGCTTTACTATAAAATAATTATTTAATAAAATTTAAAATTTTTCCAAAAAATATTTATCATCAGCTTGTATTCTAACATTTTCATCACGTTGTGCAAATGCTCAAATACTTCCGTATGTTCTGAAATTTAATTTAAGCCAAAAATTCTGAATTCCGATTTCTCATTTTTTTGTATATATTACACAAAATAAAAAAATGATAATTTTTCTTCAACCTATTTTGTTTTCTATTTTGGAAAATTAAAAAAAAAATCTTAATTGCTATAGGAGAAAATAGTTTTTTTTTCTCAATTTGTAAACAATTTTGGAGGGTTTTTTGTTCCTATTCCTTTCACTGTAATATTTTTATATTTTTTTTTTTTAGCTATGTGATTATTAATATTATTTTGTATGGAGTCTGCGACTCCCTCCATTTGTACTATTAATAATATCTTTTTATGAAATAAATAAATATGAAAGTTGTTAAGAAAATTATTCTTACAAAGTCTTAAGACTTGCTCTACAACAGTTCTTTAGATATGCGATTATCAATATTTAAGTTGTATGGCTGCTACAACTTTCCCTAGTTTTACCTATTTTCATCTCAATTGTGTAACTTGATATGAAAATTATTCAAATGAAGACTTCTTTATATATGCCATAGTAAATTTAAGTTTTTTTCATCTCCCATGCTCCTATCGAAAAATAAAAAATAAAGTTCTATATTTTAACGTTTGCGAGCTTACTTTTATCCTTAAACCTCTTATACGAAATTACGTTAGCATACACACTTTTGTATCGTTTTTATGACTTGTAGTACTCTATACTTGTTCAGGATCACACCCAACGTACTAATCTATGTCTAAAACTTTTTTCGGGCAAAGAGGTTTGTTTTATTTTTGGCAGATAATATTTTTCAGTAATAGCAATTTATTGTGTCAAATTTACTTATATAAAATTATCCAATCTTGAGATTCCTGCGGAAATTCATGAACCCAATATATAACGGAAACCAACTTATGAATCGATTGTGCCCATTTTCAATACTAAATAAAGCATACATTTGAGTAAAATGTGGTCCACTATGTGATTCGCCCCGATCCCTATCGTGCTCTCAGCAAACCGACGGATGGACATAGAATCTATATGTATCTATATATATATATATATATATATATATATATATTCTATATATATATATATATATATATATATATATATATACACGCTAATCTCTGTTAAGGGTCTTCTACGAATATTTTGACATGTTATAAATCATATAACCAACTCAAGCTATCCTCTCCTCAATATTTTCGGATATTTGGAATGAAAATAAACAAAATATTAACAGCTTTTAACAATGAATCAGAAGTGTTCGGCACTTTAGGAATCCTGAAACGAAACAAATTTTAATAAAATAATTTTCAAGCTATTTTAAATTTCTTAACGGCTTTGGAAATGACAAAGAGTCCGGTGAAATATAAAATAAGTGATAATAACTCCTTTGAAAACAGTGAGTTCTTTTTGCTCGTTTTCCTTCAGGTTTTATTACAGACGAAAAATTCGACAATTTGATGTCTGAAAAGAGCTGCATTATTGTTCGTGGAATGAACTTAGCAGAACCCATTTCTGTACTCCGTTTCTGTACGAATCGCGGTAATGTTTTTGATTATATTACATATTATATTACATACAATTGATTCGTCATGGAATGATGAATTTTCCACTATAAAGAGCTACCATGTAAACCAGATTCCAGAAGAAGTGCAAATTACATAATTTCTTTTAAGAATATCCCTAAAAAATTTCTACACTATACAAAAATGTTTGCTGGTTTAGGAGAACTTATAAAAAAAAAGAAACTATTTGTTTCACTTAAAGAATTTTAGTAAATTTTAATTCTTTTATAAAAGCAAAGAATAAATGCAAGAGGTATTGAACATTTAATACACTGCATTAGAGTACATTGTGTGGCAAATTAAATAGTTAAAATTTTGTAAAATTCTCATGCAGAGTAACTAAAGTGTTAAAAGAAAAGTACAAAAACTATTTAAGAAAAAATTAAGTTGCTTAGACCCCAATTTGAACCATTGCAATGAATTACAGCTGTTAAAGCGTTAATAAAAAAAACATTATTATTAATGCTCCACATAAACTTTTTTGTATACACTTACACATTGTATATTATTTTAATAAATTCTTCATACCTAAACAATTTGCTAAAGGTTTAAAAAAATTATAAAAAGAAATTGTTATAAAGCAAACATAATTCTGAAACTCAAAATTAATTTAAATTTATAGCAAAAATCTTAATTAAAAAATTGATGAATGCATATAAAATAATATATAAAATATTTCCATAAAATTTATAGAAATTTGAGGTTATTAAAAAGGCATTTTATAGTCCCTCCAAAAAAACTTTTTAAGCCATTTGACATTATAATCACCCACATAAATCAAGGAATTTACTTACAATATATCGATTTAACTGTAGCTGTCAGTCTGACATTTGCCACACAAGACGTTTGTAACAATTTTAAATTGTTAAATTTCTACAAATGTCCTCTTTTAGGATTTGGGCTTAGCGAAAAGTATTAGACATCAACCTTCATTAATATATAGTGTACGTGTGTATGCCATAGGACAAAATTCTATTAAGCTTTTTATTGTGTAACTTAAGAACACCAAAAGCGTTTAAGATAAATTATATTGTTATACATCAACGATAACGCTCTTTAGCCAACACCCTGAGCATAAGCAATTTCTCCACACTGTTACACATCACTCACTCTATAGTGAAGATTTTTTTTATAATAATGACAGTTCTAGGAAGTACAAACAGTGTTTGTCAGGAGATGTGAAAAAAGAAGCTAAATTATACTTTAAAAAAAGGTCAAAAATGCTCCAAAAATAAGGCCAGATTTTTTTTTTTTTTAAACTTACTGTTTTCACATTCTCTATAGTTTCTATGGTTAATGAAGTATATTAAAAAGTAATTATAATAATCAATTTTGTGACTTCACAAAATGACTTAAGACACTTTTAATTTGGAAAATGAAGCGCCGCAGGCGAAATTTTCTATTAGATATAAATAATCTAAATTTTTTATGCGAATAAATACACAAAAATGCTTAAATGGATGATTCTGTAAGAAATAAAAGTAATGGCAAATAATAAATTACTTTTTTTTCGTTATTGAAATACTAACAATTTAGCCTTTTTAAAGCATTTTTAAGAATCAAAAAAAGACTAGAAAAAAAGAAAAAAAAAAAAGAAAAGAAAAAAAGAAAGGCCAGATTTAGCCTTAGAAAGGCTAAACTGGTAACACTGTGGATAAATAGGAGGTATAACTTAAATAAAGGAATTTAATTTTTAAAACTGTTTAATGTTAGAATTTTTCGATGTTAATTATTTTCGATTATTTTATTTATAAAATTTTCAAAGTACGAAATAATCGAATTTAGTTTCGAAAATTTTTCTCCGAAGATTTCTTACACCAGTTCCGACCACTACCTGATGCCATTAAGGTAAATTAATAAAATTTATTATAAGGTGTCTATTTTAGTAAATGTAATCATAAAATCGAAAGATTTGTGTACCTAACTATTCTAGTTTCCGAGATAGAATGCATCAATGGTCAATTAGGGATACGTTGTTGTGCGCATATAAGAAGCAGACGTTTTAATAAATATTATATCGTTTCAATTTAATTTTTTGATTATTTTACAAATTGTACATTAAATACATCTGATGTGAAGCAGAAGAATTGGAATTGGATCACTCCAATTTAAGGTAATTAAATAATGATACAAAAGCTTTAAATAATTTAACGTTATAAGACCAAATAGTTTCTTATAATATATAAAAAAACAATATTTGGAATATTTATACATTGCATTTGATAATTTTTTTTTCTTTTGGTGCACAGGAACGCATTTTTGGTCCTTTGTACTGGTTTCCTAATACGATTTCAAGATTTTCTTTAGATAATTCACTTTTGACTTCCAGCTGGCTCCTGAACTATTTATTTTCAGCTTTAATCTATCAATTTCCCGCCTTCACCGAGGAATTGATGAAATTATTTCATAATAGCCACCACCACGTTTTGCAATATTACTTAAATTGATTCTATTGTGCATGGCTGAGTAAGATGAATTCTCATCTCGAATATTGTAAAATCGTAAACCCTGGTAAAGCACCAAATACAGTGTCACAGAATCTGGTGTATTCCAATTATACCGCGATTGAAAAATTGGAACATTACCCGAACAATGAAGAACAAACATAGTTTCCTTTCACTTTCAATCAATTTATTGTGGGGGCACATCCACTATAATAAATGGATTTTCCTTTCCCTTCATTTTAAATGAATCATTGATTCTATAATATGTTGCACAATTTTAACACTTTTTATAACTTGTCATCCACTTAATTTCACTTGATTCAAAGACCAAAATAAACTGGCACTTGAGTAGAGAGCGCCGGCTTTTATGGTAGAAAATTATGCAATTGTATACCTATTAATATTTGAATATTTTGTATAAAAAAAAAAAAAAAAACAGTGATTATGTATGATCATAAAAATTTCAAATTTTATGTTTTTCTTTAGTGAATTTTATTACCTTTAAAGAAAATGTATTATACCTTTTTGAGACAGTTGAAAAAAAAATTAGCAATAAATTACATAATTTTAGTGTCAATTATTTGAAAACTCTTTTTCTGTTTTATTTCGTATAACTTCAACATATTACCTTAACGATTTCCACCACCTTGCTTAAATATAGTTAAAACACCTACTACACCTAATTGACCTTTGATGCGTTTTCGCAACACCAATTTTTAGGATCTTGGTGTTTCTATCCCACTAAATTATTTGTCATATTGTATATATTTTCTTATTTTCTGATATCTTGGCTATCCTTTGAAAAATCACTTTAAATATTTTGCACAACTTTTCGAATTATTTTTTAAATTTAAAAAAGGACCTTATTTTATAGAACTTTTTTTGATTCGCTCTACTGGGAATAAAAATTCCAATTTTTTTTTTTAATTTATTCACTCATCATTCCAGGCTAAATATATATGTATAAAACATTATCATTGATATTATTGGTTACGGTGTAGTTAAAGTTACTAATGCGAAAATGCAAACGTGGTCTAAAATGGGTTTCGTAATTACATGAAATTTTTCATAAGAAAATATTCAGTGTTAATTTATAAATTTCTAGAAAAAAACTTCAATCTTATCTTATCATTTAAAAGAATATAAAACAACCTTTTGTAACAAATAAACCCAATAAAATATCGACTATATCCGTCTACAGAATGACACTAATCAATGTCAATAGTGTGTTAACCTCGTATTGTACACTGCATGTTCAAATCTACAACGATTTGTTAAATATTATTATGACTGCTCGACTAACTTAACGAAGTTACCCAAACTTATTTAAAGCTTCAAGAACTCATACAAATTTTGTTTTGAGAAATGCGTTTGGGGAATTTTGGGTAACTTCGATGAGTTAGTTGTAAATTAATTATTATTTATTAGATTCCATGTGTTCAAAGTTGTAAGTGGACGTTGTCCAAATGCCGCCACTTTCACCCTCTAACGGTTTAGGCTGCCTCAGGACAGCTTTTCTTATTTTTATTTATTTATTTTTTTTAAGTAGTTGATATTTTAATACCTTTTCGTTTTCTAATCATTTGGTTATTTAGCTGACATTTTTAGTTGACATTTTAAATCCTTCAATAATTTTACACTAATATTATTTTTTTAAATTATATATTTATTTCATACATTTTTGCTCCGACCGTTAGAAGCTTATATTTTTAATATGTAGGAACCCAAGTATTGGGGACTTTACGACGAAATTTTTCCTCCTCAGTGTATACTTTTCCTGTAATAATAAAAAAATAGAAATTATATACAGCGCTTTTTATAATTTTTGCAAATATCAAAAATACCATAGTAAGGAATTGTAAAATATAGAATAGTATAAAGAAATATGATATTAATTTTTCGCGATCGTTAAAAGAGTTTGCGCACCAAAGGCGATGAAAATTTTTTATCAATAATACTATTTTGGTATCAAGAGTTTCCATTTTCCGCCAAATTGCTTAAATTTTCAATACTTTTCAGTGTTCTTTGATATCTAGTAATTTTACAAAAATTTTTTGGGTAATTTCTGTGAAATCACCATGTTAACATAAAGTAATAATTTATTATTTTTTTTACTTTTTTATTTTTATTTAACATACTTTTTTTGAATTGTTAAATTTCAAAACATTTTATGATGCAAATTTAAATGCAAAATCATTTCCTAAAAATTTGGCAAAAAATATGTGCAAAAATGTGTTAAATTTGTTTCTTGTGAGTTTTTTATATTTTATTCGATAACCAATAAGTCCTGAGTAATTTTCATATGAATATTTGACCATATCACAATATATTTCATATATAGGTGAAAGTGGTATATAAAATAAAGTGATATTAGGTTTGGATCAACCTATATAAATAAATATTTTTATAAAATATTTTATATAAAATATTTTTAAATAAAAATATTAAAAAAATTTACAAAACATTTTAGAAATCGCATATGGTATGTGAAGTTTTTTATCCAATTTGATTAAAAGTTCAGTTTTCAGTATCAGGACAATATTGGCTATAAGGAGGTGCCATGGTATTTTGAGATCGAAATAAGTTATACCCCTAATATACAGTAGTAACCCCATACTACTTATTTATTTTGAACTCCTAAATTACTTCCTTAATTGTTTGTTAGCCATTTGAAAACCACAATCATTTGCAAATGTTAACATTAATATAATATTTTCCAACAATTATTTTCTTTATGATCTTAAGGAAAGCCAAATAATAAAAAAAAGTATGGTCGTAAAAGAACCAACTACTACAATTTCTTTGATTAGAAAAAATAAGAGAAAGAACAATAAATGTCGGGCTTTACTTTGCCCAAAACAATTTAATTAATTATTGCAAACAAAACTTTATACATTTTGTAAAAACCACAAACATTTTTAAAATGAAAAAAGTTTCTAGTTTATTGGAATTGTTTTTTTTTTTATATGAGACCAGTTGGAAAAAGAGATAATTGAATCTAAACTGTAACAAAATTACAGTGATGTGTAATGTAATTGAATGCCTTAAATACATGCTATGACAAACCTCTGCTATTGTAGTAGATAGAACCTTGACCTTCAGCGATACTTTGTATTGAAAGACATTATTTAATAAAGTGATTTCATAATTCCAAAAATAAACTTTAAAATCTTCCTCTCTTTTAGTACACGGCATTGAATGTGAAGGAAGTCTCCACATTTAATTTTGATTTTTATTTATTTGAATGATTATTTTTAATAAAATAATTTGTATGGAATAAATTTTAAACTATTTTTATTTTAACATTTTTAAAATGTCAAATAATTATTTTATTGATCTTTCGGATGGGAACATTAAATTTGTACAATTAGACACAACCGAATTTTATAAAGAAATATTGATTACTATTGATAAACTGAAAATAAAAAAATTTTTTATTACATTCATCAATATATGGTATTCGAATAATAAGTCATATTCCACAAATTGATTAGTCGTATCTTGGCCAAAATATGTTAAAATATTTTTTTTTTTATAATTATAAGAATTTTTGAATTTGTTCTACAAAATTTCCATAGTTGAAAACGTTTTACAACCAATCCTTTTTCTGTGTGTAGATTCATTTTTGCATAAAAAATTCAGAGGTGTGGTAGCTAAACAAATTATTAATTAAATATCTGACATGTCATCAAACTAATTTCCTATTGGGAAGACAGAGAAGTTAAACAATAGAAACAATATATATATATATATATGTATATATATATATATATATATATATATATATATATATATATATATATATATATAGGTAACCGTCGATTTACGCGGTTCATTAGAATCGGTGAAATTACGCGCAAATTGAAAAGGCGTAAAACAAGGTTCAGAATGAGTATAAGATTTAAATTTGGGGCCAGGAGTTTTATATATCACATAAATTGAAAAAATTATTACCTTATATTTTTCAATTAACTCAGTTGATTCATTTAACTTCAAAATTTAATTATTATATTAAAGCATTTCAAGTAAGTTTCGTTTTTCCCATTTAAATTTTTAATTCATTTAATCACCATTAAATCAATCAAGATTTAGTAAATTTTTTAATTGGAAATTTTTTTCGATTTTTCATTTTTTACAGTTAGTTAGTTTACAGTTTTTCAAGATTTTCTCTTGAAAAAAAGTTTTTGCATATTTCACAAGTATTTTACCAAAAAAAAAAAAAATTTTTTCTAAGCTTTGCATAAACAACTCTTTTTCACATATTGTACAGGTGTTTTGCTATACATAGCCGATACATATTACAAAGAACAAAAAAATCATTAAAAATACTAGCGTATCTTAAATAATTTCTCAATGTCTTTCGTGATTTGATTTTTTTTACACACCACTTGTACCACTTGTTTGCGACAAATGCCTTGAACGCCTACATTTGCAATCGTCCATACACACGACGCATTTGCTTTATTTCGGTCAGCGAACAGTATAAACAGTATTTATTGTTGTTATTGTATATGTCGGCTATGAACAGCATACTTTAAAAATAAATGAATTTGCTTTTAAAATTATTTTACGGATGACTTTATTTCATATCTTGATTTTTTTCCCTGTTTTAGATATAGAACAATGATTTTTTCCAGCAATTATAAAGTATTTCGTTCATAAATTACATTATTTTCTTTGGAGCCATTTTTAAAAAATTTTCCTAAAATATATAATTTAATACATTTTTTCAACACAGTACAGTATTTCGCGCAACTCAAGTTTTTGTCATTATTGTATAAACGTGTTATATCAAGCTCTCGTGAAATAAAATAGCGTATTTTAAAAAATGGTCACGATTATTTAATCGTGTTATAAAGAAATCGCGTAAGTGAATAATAGCGAAAATCGAGGGTTACCTGTATATTTGGTTTTCCATATCAAAAGCTGACACAGCTGTTAAACTTTTTGTCTTATAAAAGACTTTTTCCCCCCAATGGTTTTTATTTTCTATTACGTTTTTGTATATGGCCTTTAGGCAAATCATATGCATTTATAACATGTTGAGTTTAGTCACTTGCTGAGCTACATTGATCTAAACCCTACCTACCCACTTATAATATATAAAATCTTCTTCCTTCTCTGTCTAATATTTATCAAGTCTAAATATTTTTTAATGCATTGTAGATGCAACACCACCAGTCAAAAATAGAACACGGTTAAATATTAAGACGGTTAAAAAACGAAGAGTGTTAAAACAAAAAAACACAAAACATAAAAAAAGAAATTGTACTTAAATGGCCTTATAACTACCCTGTTGTGATCTAGAAAATGGTCCATTGTAATAAACTCAAGTTTAGTTCTTTTTTCACTTTTTAATCGAGTAAATGCTAGTTGTTACGTTGGCAGTCTTGGCTTGACTTGCCCCAAATCGTTTCATTGAATATAGTTTTTTTTGTTTTTAGTTCCTCTTCATCTTTTGTTTGTATTGCTTTGTAACATTTGTAGAATTTTTGTTTAAGACAAGCATTTGTTGTTTTTGTTCCTTTTCCTGGTAATTGTTATTATGGCTTAGAAAAGAAATAAGTACGAAAAATGAAGAAGAAAATAAAAACGAAAAACAGAAGAATTTTTTAAGTAGGGTAATAATATTAAACTCGTTATAGTTTAAATTCATGCTAAAATAACGATAAATTTTAATGACTTCATAGTAAAAAGAATAAGTTTTAAAAGCAACTAAATAGCAAGAAAAAAATATATAATAACGAATATATGTATTTATAATAATACAAAATAGATTTAATGACTTTTAGTGAACTTTGTTTGAAGCCATTAAAGAAAAATATATGGAAATCCGACTTAAGTAAATTAAATAAATTTTATTTTAAACATTTTTAAAGCTTTAGATATTGTTGCAAAATTAACGCTGTTATAGTGATGGTGGATGGATTGTTTTAAATTATATTAAGCTCAACAAATAACAAGAACAATTTGAGGTGAATATTACATTCAAATATGTATAGTCCGTCCCAAGGTACAACTTAATACAACCAAAGGATAAATAAATCCTTATTAATTTATTTATTTTTTTTTATTTTTTATTTTTATTTATTTATTATTTATATATATATATATATTTCATGAAAAAATCTTAAGACAATTTAATGTATAGTTCTTTTTTATTTTATTAAAAATAATTTTAGTAAACACATTTCTAATTTAATTTTATGCAAATTTTCATAATCTTGCGATTTCAGTGCAGACTGACTGAAAGTACCTTATTTTTACAGTAAGTGATTGTATTGACATCTGTTTATCTGTAACGCATTCTCAAGTGATCAAACACCCTCTAACTTCATAATCATTTCTCTAGAGTGTTTAAACATTTTTATAGTCTCGAATTCCAAAGCTTTAGCTATTTCCATAACCAACAACCAGAGATCTAGCGAGAGAAATTATAAAACATTCTACCAAAAACATAAATAACTGATAGAGAACAACTAAACTAGCAAATCTAGAAAATGTAAAAAATCTACCAATTTTGGTCCAATCTTGAGACAGATAATTGAGCATAATAATCTAGTCACAATTTCTCCTTGATTAATCTGCTAACCTTCTGATTTAGCTTGTCAGTGAATTTGACTAACTAGATAGGAAATACGAATGACCTATTGATGTTTGGCTGGGCGATGCAAAGCAAGCTACCGAGCCAAGAGGACTTTTTCGATGAAATTCATATCATAAAGTCATCTAAATGTTAGTATCAACGCATTATTCTGTATTTGTATATTTTATTTTATATTTACTGAAATTGGTGTAATATAAGTCCCCTTCCTGAATTTTTATGCTCGTAAACAATGATGTAGAGTATCTTGACCGACTTTCTTCTCGTTCTTTCTCGTTATTTATTTTATTTAATGTCGAATTTTACTTACTCGTCCTTTTGCGACATATTATTTTTCACCACAATAAAAAAATATTCCCATAAATATTTTCTATATTCTATTTATGGGAATATTTTAAAAAGGAAAAAAGATTCTACATATATATATATATATATATATATATATATATATATATATATATATATATATATATATATATATATATATATATATATATATATATACTCTGGTAAAAATATCGACGGAAGTTTTAGTCACAGGACAATATGCATTTATATTTCTTTTTTTTGGAATTCTCGGGATCCCAACTTCCGTAAAAAGAAAAACTCTACTGGCTTTACTGATGGGAACATCTCTTTTTAGGGATTTTCATGAAAGGCAGTGGAATGTGTTTTGATTTTTTTTTTTTGAAAATCAAGGGAAGGATTGACATATTTTCCCCCTATAATTTTAATGCTCAGCAGACGTTTGTCGAATTGGAAAACATTCCAGTTATTTCTCTCAAATTCAGCATATATATAATGCTAATAATTTTATTTTTTTAATCTATATAGAGTACGCACAGTGGGGCCAAACGCAAATTTTTTGGTAATAAATCTGAATCTCCTAAACTACTGGTTGGATCAAATTGAAATGTATGGAAGAGTTGTAGAGGAGGACCTAAGCTTTCAGAAAAATCATCTTGTAGTCACCCTGTGATAACACAAGATAAGATACAGGGTGTCAAAGTTGACTACCTCGAGTATGTAAAAGTTAAAAAAAATCGTAACTTGTACAAATGAAGTCCGATTTTAAAGATTTTTATATTTCTGGAAAGTGCTTGGCAAGATAAAGAAAAAATAAGCTTACTCATCTAAGTCATCTTTTACAGTTAAAAAGATATTTACGCTTGAATTTTGAATTTTTGATTTTTTGGCTCGACTTTCTTTCGTTTTTCGGGAATAAGTCCGGAGATATATGAGGTAAAAATTTTTTAAAAATATTCTGTAATTTGCTACATATTTCAAAATAATATGCTGAAAGAATTTTTGGATTATCTAGACGTGAAAAATATTTAAAGTCAACACTCTGAAATTTTCATGAAAAATGGCTATTTTTTTACAAAAATATAGTACAATTCATTCACTTTTTTCTCAAAGTTCCGTTAATAAAAAAATTTTTTCCTTATTAATTTCAAAAGATAAGGCTTCATAAATGAATTGAATTGAATTGATTTAAGTTTGCACCCTACATTCAGCATTGGCCGAAAATTGTCAATTTTAAAAAATAGTTTCATTTTTATCGATTAATAAAAAAAAATGTCACGCGAGCTTTTTTAAATTTGGTACCCATATTTTTTATAAAAATAGATTTAGAATGATTTAACACTAAACTGCTTCCCGCCCGGCCAAAAACGAATGCAGGAGTTAAAAGTCAGTTTTTTTAACGACTATATTTAAAGGCATATTAAAAGCATATTTGCATAATATTTTTAATAGTATTTCTTATGTAATGTATAAAACACAAATCAAGCTTTCATTCCTTAAAAAATCAATAAAATAGCTCCAATAACCTATTTTTGTTAATTTTTCAAAAATAAATTTTTTTTAAAAAAATATCTGAAAATCCAAAAAAATTTAATTTTTTTAATACAACTCCACTAATTCTGCAAATACTTTAAAAATGTTAAAAGAATATAAAAATAGATTTATTTACCAATTCAACGATATATAAAATGTTGATATAGGTCATTTAATAATAGTAATATAATGGCCTGAAAACTACCAAGTCACGTCAAAAGTTACAAAATTCACTATTTTGTTCCGTATTTCCATATGTGTGTATACGTAACACTCAACTGCATTGCTTATTTTTGTTACGAGATAATAATATTTATTAATGAATTTATTTAAAGTGTTCATAATTTTCTTCTACTGAAAAGGTTTTTAAAATTACCTAAATACATAAATAAATATATTTTCCTTCGTTTTTTATTACATTTTTTTAAGTTTTTAAATAATTTACCTAGCTACTTAATTAATGTATTATAACAAAAATGATTTTTTTACAATTTTTGGACGTACCTGTTTAACATTACAGGTCATAAAAATAAACTGAATGAAATTGGGGGTTTTGAGCAAAAATTTAAATTTTTTAATTCATTTTTGCCTGTCACCATTTACCTGATATAATTATTCTTTTTCTATATATAAGTATCCTTATAAATATGCAGATTTATTAGTGAATTTGCCATTTTGGAGATTACATTAAAACACTTTTCTATTTGCAAAGTAATCTGGGATAATCTATCTGATATTATAAGTCGTCCAGAAAAAATAAGAAAACTCATTGATACAGTAGTATCTTTTGGTTTAACTCTTACTGCAGAAGACAGTTTAAAGCTCGAAATTTTTTATAAATCATACGAAAAAAGGATGCAAGCTTCAGATTGGTCAATACCAAAGTTCAAGAAGAAAAATGAAGAGTGGTTGTAGGGAGAAATACCAATTTTCATCGGAAAACAGAAAAAGGGTCGACCAAAAAAAGTTACGATAAAGTTCAGCTAGGAACAAAGAGGACCAAACAGGAATCTATTCTAAATTCACATACGACTGCCGAAATAAAAGATACATTTAAAGCTTTAGTAACACGTAAGCAACCAAAGGAAGTAGAAAAAGTTATAGATGTGTTACCAACAGCTTCTCCCAATCGATTACATCGGATAATCCAAAGCATAGTGACACCGAAATCAACATCGTTCTTTACCTCTGAAGATGCTTTAGCTCTAATATTAAATTTAGGATTATCAAGAAACCAATACGAGATTTCACAATTTCAGGATAATTCTGAAGTCTTTGTTAATAAAAATTCTTTAAAATTTGGAATATCAACACTCCACGCAAGGATAAGATTTTTGGAGTTCTGCTTACATCTTGCATATAATATGAAGTATAGAAATATTCCCGGGCAGGAAAATGGTACAGTAAAAAACAATTTGGAACTTCACGAATTACGAAAAGAGGAGAAGAAAAGAATTCAATTAGAATTCAAAGAACAACTCGGATTAATAATTGATAAAGCTCTACATGGTTATGGAAGCTCAAATAATGAAAATACAGCAAGACGTTTCTTTGAAAATCCGGAACTCACATCTTCAAGCACAGGCATTGACTTAAATATTTTGAAGCGTTTTAAGATTATATTGGCAGCCATTAATAGCAAAAAACAAATTAATTTGGACAAATTTAAAATTTTTGCTTACGAAACTAAAGAACTACTTAACATTACATACCCCTGGAAATCAATGACTCCAACAATTCACAAAGTATTGGCTCATGGTAAAGAAATAATAGAAAATAGTATTTTGCCATTGGGAGAGCTAACAGAGGAAGCACAGGAAGCCCGAAATAAAGATGTTAAACATTTCCGACTCTTCAATACCCGAAAATGTTCGAAAATAGCGCAAAATATGGAGTTAATGGAATATTTATTAATATCATCAGATCCAGTTATATATTCTATAAGAGCACGATGGCTTCCAAAAATCACTCTTGAAATAGAAAAAGAGGATTCCGAAGCTAAGGAAGTTAAAAATTTGCTAACGTTTGATGTTTCTGATTATTTTCAAGAAAATCTCTAATAATATCTTCGATAATATATTCTTAATAAAATAAATATACGGGATATATGTATAATAAGTATGTAAATATGTAGAACAAATTAAATAAACATTACTCAAATAAAGAATTTACTACTTTATAATAACAAATATATACCTACATAATACATTAGAAAACTAAAATGTTACGTATACACACATATGGAAATACGGAACAAAATAGTGAATTTTGCAACTTTTGACGTGACTTGGTAGTTTTGAGGCCATTATATTACTATTATTAAATGACCTATATCAACATTTTATATATCGTTGAATTGGTAAATAAGTCTATTTTTATATTCTTTTAACATTTTTGAAGTGTTTGCAAAATTAATGGAGTTGTATTAAAAAAATTAAATTTTTTTGGATTTTCAGATATTTAAAAAAAAAAATTTATTTTTGAAAAATTACCAAAAATAGGTTATTGGAGCTATTTTATTGATTTTTTAAGGAATGAAAGCTTGATTTGTGTTTTATACATTACATAAGAAATAATATTAAAAATATAATGCTAATATGCTTTTAATATGCTTTTAAAAATAGTCGTTAAGAAAACTGACTTTTAACTCCTGCATTCGTTTTTGGCCGGGCGGGAAGCAGTTTAGTGTTAAATCATTCTAAATCTATTTTTATAAAAAATATGGGTACCAAATTTAAAAAAGCTCGCGTGACATTTTTTTTATTAATCGATAAAAATGAAACTATTTTTTAAAATTGACAATTTTCGGCCGATGCTGAATGTAGGGTGCAAACTTAAATCAATTCAAAATTTCTTTATTAACCATTTATGAAGCCTTATCTTTTGAAATTAATAAGGAAAAAATTTTTTTATTAACGGAACTTTGAGAAAAAAGTGAATGAATTGTACTATATTTTTGTAAAAAAATAGCCATTTTTCATGAAAATTTCAGAGTGTTGACTTTAAATATTTTTCACGTCTAGATAATCCAAAAATTCTTTCAGCATATTATTTTGAAATATGTAGCAAATTACAGAATATTTTTAAAAAATTTTTACCTCATATATCTCCGGACTTATTCCCGAAAAACGAAAGAAAGTCGAGCCAAAAAATCAAAAATTCAAAATTCAAGCGTAAATATCTTTTTAACTGTAAAAGATGACTTAGATGAGTAAGCTTATTTTTTCTTTATCTTGCCAAGCACTTTCCAGAAATATAAAAATCTTTAAAATCGGACTTCATTTGTACAAGTTACGATTTTTTTTAACTTTTACATACTCGAGGTAGTCAACTTTGACACCCTGTATCTTATCTTGTGTTATCACAGGGTGACTACAAGATGATTTTTCTGAAAGCTTAGGTCCTCCTCTACAACTCTTCCATACATTTCAATTTGATCCAACCAGTAGTTTAGGAGATTCAGATTTATTACCAAAAAATTTGCGTTTGACCCCACTGTGGTACGTAGGGTTAGAATTATATAGTATTATTGATCTCCAGAAAATCAAGAAGGATTTCAAAGGTCATTGAAAATAAGTACTTAGTAAATGAAAAGGACCGACAGTAGTAGTGATTTTAACCCACAATTATCATTGAAGAACATTCTTTTTATGGTTTTTATCGCTGCTTTTGAAGTTTTTCTCTTAAAATAGTGTGTATATATTATAATTTTAATTTTTAATATTATTTATCATTGTATATTAAATTGTTGTAGGACATTAAATACTCAGAAAAACCAAATGGCAACATAGCTTGTTATTATTGCAATTTATGATAATTAAAGTTGCAGTATTCGATAAATACTATATTGCGTAATAATTCTATGTCTAAACTATGCAACAAATAATTACAATTTGGCAAATGATGTCTACTCTCACTTCGTTGGATAACTATGGACTTTTGCACAATTTATATAGAATGTCTTTAGGAGGAAAAAAGTTGTTAGCAGCAAAAATGGTTTTATATTATATGCAATTCCATCGAAAGTACATTAAGCTTTGAATTTTCATAGGAATTTTAAAATCTTGCAAAAATACTATATGCACGGAAGAGAATATTTTATACAGTACAAAATTACCTATAGTATTTTTAATAATAAAAGCATTTAAAATTTGCTACAAATTCGTTTAAAATATTAACTAATATTATTTCAGAAACTTAATATAAACAAATTAATTTATTTTTCATGATCGAATACTAGGAATATACTAAAAAGTTTGCTTCGATAATTTTAATTCGCTTCAGTAGCTTCTTCCTAAAATATTTTATTGATTTAAAATATTTTAAAATGTTCAAAATATTAGTACTTACTTCCACTACCTTTGATGTAGTACTTCAGCTACATTATTCATTTTTTAACTATTTGATTCAAATTTAGAAAATATCAAGTGTAAGTATTTGTATTTGAATATAACACTTCAAATTACTCTTTGTATGCTTGAGTAGTTTTCAGTTCTCACAATTCAATCATGCAAAAAGCTTTCGATAAATTTCTGCGCGCCTCATCAGAATAAAATGAATACTTCCGAAACAGGGTGATCGAGAAAAGTATGGTAATTTTAGAGGTGTGCATTTATTTGATATCAGAAAAAAATTACAACACAATCATTGCAATGTTTTCTCTAGACGAGATCCATAAACTTAGAGATAACTATTGAAACAAATCACTCAATTCTAATAACAGTGTATGATGTCTTTATCTAAAGGCATCTGCAAGAACACTCTTCCATTATTTATAAAATTGTTCCCACACATCTAATCCGCCTTTATTTTCATAACATCAAACACAATCTTGCTGGGCACTATCATTTTCATCATTATCGTAATTATGGACAGCCATCCAGCATTCGGCAATAAAATATACAAGTACTAATTTTTTTTTCGCACAATCGCTTACCTAAAACTTCAGTTTCAACAAATTGATTGACGAACTGGCTGACAGACTAAATGACTGATGGATGAATGAATAAATTAATATATGAAAAAACGCACACAAAAGGTCAGTGTTGCCCTTTTGTGTGCTTACTTCTTAAGTACAGTTAGGTGGGTTTTTGTTATATATATATAGTTTGCTAAGGACCCCACTTGGACCAAAGTGAGATAGCCTAGCATTTTGGTCGAGAAATTCGCCATTAAATTTCAGTAAAAAAACCTTCCGACTGAATATGGAGCTTATATTCATAAAAGAAGCCTATAAAAGAATACATTGTTCTACTGTTTGTTTAATTTAACTTTCCTCCTTTATTCCAAATAGAGTATTAAACGGTTCACCACTAAGTCAAATATTTATGTATTTATCCAGCGACTATAACGCGACAGTAAATTCTGACCAAGGTTGGCAAACGACTCAAAAATGTAAAAAGGTAATGGTATTTTGAATTAGTTCGGTAAGGATTTTTTTCCTATAATGTATTTTCGGTATTGAAAGTTATCGGTATTTCGAGTTATTTCGGTATCGGTATTTTAGTGTAGCGCTTGTTTCAGAAACTTCGCAGATATCGGTTCGTAAATATGGAATATAAAGTGGAGACATTATTACAAGTTTTATTTTAATTTTACTCAAAATAACTATTTTTCTCATACTTTATAATAACGGCAATGATATTTTAGCGTTAACTATATGTTTTATTTCGGTAACGGTATTTTAGCGTTTTTGGTTTTTGGGTTATTTCGGTATCGGAATTTAATGATAACGAGATTTTGATCTATTTCGGTAGTGGTATTTTAGCGGTAATGGTATTTCTAATTAAATGTATAAACACAACAAGTCTGGATTCCTTTACGTAGACGGCAACGGAAAATAAACAAAAATTTTATTTATTTTTTTCAGTTCCTTTTTTACTTTAAACATTTTTAAAAATATGTTTTTTTTTTGTGAGAAAATGAAATCAACAAAAAATTCGGAGAAAATTTAAAATAAAATTTATTTATAAGCCACGACGCATTGCACATTTTTTAAATAAATTTGTATGGAAATTACTGTACCGGGTTTATTGTGTTCATTAATTATTTCGGGAAAGGTGTTTTAGGGGTAACGATAGTCAAGTTGAATGGGTTTCTTTTAGCGGTAAGGGTATTTTAGAGGTAACTGTAGTTAACCTTGGTTCTGACACATGACCAAATTCTGCTAGGCCAATTAATTTTTCGATGGAAAATTATTTAATGCCCATACAAGGGCACGTATTAAGTATTTAAAATTTGTATAATCGTAATCCGCAATCCAAGGGATATGATCTCACACATTGCTTTTTTGATATTCTTGCATTGTTTAGAACAGCAAGTTTAATTGTTGTCCAATATTAATTTATAATTTTTTGGGGCTTTGAAAACAATGAAATGTTGATTTTCCAAAAGATTATTGCTGAATATCGATCGCTCAATTTGAGTATTGAAAGACTCCTTCTTAGAGAAATTGTTTTCTTTTGTAGTTCGAATTCATAAGAAATACTTCGAACTTCTACAATTTATACATAGCAAAATAATGATTTTTCATTGCTCAAATGATGATTTTTTAGCCAAGATTTCTGGCAACACTGCAGAAGGTCTGAAATTGTACTCTTATTTAGTTTTCTATACACTTCTGGCCAGCTTGTGTTTTTCTATGTTCTTTTACATTTCCCTGTGTTTCATTTCGCTGATGTATTTTTGTTTATCTTTAAAAAATGTAATCAAATTACCAAAATAGCTCCTTTATGTCTCCGTGCCATAATACGAACGGCTATAGAACTAACAATGCCAATACATTAAACAACACTTTTTAACAAAAGTTTGTTTTGGAGAGAAATGGAGAAAATACATTTGTCCGTTTGTCATTATCATTGAAATGGTCGTCGAACGTCATAAAATGCTAATGAGCATTACTGTTCATGCTTGAGTGAACAATAAAGTAGTATGAATACAAGTGCAAGAATAAATGAATGACTGAATGAGTGTTTGTAAGTATGTACCACTTATGTAAAAGAGCGTGAGTGTAACCAATGAAAACTAACTTTCAATGGTATGGTTCTTGTTATTGTTGAATGTACTGTGATATAAATTGGAGCAACATTTGCTGGAAATTATATTCTTGGCTGGTCTAAATTCTTAGTAGTTAGTGGTGTTTCCTTTTTTTTTTTGCCTTTATTTTCGTGAATAGAATGGGGGTAATTTAAGGTTAAGTATTTAAGGAAGTTGGGCCTTAATTTGTATAGAATTTAGTTTTTAAGTACTTCGAAGTTGAAAGTAGTTGAGGTTCTTTAAGGTGTTCCATTTTGCTTGTTACCACTTCAAAAATCTGGAGAACATAAGCGTAAAAAAAAATACAAATAGGTGATATTGAATAGGGTCATTAATTATGCTTGTTACATTATTCAACATTAGTTAAATTCTGATGTTTTAATTATAATAAAGCGTGTATTTTCAGTATTTAAATATTCACTAATAGTGATAAATAATTTCAGGTCAAAGGCCTGAAATAAACATCTCAAAATTTTATGGATTCTATCTCATAATCGCTTCTTAACTTTTGAGGCAAAAAACATATCAATCTAGCTTTTGATGCTTGTTTTGACATTCTACATCTACGACACTATAAATGGATCGAAAAAATAGCGGGTGGGGTAAAACTTTAATTTTTCTCCAATAGTTTGGTTGTGCAACATAAGGACGAGTATTGCCATGGATTCTTGCCTATTTGAATATTCTGGCCATTTTTCGTTCAATGCTCTTTTCATACTGATCAGTTGTGTTCGCCACAGGTCTCTCGTGATTATTTCACCCTATTTTTGCAGTAATTAATAATATACTACTGATCTCATTGAGCATTACCTAGGTGCGGTGGTTATTCAGCTTTGGTGTCGATTTTCCTATATGACTAGGCTTTGGATTATCATTGTGGGTCCATTTTGCATCACCTGTAACAAGTCGATGCAGAAGCGATTTCATTTTGTGGTGATGCAACAGCACCACCCGTAAACCCCAAGGGGTTTACGGACCCCCTATGTCCAAACATAAGAATATTCTTATTTTTAATTTTATATTTTTTAAAAAAATTCACAATAAATATATTTTTCAGTGCTTTATAGGCAAATTACTTAACAATACAATAAATTATGTTTCAAGGTAATTATGAAGTCTCGACCACTTAAGAAAAAAATTGAGAAATCCCAATGGGTAAGCTAATGTAAGAGCACGTGTGTCGCTTATTGAAAACCATACTACAACGTTGAGAGTGAAATTAACAATTGTAATAAATCCTAACATTCAGACTAAAATATGTGCTTATGTTTGGTCTACAATTAGCCAAATTAAACCTGATTTAGAGAGAAATTCACGGTTACGCAATATCCTAACATTCAAACTAAAAAATTGTTTCATGATTTTTCCCCGAATAGCTTCTAGTTTACAAAGTCAGTAATCCCATTACTTTAGTAAGACTGAAAGTAATATTCGACAAGTAATAATTGATGTAAATGGCAAAACTTGCCTTACTTATCTAAGTCAAGCAATATAGGAGAGAGAGTATCCTAAAACTATATTAATAACATCTAGTATCAAATAAGTGGATAGTTATCACTGATCACAAATGAAAATCTGCGTTGACTTTAGACTTTGAATAACTTGTGGACACTGGTATTCTATATGAGACCAAATCAATGATTTAAACCGCCGCAGGTGGAAGAAAGAATATATCTTGAAACCTAGGAGATAGAGGCAAAAAATATCTTAAAACTGTATTGATAACATCTAGCATCAAATAAGTGGATAGTTGTCACTGATCACAAATTAAAATCTGCATTTACTTTTGACTTTGAATAACTTGTGGATACCGACGTTCCAAATAATGATTTAAACCGCCGCAGGAGAAAGAAAGAAACAAAACAAAAGTTTAATGTAAGTTTAATTTGAATTGGAAAATAAGCTATTGTTTACAACCGAGAAAATGACGGCTTTAATCTCTGATTGGATGAGAAACAGAAAAGCTTTTACATTATTTGAAATTGTGCTAAGATGAAGGGAATTATTTACTTGAAACATAACTTGTTACTTCGCCTGTTCCAGTACTAAAATTTTATGTGAAAAGAATTTGTCATATTTGCATGGAGTTGATCTTGAACGGAAATCGTATACCGTTCAAGATCTAATCAAAAGAACTTCTATAGTGAAGTTTAATATAATATATGAAATTCATTAAATACCAACTAAAAACATTCAGTAGAATTTAAATGGACATTTTTAACGATATTGAATTCCATAATTTACCTCCAAGTCAAAAAACCATTCTCACTTAATATATATCGTGTTCGACTCTGTATTAATATTGCAACAATTAACACATATTTGCTAGCAGGTTAAAGCATTGACATATTCATAAACTAATTATTTGATTATTCTTTGAACCCTCATATGTAGAAAGGTTATAGTAACTTTCTGAATAATGTAAACGTGTAAACCATATGAGCAAACTAAAGCATACTTAAAGTTGGTAATAATCTGTAGGTCTCGATTTAAACCTGCGGTCAATGCGTGTAACTATACCTATTTACTGAAATTCACGTTATTTTGCGTTTGGCAAAAATTTCTTGTGACAAACTTCAAAACTAAAATAGGCAAAGTCTAGGTATTGTTAATAGAAATTAGTTTAAAGTAATTTAAACCAATTAAGAAAGATATAGTGGGTCAAGCCCGACCCTACACCATTGTATATGTGCACCACAATTCTGAGAGAGTCTTTTATTGGACACTGGCAATTGTGAACTAGTACTTATATTAAGTGTGAAATAAAACATACGGATACAAAATATTACGTTATTAGTATCAACGTATATGAATTTATGCACTTTTGGGTGATTCCCGAAAGTGGACTTTATATGGGAGCTATAGTTTTCATAAAATTTGTGACTGTCATTGATACTAACATTTTTATTTAATTTTTGCACGTTAAAGTAATTTTCGAAAGGGAGGTATGGTGAATTATGTACCGATGTTCATGAAATTTGGCACTAAGATTTACAATTATATACAACTTACCTGCTTGGTGATCGTTAACAATTCTTAGAGGACATTTATATGAAGGCTAGGTAAAATAATTGACCAATTACAACCAATTTTAATAGGCTTCGTCGCTGTGCCAAAATATTTCATAAAGATATCTTCAAAATTGTGATCTGTACTTTGTTCACAAGGTTTACATGGACATACGCTCAGCCAGACATCCTTAAGTCGATTCAGGAAGTTCTTCGAGTCAGACGGTATACCTTAAAGTGTAGGTCCGATGATTTTTTTCTGTGCATTACAAACATCAGCACAAGTGCATAATTGGGGTACTATGGAAAAATCAGAAGCGATCTGATAAAATTTGGTACTGTTTTTTTTTTTTTTTTTTTTTTTTTTGGCTTTTATAAAATTTATTTGTATCAAATTTTATCTACATACTAATATTTTTGTGGGATTTATGTTTGCGTAATTGATTTTTTGGTGGGGACACATATGAGACGCATGGAAATTATGAACCAATAATTTTTAAATGTATATCTAAACTAAATTTAAATCTGCTAATTTCGAATTTATTATATTTATTATTATTTTTTAGACAATCTGACATTAGTACGGGATTTACTTATGCACGTTTAAGTGACTCTTGGGGGGGACCTTGTATGGGAGTTATTGTGAATTATAAATCCTATCCTACTGAAAATTGATGGGGTTTTTAAAGGCTAAAATAAATATGTTAATACTTAAGAAAATTTTCTAGGAGAAAATTTTATAGGTGAAATAAGTGATTGCTTTCAGCCAATTTAAATGGAGTTCACTTCTGAATCATTTAACATCTATGAATCAAATTTCATCTAATTACCTTAAAAGTCCAACTTTTAGTTTATTACTACATAGTTTACCTGTCCATTTAACATATTTATTCCCGGAAATTTTAGCCAGAAATCCCAAAAATTAAAAAGTACTCAAAATTCATGTTTTTAACTGTTTTATTCTATATTATTCGGTGTAAAATTTAAAACAAAAAATTTTCATCGGTCCGTTATTGGCCATAGCACCCATAATAAGCTCATCTTTTAGAAATTATTTTAACTAAATTTATCTTATATACAAAAGGAATTCACAAAAGCATATTCTGTGAAGATCGAACTTTAATTGAGCATTGCTCTCATCTGCACGCGCTGGACTGTATCTTTCTAATTGTTTATTATACTAACAGAAATACTATAACATAACAGATCAATCATGCCCTTAATTTACTTCGATAGCCCTTGATTTGCAGTACTTTCGTTTTTTTTTTTTTTTTTTTTTGTTTTTTTTTCCAAAACATTGTGCGTACTTTAAAATCATGAAGCTATTGAGCATATCTACGAGTACAACCCAAAAGAGTAAAATAATCCACTGCACTACACTTCAGTCGTCTCGTTACAAACACTTGAATAATAAGAAGAGTAGATTGAAAATCCAAGTATATGTATTGAAATCATTCAAGTGTTAAGAAAAAATAAAAGAATTTAAGAATAATAATAAAAACTACTGAGTCATTCCATTTAAAAGTAACACGAAATATTATAAATTTGGACCTTACCTCTCCGAATTTAGTGATATTTGGTACAATCATTGCACTTTCAAAACACAGACTGACACATATTTCAGATAATTTTATCAAAGAGTTCGAGAAACATAGCGATTTAAAAGTGTAAAATGGTTTAAAAAAATTAAAAAGTTGTATACACAAAACAACAAATATTTTTAAAAATATTTATGATACAAGTTTAATTGGGACGTCGTATTAAAGGTATCAAAATTACCTTTAATCTGACGGAAAACATGACTTTTTTCACAGCTTTAAAATGGTTCGTATCTCCCGATTTTATAATTCACTGGCAGATGGCCAAGTTCATTAAAAATAGTCAGCGGCTGAACAAAAATTAACCGACGGCTAAGCCGATACTTAAAAAAAACTACTAGATATTTTTTTAAATTATATTTTAATCATAAAAATGTAACAAAAACAATAATTCAAGTAATTGCATTTATATCATTAAGAAAAAAAAGAAATTGTAAAGTAAAAAATTAAATTTGTAGTTACTTTGAATTAAGTAACGGTTCGACTACTTCAAAGTTGTCTTGCGCAAAAAGTTATTTTTTTTTCTTGTATTTGGGTTTAGCCGACTTCTTCTTTTATTGGTGCAAGCTCCGGCATTAGAAAAAGCTTGTTCCGACGAGGCTGATGTTGTAGGTAAATTAAATATTACTAATATTACTATATTGGGGAACATCTAATTAAAATAAAATATAACTCAGAATTAGTCTTAAGTTAACAAAGAATATTTGGTACCTATTTATGTTGCTCCCACCAATATACACTCTCAGTTTCTTCAACATCGTAAGAAAAATATTTTTGTACTTCAATTTCAAGTGTGTCACTGTAATTAGTTGATGACGATTTAGAAACTAATGACAACATCTGTTGTCTTGTATCAGATATTTTCTGTTAACGGAAAAAATAATATGTACATTTCTTTATTATTTTGCATATCAATAAGTTTACCTGTCTCTACTAGTTGATAGCATTTCGTCCTCATGAGTATTTAGTTTCTTTATTTCAGCCAAAATTAAGTCCCATTCTGTTATGTGAGAGCTCAAGTCATCTGTTAGTGTAAAGGAATTGTCCACTTCATATTTTGAAACCTTTTTCAAATATTTTTCTAAAATAATGCAATTCTTTTGTCAAGAGTCCAATAAAGTGGCTACCGTGTGAATTTGTAAAATTTTAAATCGTTTGCCGAAACTTTCTCTGAAAATGCGCACAGTTTCATAGTTAAGGCAAAACATGTTTCATTTTTCGTCTCCTCTAAAGATTTGATTATTTTTCCATAAAAATAAATGCAACATGAAATCGTAGGATATTTCTGACCTTGCAAATATTACGTAGCCTTTCAAATATTAAAAAAAATAATACTTCTCTTATAATTTATTTTTCCATTTCTAGAATTATTAAATATTGTTTTTTACTTTTAAAAGGGCAATGTTTAAAATGCCAAAATTTTTTTTCAAAACTATGCAACATTAGCAATAAGGAGTTCCACCTAATGGGCACTGAATTTTTTAATGGTGATAAATTTTTTTGGTTATTTACTTTGACAAACTTTTCTGCAAAATCATTATCGCTACTAGGAAATTGCTCATATATTTCTTATTCGTCGAGAATCGTTTTGATTCCAGTATAAATTTCACTAGGTTATCTTCTTCCGCCAAATGTTACAGCCTTTCTATTTCTTCCGAATTTCAAAAAAATGTTTTCTAATTTAAAAATTATAGTATTTATATGATCAAAACTATCACTATACAGTACTTTATGAGATAGGAAGCGATGTAAGACATGTGCAATGCAACCATAATGAATAATATTTATTAATTTTAATGCAGCAACATTTTTTGTACCTCCATCGGTAACAGCACATATGTTTTTCTTACTTAAATTGAATTCCTCAATGCACTTTTTAGTTGGCTGCGGTGGCGCATAATAAAATAAATTAATAAAAACAATAACAGATGAAGCATTTATATTCCCTACTTTTTGCATTGAATTTCAAAGAAAATTAAAAATTTCGGCGGCTGATTATAAAGCCGGTGTGAGCCGACCAAATCGACGACGGTTGGTGAAGTATAAAATTGATCGGCGGCGGTACGCCGTCGACTATGAGCCAGTCTTGTTTATCTGTTCGCAGGTAAATATCTCAAAAACTGGAATTTCTAAAAATTCTAAAAATATATGTGTTAATGGTGAAAATGTTTTCCTTAACTATGGTATGTGACATGCTGGGAGTCGCAATAGCTAATGAGTTATTTAAAAAAATGTCATAATAAAAACAAAATATTTATTTTAGTCTGTATTGTTTCACCATTTGCTTCCAAAATTATCCAAATTTAATAATATTTTCAAAGAATTTAACTTTAGCACTTTAGTTTTAAAACGGTTTCCGCGAAGTTCGCAATTTACAATTCTTCTGAAATAAGATAAATTGTTTTTATAACAATACGAATATCTTCTATAATATATATGTTACAACGTTCATAGTTAAGGTAATAAAACTATTTTTAAAATAATATCTGAAACATGTTTTTATGTTAAATTTGAATGTTCGATATTCTCGAGTTAAATTTCGCGGTCGCATATCTCAAAAAATGGTACCCCTAAATTCGTAAAAAAATATATATAGACGATGACGCTTTTTTCTCTTTAGTGGCTTTTCAGTTATTACAAAAATATAGCGCAGTGTAAAACAAAATAATAATAATAATTATTATTATTATTATTTTTTAAGAAATTTTTCTTCAATAACTCAGAAACTATTGGGAGTTCCAGCACGATACTTACTAAAATATAGTTTGATCGGAAGAGGTGAGGAAGAGGTTATTTTAAATGGAATGACTCAACTACAAACTCTAGAAATAGCAGAACAAAAAAAAACAAATTCCAGAATACATAATTACGCATATATCTCGTTGAGTGTATTGGGGATGACGATGCACTGTCTCATAAAAGTTGATGTAATGAAAATTCTATTAGCCAAATAAATTGTCATTGTGGAATTCTCACAAATTGAATGAATTTGTGACTGCGTTAATGTATTAAATAAATGAGAGAATGACTGACTACTGATTGAATAAATGAATCTGGTTGTACAATGTAACGAATGCATGTAAGTGGGTGCATAAATGTTTAAACAAAATCTTTTTAGGAAACTATGAGGTAATTTTTGTAAGAGATTTTTTATGATTCTAGTGTTTTTTTTTAAATTTTAAAGAAAGTCATTAAAGTTGTCTGTGTTTTTAAAATTGGACAGCTTGTTTGTTAAGTAATTTTTAAGTGGATCATATTTTTTATTTTTGCTTTGGGAAAATTTTTTAAAATGTGTTTTTATGAAATATTTTGTCATAAAAAAAACTGTCATTAACAATTTAAAGTGCTAAACTATAAATGATGTGAAGTGATTGGAATTTAATGATTTTTTAGTTTTAAAGCATTTTATGGACTGCTAATGATAAGAAATGCTTTAAAAGCAAAAAAAAAAAAAAAAAAAATAGGCAAGATTTTCAAATATTTCTTTTTATTGCATTAGATCTCGTTTTCAAATGAATGTCAATAATTTTATTGAAATTCTTTTATCCAAAATTTTATTTTGTTTTGATGTTAATTATAAGAAATCTTTGTTCTTATTTGCTCTGGACTTGTTTAATTTGTATTTATATTAATTAATCTCTTAAATAATAATTTACATTTTATCTCTTCATTTCAGATTCTTCTCCCATACCACATCCTTGTGACAATGTCATGTGTCCAGCTCTCTCCGACTTAAAATGTCCTGCCGACAGCAGCATTCGTGAGCTTATAGCCGAACCTTTGATAGCAACTGAAGATGAAGAGGAATATCACAACACTTCTAATAATGCCTCGGAAATTACCGAAGAAATCTTCTCACAATGCTGCCTTAATAAAAAATGTATTTGTAATCTTTGCCATATACCCGATTGTCACAATGAGGGTGAAGTAGTAGTAGAACTTTTTCCAGAATCCATTGATATGCCTGGTTACTGCTGTGGCAAATATGAGTGTCAAAAAGAACCCAACTGTACAGAAGTACAAAATACCGATAGTTATTGGTTGACAAATTGCCAGCGTTGTAAATGTTATGGTGGCCATAGATTGTGTCATCAAAGTTGTGATGAGGGTATTAAGAAACCAGCCATGTGTCATTCGAAAAATTTGAATACTTTCTATGAGCATGGACAAAGTTGGCGGAACGGTTGCTATGACTGTGAGTGTGTTAATGGCGAAGCCAATTGTATGATTACTTTCTGTAAGGGCTTGAATTGTCCCAAAAATCGACAGGTTCAACTGAAAGATAGCTGTTGTCCCGTTTGTTGGCCTAAGGGATTTGCTATGCCCAATGCCGAAGAGGAATATGATGAGGATACAGATTTGGAAGAGCATAATGATAATGGAATAGAATCTTCACATAATTATGAGAACAATGAGGATAATGAGGATTATAATGAAAATGAAGATCAAGTTGAACCTGATATAGAACTCAAGCCTATAAATGAGGTGTCTAAAGCAAGCTCTATAGAAATTACCGCAACTGGCTCTACGACAACTTCAACTACTGCTAGTACATCTACCACAACTGCCACTGTTAAGCCTACTAAACCAGAAAGTACTACTATAATACCAACTGAAGTTATAATTCCTGCAGCTTCCACCTCTCCTACCCCCACCAGCTTACCGTGTAAAATTGAAAATCTTTCTAACACCACTCCTGAACCCTGTAACCGTCAAGAAGTTCCTGCCACTTACCAAGTCTATCCTCAAGTAGTCGAACTAATGCGTTACAGTCAACACAACAACTTACTTTACACCATTATTGGCTGCCTTTCCGTCATAGTAGTAATTTTGGCTGCCTGGAATATTCATCTCAAAGCCAAACAAAGATCATATAGACCTGTCTCTAATTTTGATGATAATTTCAATCGAACGTCTTCTAATATTAAGAAAATGAATGATTATGTCTAAGCCCTCTCCCAAAAAAGGGCCACATTAGCAGCTAAACGTAAATTCTATTAATAGTCTAAGTAAGCTAAAGTGTTTAGACTTGTAGAACCTGCTTTTTAATTCACATACACACTCATATATTTAGACCAGATTTTTGCTTAGCTGAGGATCTCAAAATACAAAATTTATATAAAATTTCAATTGAAAAGAGTTCTTTTTTAGAAACGAATTATAAGAAATTCTATTATGATTAAATACATAAAAAAATTATTACAAAAAAGTATTCAATATTTTCCTAAATTTTAGTTAAATTTTTATTTTTTATTAGTTTTAAAATAAATTTATACCACAAAAACAAAAACCCCACCATCTTCATTAAATATTTGTTGAAACTTTAAAAAAAATCACAAGAAAGTATAAACCTCAGTAATAATACAAGATAAAATTAAAGAAATCTTTAAAAAAATAAATGATTTTCAGAGAACAAAATATTAAAAAGTAACCGGTTACTCATGTTTAGTTCAATAAATCTAAAATATAAAAAAATATTTTTTTTTTAATATTTTTTTAACCCAACTGAATTCTTTTTTAAAGTAACCAATTTAAATTTATTGGCGATTTAAGTAATACAATTTATAAAATATACAAATTAAAACAATTGGTGAATAATTGAGATTGAAATTTATGTTTTTTTTTTTATGAAAGAGTAATTTGTAGGAAAAATTAAAGTAACCAGTTATTTTAAGGAAAATGTATATATTTATTATTTGATTTTGTTAAATAATTTATAATTTTTTTCTTTTTGGTTTAGAAGGATTTTTCTCATTTTATTACGATAAAAGAAAACAGATTTTTTTAAGAAACTAATGAATTATGTGGATAATTTGTAACCGTATTTTTAACAGGATTATAAGTTTATTTTCTTTAAATATTTTTTGAATTATAACCATATTTTTAATTTTTAAATTCCTTCGATTAATTTTATTACAGTACCTGAATACTTTAATGTCAAGTACAAATTAATTAAAGTAACCGTAAACAAAAATCTTCTTTAATTGTAAACATAACCTTAGTTAAGAAAAAAAGATTAAAGAATGTGAAATAAGTCATTATTATTATGAATAATAATTAAGTGGTTACTTTTTTAAATACGTGGTTACTCGTTAAAATAATCGAAATAAATTAAAATAATCAGTCACCTTGAAATGTTATCCATTCAATATATGCAAAACGAATGTTTTGAAGGAAACTAATTTTTGTAACATTAGGTAATTATAAAAATGGTACGAAAACTTTTGTTATGAAGACTTCAGTAATCTACTTCAAAATATAAGTGTGTACTAAGAAAAATAATTGAGTACCATCAAATTCGGTTATTCATAACTAATTGATTAAGTTAATATTAAAACTGAACACTTTTTAATGAAAATGCATAAAATAAATATTTTATGTTAGAAAGTAATAGGTTATTCATAATTATGTGTATCGAATATTTATGTTAATAATCGGTTACTTATACATATATTATAATAAATCTACATCAAAGGCGTATTTTCCAAATATTAAAATAGAAGACTGTCTACAAATATGTCAAGTTGTAAAAACTTTTTTTTTTTTTTGACAAAGATTAAAGTGTAAAAATGAAAGCCGCAAATTATTGTGTAATTGGAAGGAATTATGAAAAAATTATAAATTTATAGTAAATTATTAAAATTAGTGGTTACTTAAATAATATATCAATTTTTAATAAAAATCTATTTTTCATGCAAAAATATCAATTATTTTTAATTTTCTGCAGGGAAATATTTTTTAAATGAAAACTAAAAAAATATCGGGTACTCATAATATTAATCGGCTATTCCCAAAATTTGAATGCAAAAATTCGGTTAATTTAAAAAAAATAGTTGAATACTTTTAAAGGAAATACTTTAAAAAGCGTCTACTACTTTTTAAATTATTTCCTTTTAATTTATAAATTTCAAATAAATTTATTGAAATATGTATTTTTTATTACTTTTGGAAAAAATCGGTTACTATTGAAAATACTTTGTTATATTCATAAAAAATAATTCGCACTGTTCCACACTGCTCTAAGAAAGTAACAAATATTTGTGAATTTAAATGAAAAATATTAAAAACTTATAGGTTACTTTTGAGAATATAAGGTTATTTTTTAAACTAGTTTGATATTTTTAAAGGAAATACTTTCAAAGACCATTTTGTTATATTAAGGAAATAATTATTTATAATTTTTTGGTAAAATTGAAAGTAATCTGTTAATTTTGTTGGAAACATTTTTCTAAATCGGTCTAAGGAGAAAAGTTTGAACAAGATGTTTAGAAATTTTTAATTACTCCGTTACTTTTAAAAATAATTGCTTACTGTAAAAAAAAATCTGTTAATCTTAAGCGAAATAATTTGCAAAACTAAACAGCTTTTATTTGAGAGAGAAAAATCGACCATTTACGTGTTGAAAATGGTACCATTCATTTTCAATAGTGAATCTGCCCTATATGAGTTCAAATTAAATACTTAATACCAATTGGCATCAAGTTGACACTACTTCAGTATAGAATTATAGAATTACAGAACGCGTTCTATTTTGAGTATTAAACGAACGGTATCAAAAAGCCGACACCGGCAATTGTCTATATGTCCTCAACGTAGTGGATTTTGAATTGATTTTTTTCTCTTAGTGTAAAATTGTTTAAAAATATTTGGTTATTTTATTTTTAAAATAATAAATAAGAACGAATGCTTCTTATATATGAATGATTATTTAGTAAAGTATTATAATCGATAATTCATATTTCATTGAAAACTATTGATTTTCATAGAAAGATTTCAAGTCGGTTACTTAATCTACAATGAAAAAATTATTTATAAAAAAATCGATTACTTTTATTGTATAAATAGTAATAAATCCAAATGGTTACTTGAAAATCCTAATTTAAATAATTAAAGCATTTTATGCAACTTCACATTGGAATTTAATCAGATATATGTATAATTGGCTACCAAAAAGTAACCCATAGAAATACGAAAGACTATGTTTTCTTAATTTCAACTAAAAATAATATTGAATTTTCCGGTACTTAGTTTTAAATTCAAGATAAAATTACAATATATAATTAAAAACTGCACGGATAGTGTATGACGAACTCCAACAAAGAACCGGTTACTTATTAAAGTAATATTATATATATATATATATATATATATATACGTTATATACGTTATATTATATATATATGTAGAAAATCATTTATTTTTCATACAAACAATACAAAGTTATACGATACTTTTATTCTACATACAAATATTTTAATATAAAATTTTCAAACTTTACCCAATCAATATAAAATTATAAAAATTTTAATAAAAAAAAATAAATAAATAATAAAATACAAATAATAAAAATAAATAAATCCAAATAAATAACAATTTAACTTAAAAGATTTAACTATTATTTATGTGATATATATTATTAAGTGAGGAAAATAAACTTTAAAATGGGTTATTAAGGCTTTTCAAAATGTTTAAAATATAACGAACGATCTGCATATTTAAAAATGCATACACAGCGAACGAGGAACAAATTTTGTATGAACAAATTTAAAATTACAACAAATTTTCCAACATACAATTTTTTCTCTTAACGAGTACTTAGGTTCGTTTAATTAAATAATTTTGATTAAAACAAACAAACATACATAGATATGTAAACTGAAACTTTATTAAAATTAAGCCTAATTAATCATATTAAATATAAACAAATACATATGAAATAAGCAAAACTACAAAAATCATACATATACTGTATTACTAACTTTTAACAAACATTTTCTAATTAAAAAAATGTGAAATTTTTTAAATTATTTTTTTTTTTTTTTGTTTAGTTTCTAGTTTTAAAATAAATATTTTATATATATCAAAACGAGAAAAATCATACGATTTATTATTTGAAACGTAAAACAAACATTATTTAGTTTAAGACAAATTGTTAAAAAAAATTTAAATATTATTTACACATGAAAACAAAAACAAATATATGTGTTTAATACAAAGTTTAGTTATTATTATTTTAGTTTTATAGTTAAAAATTAAGCAACGAAAATTAAAAAATCTTTTTAGTAAATAAACAAAATTCTATGATTCATAAATAAAAATTAATAATAGTGTGTTTTATTTAAATTTTAAAGCATATTTTAGGGCTGCGAATACAAACATTATGAAGGCGTTTTGGGTATTTTGTATACATCCATATGCATTCAGGAAATAACAGGTTTTAAAATTTAAACTTTTTATTATCTGAATAGAAGAAACAAATGTTCGAAAGTACCGAAATATTTCTTCGTTTCTAAATTTCATAACAAATCCGAACATTTTCGCAAACGATCTGCTTTGCGGTTGGAGTTATTTGGAACTTATAGGAGAATTCTATGTAATTTGATATCATTTCCGAATATATTGTTCTTCAAAACCTTAACGTCTTCTGTAGAACGTTATTTTCTTCTAAAAATTCAATATAATTTTTGATATTTTTGACATGTGACATTTGCTTTTTAATAATATTTTCTCGTAGTTTGCTGGAAGAAAATTTTCATACAAACTAAAATGAAAGGGGTGCTATATTGATTTTTTCTTTCCGTTTATAAAATATGGAAATATTTGTCAAGGACCTCATATATTATATTTATTCTGGGCTCCAAAGAAATTCAAATGGTAATGTCTTTTTTACTTTCCTAGTATATGCGCTCGAATATTAGGAAATATGGGTTCATTATTTTTGATTGGTCTTTTAAATTAAACATATATCTAAAAAAAAAAAAAACTACAATGTACCTAATTTAGTAATTTGCATATAAATAACACCATACAATACAATTTTCACACAATAACATTTTCATATACACATGAATGTAGAGGATTTTTATGGTTTTTAATTTCGTGTTATTCCTAAAACATTCATTTATATTTTGTTTAAAATTATTTTATTTGATTAATAATGGTAATATAGGCATCAAACCAATAAAGATGATTTAGGAATTTCAGTAAAGTCTTTTGTTTTAACTTTTTAAAATTTTTTTTAAATATTTTATACCCAGATAGCCTTGAGGAACTATATTAATTTTGAAAACAACATAATGAAGTTAGTTAATTAAACGTTTTGTCCTTCAGCTTCAACAGTTCACACCTTATGTAAATTAGAAATGTCCTGCCTGCCACTTATGCAAATTTTGGTTCCAAAATATGCATACGTATTTCTGTCGCAACTTTGAATATTTTTTAGTAATTGGCACAGTAGAAAATGTCTACCATATAGACCTCACACAAATGTTTCCAGAAAAGATACTTTAGTGATTATAAATGTTTTAAATATTTGCTTAAAAGTATATAATACTCTGTGAAAATACTTTTTTCGATGTTGTAAAACTTCTCAAAAATCGAACTATAATTGTATTACCGAATTTCAAGAGAATGGGTCTATAATTAAACTTATATAAAACAAAATGACTTTAACACGCATAAATTCTATCCACATGTCAGTATAAGGGGTTTACAGAATGGTGCTGTGAAAATTTCATAAAAACCGGTCCAGCCATTCAGTTTTTTCTCTACTTCTATGTATATTCCTTAAAAGGAAAAAAAATACGGTTCTAATTATAATTTTCATTCATTAGATGCTATTTTGAAGGCGAACTATCACTCATTTATTTGTTCATTACAAACGGAAACATTTTTCTTTGCAAGACTCAGAGTCATTTAGTCTTATTTTAAGTGTTGTTTATAGTCCGTATGTTTTTTCTTTAATAAAATTAAATTTCAGACTCTTTTTAAATAGCATTGCTTATTGCAAATTCTTGTGTGATTTTTTTGATATTTTAAAATTATATTCGTAAATAGTTTCTATGGTTAATGAAGTATATTAGAAAACAATTGTAATCGATATAGTAAGTCCATAAAATTAGTTAAGTTAAGCGAAATTTTTTGCAAATGTAAATAATCTAGATTTTTTACAGAAACGATTCTGCAAAAATAAAATTAGTATTAATAAATAAGAAAAGCAAAATTAAAAGCCTAGATTTAGCCTTAAAAAGGCTAAACTGGCAACACTGGTTATCATAGCTTCTAGTATTAGATAGTTGAGCTTTTTGCTTGTTAGTTTTTTGCTTGTTACTTACTCAAAAAGTGATAATAAATAATTAATTCACAGGCTACTTTCTTTACACAAGTAATGAAATGAAAATTTAATAAATAATAAAATTCAAAACTATTTCAAGGACTTAAAAATAATGTTGTCGTATTTAAAGTAAGAATTTTTAATTTTGTTCTTAACGACTATTTCAAATTCGATGTTAAGAATAAATTAAAAATTAAATTTGGAAAATATTTTAAGCATATGTTTTGCAACTTTTATTTGGATAAATAAAAAAATTATTATTTGTCATAATGCCAAAGTTCTCCCATTACATTCGATATCCATATCCCCTTATAATAATAATTATAAACTAGCAAATTTAAAAATTAATCTGTCGCATTCTTCAGTCCTTTATAAAGAACACAAAAATTATACATGCATTTTTCAAAATACACATAACATAAATTACTATATTATAACAGAAATTCAATTAAAAAAAAATGTTATTACGAATTTACTTGCCAATTATAACTATATACAGCAGTTCTAAAACGTTTTTTTTTAGAAATAATTCTGAAACTGTGAACCGTTGGAAATATATCACCAAAAATTAATTTAAGATTTGACAGAAAAAAACGTAGATAATCCTCGTAAATCTCTACAAAAAATACGCTTACAGATGTCTGTTATCTCTTTTAATTTAAGAGATATTTAGAATAAAAGGAAATAAAGTGTTCACTCCAAATATACCATTGCTTTTTTTAGGCGGGCTTAATATTGGCCCTAAATTTGTTTTTTTAATATTCATTGAATTTCTTACAAAATTCTAAACAATATTGCTATAAGAATTATATAAATATGTAAATTCGGTAAAAAATTATATTAACTTGTAGTTGGAACTTTAAAAGAATTTCATATTTTTTGGTTTTTTTTTCAAAAAAAGGTGGCAATATTTTATTAGGTTTTAATTCCCTGATTTTAAGATAAGTTTACATATACTGTGTCAAATTTTAATTACTTATTTAATTTTATTTAGGTTCAAATATTAACATTATTTCTAAAAAATATATTTATATTTACTTGATAAATTTAACGTTTATCAAGTCATAGTTTGAAGAAATTTTTGAATAAAATTTATCCAGAATGTGTAGCTATGTTCATTTCACAATACTACCAGAAATTATCCAAAACAGATCAATATAATTTAAGTTATATACAAAATATTTACATTAGTATGCTTTTACATGGAGTGCGTGTTCGTACGTTCGCTTCAATATGAATGTTGCTAAACATAAACACATACAACTTTGTTGTGTATGGAGTATGATCGTGGTAAGTAGTGTTGCCAATTTACCCTTTTTAATACTAAATATTGCCTTTTTATCTGGCTATTAGCCTCAAAATATTGGTTTCAGCTTCCAGCTTTTTTTCTATCTTTTTTTCGTTCTTAAAATTATCCTAAAAAGGCTAAGATGTTAGCATTTCAACAATGAAGAAAATAGCGCTTTATACTCCACATCAATAATAACTTAAAAAACTTTTTTGGACTTACTAAATCGATTATTATAATTATTTTTTAATATACGTTATTAACTGTGGAACTATTTATGAATATAATTAAAAAAAAAAAATGCTGATAAAAATGAAAAATCACCTAAAAATTTGGAAATGCTTAATCAAAAAGAAATTATAGTTCTAAAATCATGACAAATCAAAGTGGCACTCAATGCTTTGTTTGTATTGCCCGAAAATTTATTGATGAGAATATACCCCTTTTGCAGAAGAAAGCCATTACGTTTGACCAAAGCTATGGTCTCTCGCCCAAAAAGCAATAAAGTTTTAGGAAATTGCTGGCAAATAAATTTAAAATTCAATGATACTTACTTCGGGGACTTCATGTCACATAGAAAATTTTCTTTTGGCAAATGTATTTTTTTTTAATAATTTATTAATTTTATTTATTATGTCTATGGCAAGTTTAAATATGAATGAAAAAAATAAAAATATGTGCTTGAAAAGGCTTAAAAAATATATGCGTAGGAAAACAAATAATTTCACATACTTTATTAAATACATATGCATAAATGAGTTAATAAAGTAAGAAAAACATTAAATTTCTGATAGTTTTCGATTTCTAATAAAAAATTAAATTATTAGGTGTTTGCAATAATTCCCATCGCTTTTTAAATAAAAAATTAAGGTAAAGGTAAAATGTATTTTATTAAATGTATTGGACATCGGAAGCTATGACTATTATTACCATTCCAAAACTACATCACATTATTTTTTGGCGCCAGAAATAGTTAATTTTTGATACCTTGCGTTAAAGTGAAGCCTATTAAAGCTAGGGCATTCCGAATCGATCGAAGCAAATAGTGGTCTGAAGGGGAAATGTCTGGGCAATGCCGAGGGTAGTTTAAAACTTCTCAAAGCCTTATTTTTTTAACTGGTTGCGCTCTTTGGACTCGCTTCTGGTGCCAAATTCTTCCCGTTTTTCATTCAATAATCTCTTCAATCAGATCAATTGTGTTCGCTACAGGTTTTCCGTAATAATTTTACCCGGTTTTAGTAGCTTATAATATTTGACTCCCTTCGGATTCCTCCAAATACTCTCCATAAACTTGGAGACACGGATATTCGGTTTTAATGTAGATTTTACTGTTTGCACTAGCTACACCCACAATTTCTTTGGATTATTCTAATATATACAATTTTTGTCACCCGCATCAATTCGATATAAAAACGATATCGTTTTGTGGCGTTACTGCATGATTTCTAACACGAAAGAATTGCCTTTCGACATTTCATAGCTTTAGTTCATTTGGATCTTTAAATTGTTCCTTGATCTACCCTTATGATTTTGAAAATACTTTCGACATTTGATTTTTTAAATAGTTGTTCATAAACTTAATCATTAGGTTTAGTGTTAACAGTTTAAGTTCATTTATACATCTTTCGGGATCTTTGTTTACGTCACTATACTGTGGAATCATCTCAAAATAATTTCTTTTTTGGAATTAATATATAATGGGTCGAGATATTTCAAATAACTTAGTTTCTCGTCATTTATCATATAGCCTTAAAAAATCGCCTTAAAAAGTGGTAGAAAAATGGGCAATTTGCTACGGTAACGCTGCTTATGATACCCATTAAAATTGTCACTTTTGAATCGTCTAATCCTCTCACAACAAGTTGTCTCAGTTAAAGCATAATCTCCACAAAATTTTAGCCAAATGTGATGGCTCTCCGCAGCGGTTTTCTTAAGAAATGATAGTGAGGTAAAAATGCTACGAAAATACTATTTTTCGTTTTCAAATTATTCATATTCAAAGCTTAAAAAAACTGCATTGTTAAGGTTTCAACAGAATAACACTTACCAATAATGAAAGCCTAATGACAGTATTTTTACGTGAGATGATGTCAAAATTGATCGTGGAAAAAATATTTTTACCAAAATCTAATAAAAAACATCACTTTTGTTACATTTCAAGTTTACAATTACATATACACGAAGTATTAAAAAAAATTACAAAATATTTTATACAATTCAGTTAATAAAATCACTCAAAAATATCGTTTTTTGTTAAGAAAACTAATTGCTGTATTCATTACATAAAAATTTGTGCAAAGATTTGAAAAATACGAATTTTTTAAATATTTACGAAATATGCAAAACCTCACTCACAAGCGAAAAGCTTGAAAAAAAGTTGTCAAACTATAGAATTGTTTTTATTTTTATGACAGTTTGAAGATATTTTACAATCAATAAAACAAGATATTTAAAACAATTATTTTTTATATAAAATTTAATTTAAATCCAAATAAAGATTTACTTAAAAATATAATAAAAATAAAATAAAAATATGAAAATACATTCTTTTAATTTATTTTTTAATGTAATGTAATGTAATGTATTAGAAGGATTACTATCTATTCTTCTAGCATAAGTTATTTTGATAGCTTTAGCGGTTAACTTTTTTATACCTTTTTAAATCTAAAACAAATTTTTCTTAGAAATTATAAATATTAAAATTTATTTTTTTAAAATACACAGAAAAAAATTATGGCTAAATTTTTTCTAAATAAATCATTATTTAGATTTAAATTAAATTTAATCAGAAATAATATTTGGTTTTAACATTCTATTTTATTGCACAGAATAATTTTTTCTCACTAGAAATTTTTAAATAAATCACTATTTAACTTTAAATAAAATTTGTTGGATTTTAATATATTATTTATTCCTTGTAAATTCATTCCAAACTAATACGAAAAATAATAACAATTTCTTGTTTTTTGACAATTAAAAATACGAGTATAAAAATAAATAAAATTATAAAAATGTTGACACAAAAAAATATAAGTTACCTTAGTTTTCGTATATATTTCATTACCAAATATGTAAAGTTATTTATTTTTGTGTATCATTTAGATGAATCAAAAGCATATGAAAAGTGCATTCATGTAGCAATATATCGCATAAATGATGAGGTCTATTGTATATTGCTATATTATTCCCAAGTCGATTAAACTATGTCCTTTCAATTGTGTGTCTGAACATGTAGCTCCCTCTCGTGATATAATTATGCGAAAGTAACTGGAATTCTTGAAGATAATTTAATGTGTTTTAATTTTTGTATTTCAAATAATTTAAAAGTATTTCGCGGAAATGGTCTTTAGCGGAAGTGGTCTTTAACAAAATGATACATGTTTGCAATCGTAATTTGCCCTGTTGTATGGTTTTGGCGGTACAAAAGCAGAATTTCTTTGTGCATTTGTCCCATCTATCTATTCCTATCTATTTTGGTTTCAGTGAAACTTAGATATTTCACTACATTAAAAGCTATTTAGAAAATGCTTCAATTGCTAACAATTGCGTTTCTGTTTTAGATGGTTTTGGTTACTAAAGAAATTTGGAAATAGTGTCGTGTCTTCTTTTATTTCATATATACCTTTTTATTCATATATGTATATTTTATAAACGAGTACTACTATACTATTAGCTATGGCACCATTATTTTTCAACAGCATAATTACACATTATCTACTAGTACATACTATATACTGTGTATTACCGTTTAACTATATTTCATCTAAAAAAGTCTCCATTAATTAGTTAGTATTTTAAAAAAGTTTCGCTTCCCTACACCAAATTTTCATACATGCATTTATATGATAAAATACAATACTAACACTCGATCCGAATTATTGTATGTATTATAGAAAATGTAAAAAAATACTAAATAAAATATAAAAATTGTTTGAAAATCTTCAAAAAATTTAATATTATTTATATTGATTTTAATAAACCATATTTTTTAATTTCTTAAGAATTTTCAAATATTAAAATATATAAATAGTAAAAATATTTTTTAATATGAAAATAAGACATTAAGGATTGCCTCCTATTATTTATTTTTTTATTTGTGTTTTTGAGCTTTACAGACATTTTTAAGAAAAAATATTTTTTTATTATTTTTTCCTAATACTAAGAATATTTTATTTATGTCCCATCGCTTGATAAAATCGGATTAGAATTTTAGAAGATATGATTTTTTTCGTAGTTGCGAAACACACAAAAACCTGTTACATTACATGTTTTCGAATGGTAAATTTACATAGTTCTTGCAAATATGTACAAAAAATATGCTACATGTGCTTTTTAAGAAATATTTACTCGGGACAAATTTTTCCTTTATTATTGGCCTTGTCTTTTTTTTAATTTTTAAACTTGACACTTGATGCCTTATAAAATTCTAAATAATATTGCTTCAAGAATGGTAAAAAATATTTCTAAATATTTCTAAAATATTCACTTTCCATTATTTACACTTTACAGTGAACTATTGGACTCAGTAAATAAGAACGAATCTTAATATATTTTGAAATACTCAAATTTGCTATTTCATTCCAATTTTCAAGTGATCACATGATAAAAGTATATGAAGAAAAGTCTTATTGAATCATGTTGTTTTCCAAATTTTCATTCGTAAAAATCATTGAAAGAATTATTGTCGAAAATGATATTAGGAAATTAAAGCACTAGCAAAATTTTACGAAATGTTTAGTGTTCTCTGAAGAAGTAACCTTCGTATCATATCAAAGTGTTGTTCACAACTTTTCAAATAATCAAAACATAAAATTATAGGGGAGAAACAAGGAGAGCAGCTACTTCAAGATTTAGTATAGTATCTGCTTGTTTGAAGGATTTTGGAATTAATGAATGCTGTTGGACCATGTATGGAATAGGTTCCAAATAATACCGAAAATTTTGTCCTTCATTTTTTTATTTAAAAAAAAAAATTACAACAATTTAAATTGATATAAACAGAAATCGCGTTAATCACAAATGAAATCGGTGAGGCAGACTTAATCCGTCGACGGTTTACTCGCATATATGAATAAATAAGCAATAATACATAAGCGTAGAATTTCTTTATATATAGTTAATAATATCAAATAACATATTATTTTCCTCGCTGTTGAAATAAACTAAAATTTTGGTTTATTGAAGGCAATTTAGAAAGTCAGAAATGGCGGAAGAAGGGTAGAAACTAAAATATTAATTTAAATTCTAAAAGCTAAATAAAAAGGCTAAATTGACAACACTACTCTCCACATATATTATAGTAAGGTATAGAGAATTCATATAAAATTTCTTGGTACTTTTATGACAGTTCTTAATAGGCTGATAATCTTAAAAATACAATGATTATTTTCATCACAAAATCTAAGTAAATATACAATTACTTTTATTTGATATTTTATTCATATCCATTAAATAATATTTCTAAATACATTAGAATGCACCAAAATTTACCAACTTTTGAACCACCTAGAATCGTTCCCTGGGTTGTAAAAATATATTGCGTGAAATATTAGTGAAATCGGTATAGTTAACCCATGCCGCATGGTCCTGAAGTTTGTGTGGTGCGTTTATATGGATAAAATATAGCTTTTTTACAATTTTTAGAAAAATGTAGCTATTAAATACTCGGCTATGTAACAAACCGTTAAAGAATCATAATCTATGCATAATTATCTATCAAACAAGTTACAATAAGAAAAAATTGGTTAAAAAATGTTTAAGTTATTATGAATTCCCCGGACTATTAATGTATTTTGAAAGGAGTGTGTAAACAATTTTCTAGGAAATATTTAAATAAAATGCTATACTTAATTAAATTTTAATCATAATTACTTAAAAAATATGTTTTTCTTTCTCCAGGATAATTTAAATCCCTTTCCATGCTTGTTTAAAATATGTTAAATTTTTAAGACTGTTTGAAACTCCAATTTCAAACTTTTAAAATTTTTATTAAACAAACTTCAAAAAAGTTCTAATAAAACTATGGTTTATAGACAACACTACAAGAAATAAATGAAATAAATAAATAAAATAAAGTTTTTTTAGACTGATATTACAAAATAAGACAAACCATATCCCAGAAAATATACTGTAAAGTTTTTAAGACTGTTTAAGACAACGATTACCTTTAAAATTATATATATATATATATATATATATATATATATATATATATATATATATATATATATATATACCGAATTCTGCAAAATTCAAATCGCAAGGTATAGACCTTATTTTTCTTTAAATTTATTTCCTGTGTCGTCTATAAACGTGCATAGCTTTATTCAAACCTTTTTGAGACTTGTTTAACAAAGCGTTTAAAAGCTTGAAACAATCTTAAAAAATCAATATTTTTCAACTTTTTATTTTTTAAAAGGATTAGAATGTGCAGAAACAAAAAGTTATTTTTCAGTAATTGTGGTTCAAGTTTAATAAAAAAAAAAAATTGTATTATAATTAAACATTTCTGAAAAAAAAAAAAAATAGAAATTTTTGTAACTTTTTTAATAGATAATTATGTGTGGATTACGATTTTTTAACATTTTGTATCAAAGCAAACTATTTAATAGCTAAATTCTTCTAGAAACTGAAAAAAAAACATATTTTCCCATATAAACGTTTCAGGTCCGGTGCTGCACAGGTTAGCGATATCCGATTTCACTAATATTTCACACAATATATTTCTACAACCCATTGAACGATTCTGACAGGAGTTACGGTCAAAATTCAAAAGTCGGTACATTTTGATGCAGTCTAGTGTACAGACATACATAACAAATTTCAATTATTTTTCGAATAATCATTAATAAAATAACATTATATCTTATTACAAAGTTGAAAGACAATTTAGATATATTGCAAGAGATCTTTTTTAAATTGAAATAATAATTTTGGATACAAAATTTCTTATTCTAAAACAATAACAATTGATCTTAGATCCACACTCAGTAAACATATATGTACATAACTTACGGATACTTTTCTGGAAAATCCAGATTTGTGGTACGTACTTATGTAATAAAAACATAAGGAAATAATTTGCTCTTACATCTAGCTTTCTCAAAATAAACACAGCCGCTAGTGGTAAAATTCATCATGGTTCATGGTTTACCATTTGGTGTTCGATAAGTTATAAGAAATGTTATATAAAATGTATACATTTTCAGATCTTGGCTGGTGGTTTTGATTGTACGTAAATTTATAAATTTAACCACGTCCAGATTGTATTTATGATTCGAAATCAGTGTACTGTAAACGAGTTCATGTTAACTTTTATTTATTAAAAAAAAAGTTATTTGCCAAATCATATGTAATCTAAGTTAGAACTAAAAATATGAAAGCAGTAAAACAGCTTTCCCAATTAAATTAGAGCTAACTAGAGCTGAAGATTTATTAAAAATAATTGTTCGATTAAAAGAATTTGTTTTAACAACAGAGTAATTAAGTAGAATTATGTTTAATTAAAAAAATTGATTTGTTTATTTTAATTATTTCATAAATGAAAAACGAATGTTTGAAAGCACATTACATCATAATTTACTTCGACATATATAAATATAATTTGGAATCAGTATATCAATCAGTAGGCTGTATTAGGTATTTAGTTTTATCATGTAGGCGAGGGACACAACTGTTTACTGTACGGACTCTACGGGATCTGTAAATTATTGAGTGTAAGTAATTGTTATTGTTATTGACTATATTTATAAAGTATTTATAGGAAAGTAAATATTTAAATAATATTTATTAATCATTTAATATATATTTTTGTCTTGTTTTGAATATTTGTGTTATCCTACATCATCAAATATAAAGACAAAAACATTAACAATAAGGCAAACAAAAATAGTAGACCCAATTAATAGACCCAGATTCTTACTAGTTTTATTATTATTATTATTATTATTATTTTTATTATTATTATTATTATTATTATTATTATTATTATTATTATTATTATTATTATAATAAGATATATATCAACTATGGACAGATAAAAATAATAAAACTACAAAATTTTGTTTTAGAATCTCAAAAATTTATTGAATAAAATCGACAAAAGTAAATCTAACCACTCAATGATAAAATAAGAAAATAATGTTGAATAGCTGTTTTGCAAAAGTTAATGAAAAAAAGTATATTTTAAAAATAATTCTTATAGTGAAATTAAGAAGAACTATTAAAGAGACAATTTTTTTTTTTAACAAGATTATTTAAGGAACTGTTAAGTGTGTAGTAGAAAAATTGAAGTTGAAAATTTCTGAATGATTATATTAAATTAAATTTTGTGGAAAAATAACAGAAATTTTATAAAGTATTATAATTAATGGAAATTAGACAAAACAATTATTAAAAGACAGAAAAAGCTAAAAATGAAAATATATAATAAAAACTAAAACAAATCTTAAAAAAAAATTATTGAAAAAGCAAAGAATTATAGTAAAACTCAAATCCTGAAATAAAAAGATGAAACGTAACATTTAATTTTTGATGAAAGAAAACAAATGAATAAAAAATGTATAAAAAAAACAATAATAATTGAGAAAAAAAACTAAGACAGTGAACGGAAAACAGTGCCATTATTACTGAAAAATAGTGGCTTTCAGCTGTACCCGAGAACACTATGGAAAAGGAGGCAACAGAGGACTCATGAGTTCCAAGAACTATGTTTAGAATAAGTTTACTGTAATTGGAAAGAATTCTAATTCAAATAATGTAAAAAAATATATATAAAATGTAATATTCTTTAAGAAATATTTAAGAATTATGAACCCTAACAAAAAAAAAAAAAAAAAAAAAACAAGAAAAAGGAAGAAAGAATAAGATTGTATAAGAAAACAGTTAATTTTATTACATATTTAAAAGAAATATAAATTAAAGTTTTAATACATTTTAAGTACAAAATTAATTTAGAAGAAAACAAGAACAGAAGGAATAAGTAATTAAATACAGTGAAAAGGGAAATTTTTCTTTCATTTTTTGGTTTCAAAATGACTACTAATACACCATCAGTTTTCGTTAACCAATTGGACAACCTCTCTTTAACAGAAAGCTCAACATTTTCTTCTCGTACAAGTAATTTATCGGTTATAACGCCACTACTTAAGAAACAAATACAAAAATTAATACAGGAAATGATTAGGGACTTTAATTCGACACTGAACGATAATGAAAGGTCGGACGTATCATTCACCATTTCCTCTGCATCTCAACTCAGCGAGGCCGATAAAGTACCCGACATTGTAAAATGTTTAAGAGAATTCACTGGGAAGTCAGGTGAGTTTAACTCTTGGCGGAAGACAGTTGACAGGATCCTTAACGTTTACGAGAGTATTAAGGGTTCTCCGAAATATTATGCAATATTACGCGTGATAAGACACAAAATAACTGGAGGCGCAGACACGGATACTGGAGCCTTATAGAACTCCGCTTGATTGGAATAAAATAAAAAAGTGCTTGATGTTGCACTACTCTGATAGATCTGTCAACTAAATTCACTTTCTCAAGGAAATCGAAGCATCGCAGAGTATTATCAAACAAGGTCACTTGCTTTGGAACAGGGCATTGGATACCTTCGCGCGTTGGTTAAATAGGGATCTACCAAGGTTACTAAGTGCCAGCGAGCTCAAAACCATACCAGAAGCATTGTAAATATGCTTAAAATTAATCAATATGCATTTCAGAAGACAATATGCGCAAGGTATTAGTCCAATGATTTTTGGAGACTTGAATCACAATTCTGGAAGCCACCCGAAACTTACTCCATTACTCCAAAGACCACAACCTAAAATATTTTACCCATTTGCCAAGAAATAATAATTACAATCATTTCAAACCAAATTATCAGTCATGACAGCGACAAAGAATATTTCCCCAATTCCTTCAAGTGCAGCCCCTTCAATTTAAAAATAATTTCCAACAGACTCAGATAATAGCAAAAAATATTTGCTAGGAATGACGCAGAAGATTAAAGACATAAAAAAGATATGTAGAGAGAATAAATACGAGAGACAGCCGAAAAAATTAAAAATGTCCGAAACACCGGTACCCAGTTATCCAGGAGAAATTGTTCACATCGACATATATCTGACCGAAGGAAAAGCCATTTATTAAAAAGTAGAGCTATAGAAGACATTAAAAAGTAGAGCTATAGAAGACATAAGAAGACTTCTCAGAGATATTGGTTTTTCTTTTGGTATGCCAAAAACAAATTATAATGGACAATGAACCATCCCTAAATCAAACTCAACAAAATTTATGCTGAATGATGAATTGAGAATAAATATTTACACAGTACCACTATATTACAGCATGACGAACGGACATGTGGAAACATTTCACAGTATCCTCATTGAGATCATCAAATTCCTAAAGGAGAATGATGAACATAGGCACTCTGACGAGTTGTTGGAGAAAGCTTTTGCCAAACACAACTACTCCATACATTCGGTCACAAAAAGAAAACCTGTTTATGACGTAAAAGAGACAAGACAAAGTAATATCGAAAAATTAAAGGCTAAACAGAAAAAGGATCTAGAATATCATAATAGAAAGAAGGAAGGCGTCCAGGGCCAATCTTTTTTTTTTTTTTTTAAGAATAAAAGGTTATTAACTAAGCTTTTAAAACGTTGTTCAAAAGAAAGAATAAAAGAAGATAGGCACAGTACAATATTAACAGAAAAAGGGCAAATTGTCCATAAAAGTTTTACGACATTTCACTGATTTATTAACCATACAGGTCATTCGCAATTGCTGCAGCCGAAGTCCGCAAACAAATTCCGAATGGAATTTGTTACTATTCGTGCCGGAACCGTGATGATTCAGAAAGGCACATTCAAAATAATCCATCTAATCAATATCGAGTTATACGAGAACCTATTGACAATCATTGATAGTACTACAAAGAGACAACTTCCAAATAAGAATGCATTACATCCTATCCTATTGAAATTAGTACTAGAAATCAAAAGTTTATTGACGAGACGGAAGATCAACAAACGCATATCAAAACGGTCTTTCGACTTTATAGGTAGTGCTTGGAAGTGGATCGCCGGAAACTCAGACCACCGGGATCATGACGTTGTAACCGATCACATAAATTGACTGCTGGAAAACAACAATGACCAAATAATTATAAACAGACTGACCGCAGATAAAATAAATGAATTGACCAAAAGAACGAAATTGTTAAAATAATGAAAAGGGACCAGACAATAGCCGATGAATTAACTCATCAATATTAGGTATAAATTAGAAATACTTAAATAATAAATAACAAGTATAGCTTATGCAATTCTTTGGGCCAAGGCTGACATAATAAACATTTTTATTCTGAGGGATGAGAACTTGATATAGCAAGGGGAATATTGATACAAGAAAAGTTTCCCTTTATTAACATGGATGAAGCGGCAAATGAAGAATCAATTATATATATAATAAGTCTACCAGAAATAGAATCCTTCAACGTATTGGAAGCTAGATCAGTGAAAAAAATAGATAAAATAAATAAAATCAATTTCAAAACATAGTTAGAAAATAGAGACAATATATTTGGTGTACAAAATAAATGTAAAAATTATAATAACTTATTAATATGCGCTACTAATCTAATTATAGATGTAAGTAAAGATCCTTGCAAAGCTAATTTATTAAAAAGCAAGCCACCTAACTGTACTCAAATTAACAATCAACATCTACCATCAACCGAAGAAATTTCTCCAGATCTACAGTTTGTCAATAATTATGAAGGCGTTGCCATAAAAGACCAAGAGGAAATTACATTAAATGGAACATTTATTATTCGCCACCATAACTCAATATTTGTAACAGATGACAAAACATATGAGACTAAAGAAATCAGCAGTAATAAACCACTACCTACCATACTCCAACAAAAATCCATACCCAATAAAACAGAGGAAGTCTTATCTCTGCAAATGATAAAGGATACCAACACAAGGAATATGAAACACATCAACCACATCGAAACTGGTAATAGAATTAGTATATCAATAAATTGTATAATAGCCTTTTTTAATAATACTGATAATTATAATAATATTAGTAATAGGAAAATACCAAACATCTAAATTAAAGAATCAGATAAATTTATCCAATTCAGCAATCCAATCAAGGATTGAATAAAATTTTTAAATAAAAATCAAAAAGTCAGATAATTCAAACAAGGACGTTTGAAATTTATGGACAGAGTTAGCAACAAGTTTTATTATATTAAAAGTAAAGTTTTTACTTTTTAAGATTAATTATATACATACATACATATACATATATACATACATATACATATATATATATATATATATATATATACATACATATACATATATATATATATATATTTAATGTCTATCCTTTGAAAGAGTAAAGAAGAGGAAATTTGACGTCTTGAAAAAAGTAAGTATGTAGTTTTAGTTTCATGCATATATTTATTTATTCATGTGTGAAATGGACTGTCACACGGTGTTATTTACAATGCTAACAAAACGCTTTAAATTTTCATCAAATTTAGTTGTTAAGTACAGAACCATTGACGCATATTTTAAGAACTTGTTCCCGACGTTCTTTTACTTTAATTACAGTGTTAAAAATCAATTCCGGAAAGTGAAAATAGATCTTTTCCATATTTATGTAAAAATTTCGAATATGATATTCTTTGTTCTAAAATCGAAAACTTTTTGGTAATATTAATACAAACATTTCAGATTAATTTACTTTATACCTTTTCTATGGGACATTTTTTTGGAAAATCCGGATTTGTAGAACGCAATTCAGAAACAAAAATATAAGGAAATTTTTTACTGTTACGACTAGAATTCTCCAAAAATTCACAGCCGTCTATGGTAATATTCATTAACGTCCATGGTTTTCCATTTTTTCGAGGACATGTTGTAAGTAACTCAATGTTAAACTTATCTAGATTTTTGTTATACATTACAGAACCATTAATGACTTTATGATTTGTCGAGTTGATTAAACGTAAATTTAAAAATTTAACAATATCGGTATTATACTCCTGGCTATATGACTCAAATTCGACCTTCTGTAAGAGAAGTTTATAAAATTTTTTACATATATTTTTTACAACAAATTTCTTACTTACATATCCATGGGTAATAATGTTTAGAGTAAATAAAATATAGAATTTTAAGTAATTTCCGTAAATAAACATGTTTTTATTTAAAAATTGTTTATACAATGTTTTATTGTTAAAATAATTGCTGTATTATATTACTAGATGTTAGACAGATAATCAGTTGTGTAAATAAGTGAAATATCATAATAAAATACTAATTACACTGCACAGTGGCCAGAATAAAATTTTCTGGAAATAAATCTGTAACTTCTTATCGGCTACTTAGATTTCATAGCATATTAAAATCTAAAGTAGCGTAGTTTTGGTTCTATAAAATATATTGAATTCAATATTTTTGTATGTAATTATGAATTATGTCAGCTAGACAAAATAGTATATTTGAAAAAAGATACAGTCCATAGCTTTTTTTTTTTTGGAATTAAATAAAAAAGATATTTTTTTTTTTTTTTTTTTTTGAAAAACTACAAGTGTCTGACCTTTAATAAAATCCTGGTTTGTTAAGATATTCTAACGAAGTATTCGGTGCTTGTTGAGTTTAGCATTTGAAACAGTAAAGTGTAGAAACATTTCAGATTCTTTTAAAACGAATGCCACAATTCCCAGAAAACCGGAAAAAATCCTAAAAATGGAATTTTTCGACATTTGCCTATATAGTCCACATTTGTTGCAGGTCTGGAAAAAGAAGTCGGCAAGTTCTTTGGAACATATCATAGTTTTGAAACCGCATTCTGTTTGCAGATTCTTGCTTTAGGATTTTAGAACATATGTATAAGCTAAATTCAAAATATTGATAAAAAATAGGTCAACTTCCAGAGGATCTGTGTATATTTTTATTGGATATTTGAGATTGTTCTTCATTCTAGAGTCATCTCTCTGAATAGCCTTTTAGAAAAGTATAGAATTATTATGCGTTCTTAACGAAAATTTTATTTTAGAGAAAAAAGAATGTAGACACTTTTTAGGCAACGAACACAAAATCATATAATTTTTTGCAATTTTCAAGATTTTAATCTTTCATTTTTGGACTTGGAAAAGATATAGACTTCGACTTTTTTATTCGATAGAAAATTTTGTTTTTTAATCAATTGATTGAAGATTTTACAAAATCGGACTAAAATGTTGTAGGTAGGGTCGCCAGATTCGATTTGTGATCTAACTTAACATTCCTAAAAAACGAGCAATCGACTTCCATCAAAAATCTTTTACTTTTTAATATAAGATCTATATAGAAGTACGTATAGAAATATGTCGATACAATAAGAATATAGCTTTTAAATTTTTTGCGCAAATAAGAGATTACATAACATATCCGTTTAGGTCATGAAAAAATATTAAGAAATGCAGTATTATATTTTTGCAATTGTTATTTGAAAAAATAAGTAAACATACGGTACAGTTTTCTTTATACTGATTCAATATAATGTAATATTAAATATCTGTTAATATTTCTTTGAAACATTTATTCACGGCATTAAAAAATTACTACATGTGTTTTCGAAGTTTTCGAATAAGTCTCGAAGAAACAGTAATCTATATATAACATATCATAATCAGTTTGTTCTGAAAAATTCATATATGATTTTAAGATTATTTAAGATACAGTAATTATGCTTTGTAGTTCTGTACAAGTTATAATTTCAAAGTGTAATAAAGCAGAAGACATTGTATTCTGTAAAATATAAAAATATATAAAAATCTTCGTCAATGCTTCAGATTTCACTCAACATTTTTTATAACTACAAATTGTTCTCAACTTGCCAAATTATAATTGAAATTGTAACTTGACAATTTCTAAAATATCTTAACAATCAAGTTCTTTCAAAAATATCTGGCAACCCTAGTTGTAATATATATTGAAAAAGCTGAACCAACTTTGCAAACTTGAATAGTTGAAAGAAAGAAATATTCGGCAAGCCACTAAAAATTTTTTATGTTAGAAGTATTTTGAGCCCCAATAGCTCTGCTCCTGAGGGGTACGTGGGGCTCCCTTCCAAACTTAAAATTGTACACTTCTCTGCTACGCCTATGTAAAATTTTATGTAAATCCAACCAACTTATTAGAAGTTGCAGATTTATTAAAAACAATTTCGATTTTGCCCCAATGTGCACCGGTTGCCAAAAAAAATAAAATAAAATAAATGTTTTCTCTTCCAAACTAAATAAATTAACTAGAAATAATTTGACGTACTAAATAATAATCTGCTTTCAGTTTTTATACCTACCATCAAAGAATAATGGGAGGTATATTATGCTTGTCATTCCGTGCGTAACATGTCGAAATAATCTGGCTCCTCTTGAAAATATAAAACGATCTAACGATGTCCGTTCGTCTGTTGAAAAGAGGATAGGTCTTGTGGCTTAAATATTTGCCTTATACAGGGTTTGTTTGTTATTAAAAATGAGCAAAATCGGTTCATAAACAAAAAATGTATGGACCAAATATTATAAAAACAGGGTGCTCATCGTAACTTCAAGTATATCGACGAAATTTTGCACAAATTCAAAGATCAATGTTAACTCGGAATCCAGAAATTGTTATGGTCCGCAACTTTACCGCCCATATAAGGTAAAATATCAGCGAAATTTCGTACAGATAGTTCAATGTAAACTACTCGAAAACAAAAAATGGGCATGGTTCGCGCACTTCCCATATAAGATGAAATTTTAAATTATAGTGAAACAAGAAGTTGCGGATGGTGGTTATATAGATTCGGCCAAGCCGAATATAACATTCTCATTTGTTTTCTATCACGTATTGATATTTTTTATGGGCATGATTACTATAATCACCTTAATAAGGCGGTTTATCTATATTGGAGTTAAGGTGAAATATAGTCTTGTAATTGTATTGTTAAGGGGGAAAGGTTATACATGCTCAGTACGTGAGATGGATTTTTTGCCGACCTGTGTAATTTCTAGTTAAAATATTTCAGAAACAAGTTGAGAGCATATATATATATATATATATATATATATATATATACATATATATCACAACTTATGTTGCACTTGATTTTTCAGTAAGTATATATGTTCACGATGTACATTGAGACCGATAGCAGTGAAACTTGGTACAATTTTACAAATATGAACCGGTTTTAAATATTATTGCATTTCTGAATTATAATAGGAATTCTTTTAAGTGATAACGTACTATATTATATCTTACTATTTAAAAAATATTTGACATCAAAAATTTAGTTTCTCATTTTTGACCTTGATTTTTTGCGTTTCTGCTCTATAAGCTTCAAAGTAAAAATTTCCAAAATATAGTGAAATTCTCTATAATTTTCTGAATTTAAAATTTTTAATGATGATTTCAGTACTTCTGTGAATTAGTTTAGATAGTACGATATGTTTTTAAAGGCTTTTCAAAAAATCATGATAGCCCACTGCAGAGTGGCTCAGAACTCTTTAACTTTTAAGCAATAGATATTTTAGATATTTCTTTTTGTGGAGAGATATTTTCTTAAATTTTTCTCCAGTTTTAATTTCATTAAAATCGGATTGGCAGTTGTTGAGAAATTTAAGACTAAATTCGAACTTTTAATTTTTTATAGCATTTAGTATGAAAATGCAGGTTTTTGTTTTTTGAATCAGCTTTACTTTAAACAAAATTATAAGCAGATTAAAAAAACATTTAAATGATACCCAAGATAGTTTTGTGAACAGGTTCCAAGTTCAAAAAAAAAAATTAAAATTAAATTATAATTGTTATTCATTCGGTTGGAAAATATCCTACAAATATCCCACATTTAGTTCTACATTTTTTCTGAACCTTTGCTGCCCTCTTGGTTCTTCATCTAAGTCCCGATATTTAAATTTTCATTTAATTCTAATACTAGAAATGAGCGGATATTACGTCAATAAGTTTATTAATGAATGGTAATAAAATTTTGGAAATCGGCATTAATAAAAAATTAGACTTTTGGGCAATGAAATTTATTTTTGAGCCACCGTGCGACGCTTACGATATATGGTTGTAAGAGAGTGCGGTTACGTTCAGCGAACGCCTTCATCACCAAGACTGTTAGGCCCTGATATATTTTTCTTCGTAAGAGGTCAGTACAATTTCATTTGAAAGATATCATTCAATTTATAAATGAAAATCGTAAATACTATATCAATCACAATTTATTTTATTGCATATTTTTCTTTTGTTTACAAACACTTTCGTAAACAAAATTTGAGCTAAATTAATGAAAATCCTCATTCACAATTATTTAAATAACTTTTATTAATTCAATAAAATTAATTCATTCAAACTTACAATAAATTAGTAAAGCTATGGTCACACTTGGTAAATATTTGATAAAAAAAAATTCTTGACTGTTTGTTTAAAAAAAAAAAAGAAAATAGTTTTAAATAAAATATAGTTAAATTTCAGTTGTGATTTATATCAAGTAAAAGATGTTCAATATAATTAAAAAATGAAATTAAGAAATAATTTATTTAAATACTATGTCATTTTCAGCAAATATATGTCTAGTCTAACGATACCTTAAGTAATTCAGAATATTTATTTACTATACCACCATAGGTACTTTGGGTATTAAGAGTTTATGCTGATGTTTCTATCGCCTTAAATTATTAATTTCGACTCAGAATCACTTCCTGGGTCGACGTAATGATTTCCGACCTTCTATTCGGCTTGCTGTACTTGTAAACCATTTGAACAAAGTACATGTTGCAGTTTTAAGGATGTTTTGATAAAATTTGCCACAAATTATTAATTTGGCACAATAACAGTGTCAAATATGTGTGTCAAATATCACCAAGTCTCCATAAAAATGTCTCTAGGGCAATATTTCATTCAATATATATGGCAATATTTCATTCAAACTAGACACAAACTTATATAAGTATAAATCTTTATACCAAATTTTATGAAGATTAGTCTATAATTTACCATAGCTCTAATATAAGCCACATTTTCGGGACTCGACCTAAAGTGCATATACTTAAATGTAGGGATCAACATACGTACGATTTATAGAAACATGTTTTACACTTAATACCAGTACCGGTCAAAAATTAACCACAAGTCCCATATAAGACTTCACCACGAATTTTTAATGTACTTGCAAAATGGTATAGGGTCGGGTTTGACTGACTATATCTTTCTTACTGATTATAAATTTAATTTACAAAAATTTAAATTAAAAGAAGTTGCTTATCATGTTGAGAATCAAGCAAACTTTAAAATTGTATGTACATATTAATATATATAAAATTCATCAGTTTGTATGAATAGAAAAAATATTGCAAATGTAACCCCTCAAATTAAAGGTTGATATGTTGTAAAACAATCCCCAAAATATTTCAGTTCAATTATTTCGTTCATGTGAACTGGACCATTTTTAAAATACCTCCAAAAATATAGTATTTGATAAACAGTAAAAAAATACAATATGTAATAATACGTATAAGAATAATATACGTATAATACGTAATCAGCAAAAACTTTTTTAAAATTAGTTTTCATTCTCGTAAAACGAAGATTTTAGTAAAATTTTCTACGATTTTTTTAATACTATTTAATTAAAGTTTTAATATTTCGGTCATTTAACATCGTAATTTAGATTTTAGAGCATCATTTAGTACTATTGATATATGTATTCGTTCGACTCTCTAGTAAAAAAAGCAATATTCATAACAGTCCATAACAGATTAAGTAAATTTGTATTGCAAATAAATGGTTATTTAAGAAAAAACAAATTATAATATTCTTTTTAAAGGGTTAATTATCTATAATTTTCAATAGCATCAGAACAAACCTTTCGAACAATGTCTTAGAATTCAATTCAAAACTTGTCAGGGAGCGATAATATGTCTCTATATTATTTTGAAGTTAATCATTTTATAACGACGATTTTTATAATGCTATTGAATGAAATCTGTATTTCTAGAGGTATTTTAAAAATGGTGCAGCTCACGTGAATTGAAAAATTCACACGTAATATTTTGGGAATCATATAAGTACATACCACTCTCCACTTGCAGATAGGTAAATTTGCAACTTCTTTTCGAAGGCACTTTAATTTATATATTTCAATTTACGTTTTGCTTTTTTGGGAGTAAACAAAATAACAAAAAAAAAAAAAATTAAATATTCGTATAATAAGATATTTCATATTTAATGAAACCCAACAGACCCCGAAATTTATCAACTTTATTTATTTTCATAAATGATTGTTTAATAAATTTACTGATATCCATGACATTTTAAATTCTTTAATATTTTCTGGGAATTAAAAAACAAAATTTGGGATTTTTTTTTTTGTATTTCTTATTTTTTATTTATTTATATTTTTTGTTTTGCAAAAATTATTTTCTTTTATTTACATACAATTATTAAAACCTTTTTTTTATTTCAAAACGCATGCTTGTGCACTTTCTGAGTATGGTTAAGGATTTTATAATATATTAACTTCAAACGTCCAGTTGAGAAAATGTATATACTTATTTCCATAATTGTATATAGCAGTGATATTCCTAATTATTAACTACTTTTCTAAACAAATTATTTCAATTATAAATTGAAATTATTTAACATTATACATAATAATTATTGAAAACATAACAAATATTTTTTCATTAATTTTTCCATTTTGCAACACAGTGTTATTTAAGTCTCTATTTGAAAATATATGTATATATTAACTCGTTGTCTCCAATGACATGATCGTTTTTAAAGTAATGACTTGTTGTTAAAGTATAAGTAGTGTAGTATTATTATATGTATTAACATTTCAAATTATTATTTGACAACGGGTGTTTTTTTTTTTTTTTTTGTGATTCTGAGTCGAATGATGAGTGGAACGTTTCGTGTATAAAATGACAGAATTTTTCGAATCAATCACTTTTGGATTAACGGCTTGGGTTTGAGATTCACTTTGCTTTAAATTTCAGAATTTGACTCTTTTGTATTACTATTCAACTCAAAGATGCTACAGCGCTAAATATATTTTAATAATATTTATATCCTGGATTTCACAGAGCCTGTAACTGTAACTATCAATGCCTGTACGCGATTTTCGCTTAGGACCAATTTGCACTTATAAGATAATTCCGGAAAATTTAGGAGCATATTTTTCAATTTCGGTATTTAAAAATTTCAAATAATACCAATTTAGCTATCTTCACACTATCTGAGTTCTCATCAAAGTTTATTATTAAACAAAAAACAGATTCGAGTCATTCAAAAACTTTCTAATTACTAAAACACGCTTTACTAGAAACACCTATTTAAAACAGTTGTTAAATAGATCAAAACTCATATAGTTGGAATGCGTGCTTTATTCATCTATTCGGTGGGATACTTTATGGGAAATTTTGGTGTTGAAGCACGCGTTTCAATAATTAGTAAAACTCAATTGCTGGCGATGAGATTTTTCTATATAATCACAAGTATTTAAGGTAACATTAGAAAAAGTCCATGGTTAACCATTTCTTTTTGGAGATATTATTAAAAATGACATATCAAACTGACTGATCGATGACACTATTAAATATGACAGTACTATTTATGACACTACTATTTTTATTATTAGTTAAATGTAAATCGACAAATTTCATAATATCAGGATTACATTTCTGATGAAATGATTAGAAACCAATATACTGTAAAACATTTATATACTTGATATTTTAAGATATTTAACTATTTATCGAATAAAATATTTACCCATCTTTGCATAATATGTTTTACAATATTATAGCAGTCACGGAACAGACTTATAATGATTTTTTGATGTTTGTGTAAATAAAGTAATTTATTTCAAAAAATTGTTTTTGATATTTGTTGTGATTTTAACAATTAACTGAATTTACCATTAAAATATAATTTTAAATAATTTCAATTTATGATTGAAATAATTTATTCAAATATCTAGTTAATGATCAGGGGTTTCACTGCTGTATAAAATTGTGGAAGTAGATAAATATACTTTCGTAATTGGTCGCTTGTAGTTCAGAAAAAGGTAATAATAATTATATATATGTAAATAAAAGAAAAAAATTTAACAAACAAAAAGAAAATAAAAACATAAGAAGTACAGAAACAAAAATATCATAAATTTTATTTCTTACCACCCAGAAAATGCTGAATTTAAAATGTCATGGATATCAGTAAATTTATTAAACAATCATTAATAAAAATAAATAAACAAATAAATAGAATGTTAAATTTCGGGGTCTGTTGGGTGCCATTCAATATAAAATATTTTATTATACGAATATATAATTTTCTTTTTGTTATTTTGTTTACTCCCCAAAAAGCAAAACATTTAATGAAATATTTACATTAAAGTGCCTTACAAAAAAGTTGCAAATATACGCCTCTAGAAATGAAGATTAGTATGTTCTTATATGATTCCCAAAATATTACGCCATTCTTTGAATCACCTCTAAAAATACGGATTTCTTTCAATAGCATTATAAAACTCTTCGTTATAAAAAATTAACTTCAAAATATTTTAGGGACATATTATCGCTTGGAATATGCATTTATATAGTTTTTACAAAATATCAAGATTTTATTAACATTTTTGTCAATTTTTCATTATCTAAAGATGTAATTGTATATATTTCCGAACATGTATTGAATTTGAAGGTACCATTCGAATCATTTAAGGTACCATTTCTATTTAAAATTAACCTCTTAAAAACAATACGGTAAATTTTATACATTAGATTCATAAAGTGTTAAATCGGCAATTTTTGGAAATAAGTTGTATGGAAGTATTTATTATATTTAAATATCAATGAATTTATGAAAAATACAATAAATTATTTTAAAACCGCGGACATAATTGCATAAAAAAGACTTTAAAGTTTAGTCGCTATTTTATACGAATTTCTCGTTTTTTTAAAAGTTAATTGTGTCATTTATTTTTTTAAATAACCATTCGTTTGCCATAAAAATAAATTTAAAATATTATGGACCTGAGATACCAAAATATTACTTTTGTTACTAAATTGTGATTAGTACTGAATACGTATATCAATAATACTGAATAGTACCATAAGAATGATGCTCTAAAGTCTAAATTACCATGTAAAATGACCGAAATGTTAAAACTTTATTAAAATAGTATTAAGATAATTTAAAAAAAACAACTTTTTGCTGATTACGTATTAATCGAATACGTGTCTTTTACAAATTGGATTTTTTTTTTTTTTTACAAAAGTTAAAAATTGTGTATATCATTTATCGAATACCATATCTTTATAGGTATTTTAGAAACGGTTCAGCTCAAGTGATCGAAATAAATGAACCGAAATATTTTGAGACTTAGTTAACAATATATCATCCTTTAATTTTAGGGGTTACATTTGCAATAGTTTTTGTTTTCATACAAATCGATTCAATTTAATATACACAAATAAATTAATATGTACATGCAATTTTAAAGTTTGTTTTATTCTTAACATGATAAGTAACTTATTTTTAACTTAAGTTTTTGTAAACTAAATTGAGACTATTTCAATAAGTTATTTTCAGTAATTTTAATTATTTTAACATCGATGATGCTACATTAAAGATTTAATGATTTTCTATAGAAGTAGTAATAAAAATAGTTTGGGGTTTCAAAAGAATTTCATAATATTGAGCATTGGGTTTGTAAAAATCAGCTAACTTTAGGTTGTGATTAGTAGATATACCTGTACAATATTTTAGACGAGTGTTTCTCTTTCAGTTTTTTTTTTTTTTTTTTTTTAATGTGTGAGATACACCGATAAACTCCCAAATACACAAGTTGGATGTGTCGATTTAATGACGTATTCTGTTCAATTCTGTATTTTTTATCGTTTTGGATTAGCTCCCACAGCAACAGTTTTCTATTTCTTTCTTTTGGTCTTTTTGAAGAAGGTGTATAATAATTATTTGTTCACTATTAAGACTGGTTTGTGACGTTATTTGGCGAAAAAAAGTAAAATGGAAAAACAAACAAAATATGTAAAGTAATACTTCTACTGGCTACTTTTGTATTAAAAACCAAGTTAGAAAGATATGTTCGATCAAGCCCGACCATATTATACCCCACACCATTGTGCATGTCCATCAAAATTCGTGTGGACAATTGTGGAACGATACTTTTTTTTAGAGTGATTCCCGAAAGTGGGCTTATATGGGAGCTATGGTAAATTATGGATCGATCCTCATAAAATTTGTCACTATGATTTCTATTTATATAAAACTTATTTTTGTCGAATATAAACCTATACTAACATGTGTATGTGATTTATGCACGTTAAAGTGATTTTCGGAAGAGGATTTTATATGTGAGCTATGGTCAATCTTCATGAAATTTAGCACAAAGATTGATACTTATATAACTTCCTTACACCAAATTTCATTAAAATATTGCTATATCGTTAAACCCCTAGGCGCTAGCTGAGGTAATGGATCGATCATAACCAATTTCATTAGGCCTCGTCCTTGTGCCAGCCAGCCAGCCGTCCACCCAGCCGTCTAGCCAGCCAGACGGACTAATTGGATGGACGGACATCGTTAGATCGACTCAAGTGATTTTGAGTCGATTAGTATACTTTAAGATGGGTGCTGGATGATTTTTTCTATGCGTTAAATAAATAAATATATCTGGTTGTTGATGAGGGTTAGTTTAATAATTTGGTAATTGCAAGCACACCCAACCTGGATGAATTGACAAGATTCCTGTAATTTTTGCGTATATTTTTGGAACCAATTGCAATCGCAAACAATCTTGAATAGTTTGATTGGGGACTTTATGTGTTATTTAACTAATTTGTTAAATTTTACTTTAAGGTAAGATAAAGCAAAGAGTATGAAATTTAGACTTCTGTTTTAAACAATTTTGATCTTTCCATATGGATGGTTTTTAGCAAAACGGACGAGAAACGGATATAATTTTTCTAGGTGGTTATGAAAATGATCGTGGTACAAATGTCAAAAGTTTTCGTTAAGTTTTTGTGGGTGGCATTGCCACACCCCATTGAAAAATTTACAGTGGTCAATGACTGAACACGCACTTATGCAGTGAAAAAAATATAAAGGTCAATTTGGAAAAATTATCATATTCCCACTATAAAATGATTCTATTTATATATAAATATTAATAAAAATAAAAAAATAATCAAACCGTTCACTACAAATCATATGTCGCCCACGTCCATATCGTTTGAATAAAGCATCGCATGATGATTATGATTTTCAGTCTAAAATAATGGCCGTCCTCCAAATGCCCTGAAGCGCAGTCAGCGAATGAAACATCTATGTTCATTAAATTTGATGCCTTAGGGCATATAGCTGTTTTACGGTTACAAGTTTAAGTTCCAAATTCTTCAACTTGAAGTTTGCGAAATTCCAAGTTTTTTTTTTGTACGGCTGGAACTCTACTATCTCTTGTCAATCTGACATAATTTTGACATAAAGGCTTTGTCTGATTATTTAGTAAACCAAGCGTCTCGAATATGTCCAACAAACTTTGAAAAGCTACCGCGTCTGCAGAAAAATGGTTACAACATATAGAACATGTATTTGGATACGAAACTGTTGTCATATTGATGAGTTGCTCATTTTTGTAACAATAGATTTGACAAACGCAGACAAAGTAACATGGTCGATAGAGATTGTTCATACGAAAACTTTTTGTTTCTAAAGATTTTCGATGTAAAATGATTGTACACTGAAATAGTACAGGGATGAAATAAAATTTTTCAAAAAAAAATCGCAGCTTTTGATTTTGATAAAATTTGGTATACACAGTCATTACGTCAATACAAAATTTGAAGTTCTTCAAACTGTTCAAATCTGCTGCAGTTTCAAAATACGCTTTTTCAGATTTTTTTTTAACGCACATAATTCAAATACATATTGGTCATTATTAGAAATGTTTAACATGTCTGAAACTGACTTTGATCTTTAATAAGTCTTGTGGTAATACCATTTTTAATAAACGGGTTGCAGATCTGAACTCACAAGACCTGAAGCTAGTAGAGTGCAAAGTTTCATTGCTATAGGTTTTGATGCATAATTATGACTCTTGTTAGAATTTCAAAAAATTAGAAAAAGGGCTGAAAATTGCTTAAGATTTTCCCATTCTTCAACACTTTTTGTACGCGCATTTATACTTTTTGATCTCACGCGATTTTATATTAACTAATTGGACCTTGTGGATATACCCACACCTTCTTTGTTGTTGTGCAGACTTTCAACAGTTACATAAAAGGCAGTCAACTTTTTTTAAAAAAAATTTGTAATTTTACAATAGTTTTGGTTTTTTTTGCGGGATCTGCGCGGTCCTCAACGAAATACAAATTTTGAAATAGGGATTGATACTTGTTGTAATTATGCTTATTTTGCGCTATATCTCGTTTATGTGCCCCAAATTGTCAACGTAATGCGTTGATAGTCTCATAGTTTGGAAAGCAAGAGCGAAAATTTTTAAAAAAGTTAGTTTTTCGCGAGGCTCATTCACAGTTTCTAATGAAATAGCATAGATAAATGCGTGAACTCAGTTTTTTCACTAGGATTTGGATAAACAAGTTCATAGATATCTGATAGAAAAAACTTTAATTCAATAGTTAAATCCTAATTCATGCAACATTAACGTACCTCTCTGTTCTATTTGTGTTATATGCTTTAAACTCCTGTAAGTACCATATTTAGAGAAACGTTAGTCTTTTATTGGTATAAGGTGTTAAAAATAGCAAAATTTTTGCTATAAATTTTAAAACTATGAGAATATTTAATTTTCAGATTTCCCGGGAAAATTAAAAAAAAATCCCGATAGTATTTTTAATTCCCGCCAGGGAATTCCTGGACCCCAAACCCTATACTTCACATTAAAATCAAAAGAGCATTAAAAATAAATTTGACAAAATAAATTTATAGAGTTTTTCAAAATCATGCAAAAATTGTACGTTTATATTGGAAATTTTTATGTAGGAAATTGCAATTTATATAATTCTTGCATATAAAAAAATAAAACTTAAAAAAAAAAATATAAATATATATATAAAATATTTACCAAAATTTTATCATCCCAAAATGGATGCTAAATAAAAGCTAAGAAACTGTGTAATATAACAAAAGTTTATATCTAAATATTACGGCACAAAATGTTAAAGAAAAATCTTTTATATAAAGTATATAATTAAATAAAAAATATAATATAAAAGGGCTAAATTTTAAAAGATATATTTTCAACTTTTAGCTCTACAATATTTAAATAAAAATACTATTGTATTGCAGGTATTCGGAGCTTTCATTTGACATTCACATTGGGTCGTTAAAATCTTCGTAAGTATTTTATATATTCTGAAAAAATACGCATCTTATTGAAGTCCTTTTCAGAGGAAATTTGAAAACTTAGAGAAAAACGCATCTTATTGAAGTCCTTTTCAGAGGAAATTTGAAAACTTAGAGAAAAACGGGTTCCACAGTTTTACCATGGATGGTTTTATCCGCATAGCGTGTGAGAACGGCTGCTGGAGGTTGACATATATTTTAAAATACATAGTAAACAATAATATTTTCAAAGCGATATTTTCTTAAGTTTTTACGCTGCAGGACTTAATATAAAATACTAATATATTGCGTGGATTCGTAGCTAAAATTTGACATCCATATTGGTTTGATATATATATATATATATATATATATATATATATACATATATATATATATATATATATATATAGAGAGAGAGAGAGAGAGAGAGGAAATCTTTAGTTTCATACATACATCCATTTATTCATGTGTGAAAATGACTATCACACAGTATTATTTCCAATACTACCAAAAACGCTTTAAATTTTTATAAAATTTAGTTATTATTTACAGATCCGTTGATGACTATTTTAAGCACTTGTTCCCGACGTTGGTTTATTATCATTATTGCATTAAAAACTATTTCCGGAAAGCGAAAATAGATCTTTTCCATATGTACGTAAAAGTTTCGAACAAAAATTTCTTTGTCCTAAAATCGAAAATTTTTTAGTAAATTTCATACAAACATTTCAAATTAATTTACTTTATACCTTTTCTACGGGACATTTATTTGGAAAATCCAGATTTGTAGAACGCAATTCAGAAAGAAAAATATAAGGAAATTTCTTACTCTTACGACTAGCATTTTCCAAAAATTCACAGCCGTCTGTGGTAAAATTCAGTAACGTCCAAGGTTTTTCATTGCTTCGAGGACATGTTATAAGGAATTTAATGTTAAACTTATCCAGATTTTTTTTATACATCAAAGAACCATTAATAACTTTATGATTTGTTGAGTTGATTAAACGTAAATTAAAAAATTTTAAAATATCGGTATTATACTCCTGGCTATATGACTCAAATTTAATCTTCTATAAGGGAAGTTTATACAGGTTCTTATATATATATTAAATATATATTTTAACAACAAATTTTTTACTTACATATCCTTGCGTAATAATGTTTAAAATAAATAAAACAAAGAATTTTAAATGTTTTCCGTAAATAAACATGTTTTTATTTAATTTTTTTTTTATAAAATGTTTTATTTTGGAAGTAATGGTTATATTATATTGTTAAATGTTAGACAGATAAGCAATTGATTAACTAAGTGAAATATCAATTAATAAAATACTAATAACTCTGCACAGTGTGGTAAAAATAAATCAGTAACTAGTGTTCGGCTAGTTGGATTTCGTGACATAATAAACTTAAAGTAGCGTAGTTTAGGTTATATGAAATATATTGAATTCAATATTTTTGTATATAAATACGAATTATGTCAGCTAGGAAAATTAGTTTATTTGAAAAAAAATTTATTGAAAAAATAGCATTTGGAGAAACTATTAATTGTTTTTTAGAGGAACTATAAATATTTAATCTCTAATAAAATCCTAGGTTGTTAAATTATTCTAACGAGATTTTCGGTGATTGTTTACGTACACATTTAAAATAGTAAAGTGTAGGAAAATCTCAGATTCCCGCAATCCCTAAAAAAAAGCAATGAAAATAATAAAAATGGACATTTGTTGCAGGTCTGGAAAAAGAAGTTGGCAAGTTCTTTGGAACACATCAGAGAGTTTGAAATTGCATTTTGTTTATAAATTCGTACTTTGGGATTTTAGAACATATAAGCTAAATTCAAAATTTTGATACAAAATAGATCAACTTCCAAAGGATCTATGCATAGTCCTATTGGGTGTTTTTAAATTTTTTGGTAAAATAAGACATTACATAGTATATCTATTTAGATCATGAAAAATAAATAAACATATGATCAGTTTTTTATATTGGCCCAATACAAATATTTCAATAAATATTAATATTTCTTTTGAACATTTATTCACGGCATTTAAAAATTATTACATCATATAAACGAATATGTTTTAAAGGTTTTCAAATAAGTCTCGAGAAAACAGGGAATCTAGCCGTTTTATTTTAATGGTTGGTCTCAACATTTTCGCTTTAGTTTCTAGCTTTTTTCTCTAGACTTGTTGATACTTAAAATTATCTTAAAAAGGCTAAAATTTCAATAAAGAAGAAAACAGTAATATCTTATTTGGTTTTGCTAATTTTGTTTTTACAGAATCATCTACTTAAGCATTTTTGTGTATTAATTCGAACAAAAACTCGAGATTATTTATATTTAAGAAAAATTTTTTCCTGTGGACTTTTATTGACTTACTTAGTCAATTATAATAAATATTTTTTAATAAAATTCATTACCTGAATATAATTAAAAAACTGTAATAAAAACGAAAAATCACCGAAAAACTGATTACGACCTGTTATATACAGTGTTGCCAGGAGTTGAGAAGAAGAGGCAAAATTAGACTTTAGAAAAGGTCAGAAAAATAAATATGTATACTTATATATATATATATATAATCAGTTTATGTAAAAAAATATTTGTTTAAATTTAATATGGTCCTCTTACGTAAAGCGATTCGCACACCTTATATATTATTTAAGATTCAGTCATTATGCTGCGTAGTTCAGAATGTAATAAAGCAGAAGACATTGTGTTCTATAAAATATAAGAAGATGCCCTAACCACTACATAAAAAATAAAAAAAATATTTTTCGTCAATGCCTCAGACTTCACTCAACCTTTTATATAACTACATATTGTTTGCAACTTGACAAATTAAATTTGAACTTGTAGATATGACAACTTCTAAAATATCTTCACAATCAAGTTTTTTCAAGGCCGCCTGTTGTGGTATATATTGAAATTTCAAATGCAAATAACTTGTAAATTATAGAAGATAAATAGCACATGCAAGTATGTTTTTCACAGGTCTAATCGCGGGTTTTAAAAATATTTGAATATGTGCCCTAATAGCTCAGCTTCTGAGAGGTATGTGCCCTCCCTCCTTCAAAATTTATAATTCTACACTTCTCTGCTATGTCTATGTGAAATTTTAACAAACTCTAGCCAGCCGATTGAAGCTACATATTTATTTTTATTTTCATAAAGTTTACATTCTGCAACACTGTGTACTGGTTAGCATAAAAACATTGTATGGGCTAGAAATAATTTGACGTACTAAATAATAATCTGCTTTCAGTTTTTGTACCTAACATCAAAGAATAATGGGGGTATATTGGGTTTGTCATTCCGTGTGTAACATGTCGAAATAATCTATGTCCTCTTGAAAATACAAAATGATCTAATGATGTCCGTTCGTTTGTTTAAAGCAGGTTTTTGCTCGTGGCGAAAATCCAAGGAGGATGAAATCCGTCTTAAATATTTGCCTTATACAAGGTTTGTTTGGTATTAAAAATTAGTAAAATCGGTTCATAAACAAAAGAGTTATGGATCAAATAACTTTTAGAAAAACAGGGTGATCGTCGTAACTTCAGTTTATACTTTTCGCCCGATATCTTTTGCAAAAAAGCATGTATATTAACGAAATTTTCCATATAAGGTGAAACATAAAAAAAAATTTTTACAAAGAGTTATTGAAAAGGAAAATTTTTTTTCTACTTTAATTTTTTTATAAACGAAACTTGTAGATAAAAACACTCTTATCTACAAACTTACATAAACACATGTATGAACATATATATTTTATCTTATTGCACTTCATTTCTCAGTCAATTTAAATATGCATGTTCACGGTGAACAATGTGGATTTTTGCAAAATAAATGGTAATAGATCTTGATCTTGTAAACTGCTGAACCGATAATCATGAAACATCTGAACATCGATAGAAGAGGAGCTACGCTTTCAGAATATTGTTGGCTGGGGTGTATAAGTGAAGCACGGATGGCACTACAGTGGGCTAAATTTGACCACCTCGAGAATGAAAATTATATCGCAGCTTTTAAATTTTAGAAATATGAACCAATTTTAAATATTTGTACATTTCTGAATTCTACTAAGAGTTCCTTTAAGTGATAATCTACTACATTACCAGTTATGGTTTAAAAAATATTCGACATCAAACATTTAATTTCTTATTTTTTACCTTGACACTTTTGCGGTTTTGCACTATAACTTTCAAAATAAAAACATAAAAATCTTATAAAATACAGTGAAATTCTTTATAATTTTCTAAATTATACTAAAAAAAAATTTAGTTATCTTAATTCGATAACTAGTAAAAATAATTAATGTCAAAATTTGGAATTAGATCTAAAAGATTTTAATTTCTTTAGATAAAAAACTTCAATATTTTCTGCCATTTTCTGAAGTGATTGGACCTAAAAAACACGTAAGTGTAATTTTGAAAAATTTTGAAGTGTACAAAGTTTATAATTTTTTTTAAAAAGTTCAAATTTTTCAGCTTACAACAAATTTTTAATGATGATTTCGGTACTTCTGTGAATTAAATTAGATAATACGATATGCTGTTAAAGGTTTTCCAAGAAATAGTGATAGCCCACTAAAAACCTGTCACACAAGGCAATTTTACTAAATATACCAGTATTTTCAATAATATAAATTTTTGCCTTAAAAGTAAAATAATTAATATAATAATTATAACATAATACTTATAAAATAATAATTATAAAGTAATAATTATAAAAATGTCTATTTTATTAAAAGCGGTCGTGAGATCTTGTTCATATTTGGTACGCATATAAACCATGGAGCCATGTAGATTTTCCCATTATTATTTTCAAAAAAATCGCGAATTTATTCATGACTTAAGTTTTTATAAAAGTTACAAAATTCGACAAAATGTTAATATCTCTTTACGATGTAGATGTATTTTAATTATTCCGAGTTCTAATGAAGGCCAACTGAAAGCAGTTTAAATCCTATAATGCAAAGGTAAATTGTTTATTTAAATATGCATTCGTAAATATTCCTTATTCAAGTGACATACGAAAAAATACCATAGAAATACATGTCTTTAAATAAATGCATAATTTTAGTATAACAAAATATGTATATTTTTTATTTGTTCAGGACTCTAAAGCCAACACTTTGAAATTTTGTTGCGCTAAAAAATTATTTTGTGAATGTGATTCCTTATTCAAGTGGCAGGCAGTGTATAAATATATATATATATATATATTATGGCCATCTTTTTCATAATTTTTAAGTTTTTATTTTTTTGTTATTCTCATTCAATAATATGTAAGTAATAATGTAATGCAAGTTAATACAATATATATTTTATTACAATAGATATTGTGAATGATATTGTATAATTCAAAAATAACGTTTTTGATAAAGATGAACTCACAACAAGGATTCATTTTTCAGATGCATTTTTAAGAAATTTCTACCCTTTTTATTTTTAATATTTTTTTATTAATATTGAATATTATTAATATTGAATATGAAAATATGTTCATTAAACAATGCATTACCAATTATTCAGGGACAGAAAAATATTACCACACAAATAACAAACTATGAAAGGTATTATAGCACAAATAACAAATTATGAAATGCTATTTTTGTATGCAAAAATTTTAAGGAATATTTTTTGATTTTTTTTTTTTTTTATAGTGGACCATTTCGTCCCAAAACAATTTATATTAAACATTATAATTTTTATAATATCAGAGGTAGACAAAAATTAAAAGGGTAAAAATTTTTCACAAATGAATCTTAAAATTGCATTTGCATTATGAATGAATTTTTAAGTGATAATATTATTTTCAAATAACTGCGTTGAAAGAGAACATATTAGTTTTCTATATATAATTTAAATCATTAAAATCCGTTCACAGCTTGCAGATATTGATGTTTAAAGTTTCACACTTTTTTGATTTTTTTTTTTACTTTTCAAAAGAATTTAAATCGTGAATAAATTCGCGAGTTTTTTCAAATTTAAAAAATTAAAAATGGAGACATTAAAGAAAATGTTTAGGCGTTCTTTTATGGAATGAACGATGTATATTTATCTGTGCTTTTTATTTGCCAAATAGCTTTAACCATTTGGAAAATATTCGGACTCAAATTTATGGAATATGTTTCTATAAAAATTATATGCATTTTTTTTTAGAAAAATCTGCTGTAAATTGTAAAATAGTACAATTTTTTATATACAATTTTAAAGAAGATAAAATATTCATTCAAATATTAGTTCATTAAAATCGATACACAAATTCTAACTTTACCCACGATTAAGTGAAAATACCTCATTTAAAGAAGAGTATATTTCAATAGAAATTAGGAAAATGCTTTTTGATTTAATATCATTACTTAATTGTAAATAAAATAGACAATTAAGCATCGATTTTAATGAAATGTGACATTGATATAAACAACCATAGGTCGGTTATAGTGCGTTTGTGTCAAGCTCTTAATTATTATAAGATTTATGGCGAATTTGTAAAATTGTAATTATTGTTTTTAATTTTTATTTCTTTCTTTATTAATTATTTGCTTTAAAGTAATATAATGCTATCGAAATAATAATTACAAATGAGAAAAATAATATCAAGAATTCCATGAAAGAGCTCCCAAAAATTTACCTAGTGTCTCTAGATTTTCATAAAGTTTTGTGCGCAAATATATATATGTATATATATATATATATATATATATATATATATATATATATATATATATATATATATATATATATATATCTATATATATATATATATATTCATGATTTTATTTCCAAAAGCTTTATTTGTCTGACTGATTTAAAAGACGTATGAATTTTGCTTATGTCGGCTTTAATACAAACATTTCATAAATTAGAATTTTTTTTTAATTACTTTTTTGTTAAATATGACATCTAAAATTTTAGATTTTTGACATGGAGTAAATGGAATCTTTGCATTAAAATAAAACTTTTTGGGGCGCACAACTTTACTACGTACAATTTTACTTTATCTAAAACCTATTCTATTTTTCGGATAATATTTTTAAAATGCGAATGGTTTACATATTCTATTTAAAATATTTATTGGGTAACTTTCTAAAAATTTATTAAAAAAGGTAAATATTTGTATACAATACTAATTAGTATGGCAATTTATAGCAAAACAAAACAATTTAATAAAATACACTTAAGGGAAATTAAAAAGTTACTTAATTCATAATTGTAAAAAATGCATCTATAAATTGCGTTTATATTTTGCAAAAATTATTGAAAAAAAAATGGATATGTTGACAGAACTACTCAAAGAGCAGATAATAGCCTTTTAAATGCTTTTTAAATTACGTAAATCAGTTAGTAATTTTAAAACGCTTTTAAGTGCTTTTTAGATTACATAAATCCGCTAATAATTTTTAGTAATATGAATATTTGAATTTGCACACTTTCTACATTTAAATAATTTTTCCAAAAAATAAGAAAACATATTAAATTTATATGAGAAATTTGGAACACGTTTTTCTTAATTACATTATGCAAATTGCAAATTTGTATCCTAGTATAAAAATTCCATATCAAATATATTAAAAAATTAAAAATTTTAAATAGCATATTTAACGAAAAATGCATTTGCATTAAAGTTAATTTTTTAAAAATTTGTCCTATATATAAGCGAAACGCCGTTTATGTCATTAATATTCACAAAGCCCTCCCAAAGATATTTATATTTAAAGTTACATACGTTTGAAATTTTTTGAGCTTATGAGAAATTGGAAAGTCTAAAAAAATCGATAATTTTCGTATTTTCGCGAAACTGGAAATTGAGATCGATAAATGGCTTAACGGAGATTACTTATACACATTTCTATGGAATTTAAAAGTCACCATTATTATTTTTATATAATTTAATAGTTATTGAAAAATAAAATATATAACATATATATATATATATATATATATATATATATATATATATATATATATATATATAATAAAAATACATATTTCATTTGGTATTTTTCTATGTATGGATGTATGCTGAATTAGGTTTCTTAACATCATCTGAGACTTGAGAGAACGAAATTATAATGATCTGCGTAAGAACGATAATTAAACAGTTTTTTTTTAACAGGATAGGTACCCATTGGGTAAAACTAAATAGATTACGCTGAATTCAATGGTGTTAACCATTTTAAAAAGTTTAACTTTGAGATATTTAACTTTGAAAGGATAAAAGAGGGTTTAGCAAAATTATATTTTTAGCTAAAATTTAACAATTTGGCGTTTTTTAACGCTAAACTACAGAAGTGATCTAATGTATATATATATATATATATATATATATATATATATATATATATATATATATATATATATATCTACATCTGTAGCTATATATATATATATATATTGGAGTAGATGTGGAATTGATTTATTGTTTCATTTACATAAATAATGCCAGATTCTTAAAATTTCCTATCACCACAATGTATTAATCAAAAAATAGTTAAAATTGTTAAAAAATTTTAATTTTTTTACTAAGCAATAATTATTTCAATTTATTTTTAAATATTAATAAAATAATAGTTATGCGTAACTAATATTTATATGTAAATTGTACAATAATTATTGCACTATGCGACAAAACTTGGGTCATCAAATATTACCTCAATGATTCCAACACGAAATGAAATTATACCATCAGATTAATTAAATTTCCAAAAGGTTTTTCAAAGTAATTTTTTGATTTTATGGACACTTAAATTTCGGATCTTTTGGAGAACTTTTGCATAGTGTACATACATACATACATCTTTGAATCCTTTTATTTGAATCTTTTTTATTTAGACACTTAATGAAAAAGTGCTTCAATTCATTTCATGAAATCATTGAGACAATACTTGATGACCAAAGATTTGTCGCATAGTGTTTTAATTATTGAATAATTTAAATGTAAATATTAGTTACGCATAGCTATTATTATTTATTTATTATTTTTTGACCAAAGTCAAAAATTTTGTTTACTATTTATCGAATACTATATTTTTAGTGGTATTTTAAAAATGGTATAAAGATTTCTACTTATATAATTTTGCGCGTAGCTTGACAAAAATATTCCCACAGTTAAGGTTTTTATGATGATTAAATCATTTTTCCTGGTGACATTTGTATGGTGATATTATGAACCGATAATAATTAATTACAACAGATTTAGTTCTTGTGTCGAATTTAAAATTTGTGGCATATTTTTTATCAAAATATCTTCAAAATTGCGAAATGTACTTTGTTCAAATGGTTTACAAGGACAGCCAGCCGATTAGAAGGACGTACATTATTAAATCGACTCAGGTAGGGATTGTGAGTCGCAAGATATATTTAAAGGTGGGAGTTAAATAATTTTTTTCTGTGCGATACAAACATCAGCACAAACTCTTAATACCCCAAGCACCTATGGTGGTATAGTGTATAATTATTCTGATCTACTTAAGGTAGTTCAAAATAACATTTGCTGAAAATGACATAATCGTTAAATAAAATATTTCTTAATACCATTTTTAATTATACTGAACATCTTTTGCTTGAGATAAATCATAACTGATATTTAATTATATATATCAATGTAAATCAAATGTGTTAGATTTATTTAGATTTATCAAATCAAATATTTGCCAAGTGTGACCATAGCTTTAAAAATTTATTTTAAGTTTGAATGAACTAATTTTATTGAATTAAGTGTTTATGAAAATTAATTAAGGGTTTCTAAATGAGAATTTTATTTAATTGAGCTCAGACTTTATTTACGAAAGAGTTTGTAAACAAAAGGAGAAAATGCAATAAAAGAAATTATGATTGATATAGTACTTATGATTAATTTATGATTAATTTCCTGGTGGTCAAGGCGTTCGCTACACGTAACCGCATTCTGTTGAAACCAAATGTCGTCCACGACCATATCGTTTAAATAGAGTATTTCTAATTAGGATTCCTAATTTCCCCGACATTTTCCGATCCCGGGAAACAAAATATAAATTTTGTGGCTCCCGAAATTTAGTAGAATAATATAACTGAATCTACGCGAGCTAAAACTAAACATGACATATTATTACTCTGTTGCGATATAAACTTATTTTATTAAATATTTTTGTAACTTTATTGGGGGAATAATTTTGTGCAAAGATAAAGATTCAGTTAATTTTTTAGTTAATTTTAAACAAAATATCAATTATAAATGTTATTAATTTGCCTTAAAAAAAATTAATTAAAATTTACAAAAAAAACAATTAATTTCACTTAATTAATAATGTTATTTTCATGATTGGAAAAAATCAAACAAAATTTTAATAAATATTAGCAATTTCGTAATTGAAATTCAATTTTTTTTCTGTGAAGAGGAGAGTTGGCAAGAACTTGCTCTTAAATTAATCTGCTCTCTTATCTGCAGTACTAGTTAAAAAGAGTGTAGAATTTTATTTTATTTAAAAAATATAAGTATAAAAGGTATAAGTGTCTTAAAATAAGACTAAATAATAATATTGCATTTTTTTTTTTTGGAAGATGTCGAGTCTTTGTTTGATCGCAAGTTTTTAATTTCTCCGTAAAAGAGGGTGGAGGCACTTACAAAGCCTGAACAGTGTAGGACCGTCATATTTCCTCCCTGAAGTTCTAGAACGGTCCTTTAATACTTCTTTCTCAGACTGGTTAATGATTACCACAGACAACTAAATAATCCTATGTAATGAATCCTTGAACTTTCAGTTGGCATTACCAATAATATTTGGACAACAATACATGTTGGTACGATCTGCAAGATAAATATCTTAGTTATATGTATTATTAGCAGGGCAACCAAAAATATGCAAAATCATATTTTTTCTTGGGCATAAATGAACAAAACTGTTAGCTAATTATTCGTTTCAGACAATTTAAAACATTATTTCATCGATATATGTTTGAATATTTTAAGCTAATTTTTTTATCATATTATGTCATATTTTTATACAAAATTTTTTTCTTGAGCATATTTTGGTAATTTAAATGATATATTGTTTCCATGGAACATTTTAACCCATTAAACACAAGTTTTAATCCACTTATAAAGAAAGATAAATGAATTGAAAGCTCTAATGAAATATTCTCCCTTAAATGCTCTAACTATTTATGCGAAAATAATTGAGCTTCGAACTATATTTATATTATTTTTATTCGATTTATCTTAGACTACTTTGTTGTAAAAAAGAAAATTTTAAAAGGTCATAAAACAAAAATTTTGCTTACCAGAAAAAAATCGTTTGGAATATTTGTTACACTCATCAAACGCTATCAAATGCAAACGGAATGATTTCACTCCCACACAATGATTCTCAATTTGTCGAATAGTGTTATCAAAAATTTTTAATTTTAGGCCTTAAAAAATGATGAAAATCCATTTGTATTAACATAAAGTGACTCGAATGCGTATAGAATAAGTTCATGTTAATCATTTCGTGTAAAGAAATGTATAATTCTGGTAAAAATTACGTGCAATATCAAAACCTACTGAGTTGCCGAAATTAAATTTACGATATCTTCAGTGTTTGTGTCCATGCAATGTGCCTTAGCAAAATACGTTTTGACAAAAGTGTCCCGTTTTCTACTATAAACGACATTTAACTTGAATTTATGATCACGATCAATTATACATATCGCCGTTTTTATATTTATATATCTAAGATTTTTGCAAATTGTAATTTGCTATATACAAATCAAAAATGCAATTTTCAAAAAATTCAAAATTTTTTATTAAATTTATTTTTAATGATCCTTCGATTTTAATTTGTAAAATAATATAAAACTAATTTCACGTAGTAATCCATGCTATTCTATTAAAAACTGTGAATGTGCCTCGCGAAAAAATTTTCTCTCTTGTTTTCCTAGCTTTAACATTAACTACTAGGGCACATTAACAAGATATGGCGCAAAATATACATAATCACAAAAGTTATAAATCTCTGTTTCAAATCTTGTATTAAAAATTATGTATTAAAAATTAAAACATTTTGTCATCAAAATTTGACTACCCTGTATTTAATTGTTGAAAGTCTGCACAATAACAAAGAAGGTATAGAATTTATCCACAAGGTCCTTTAAGTTTACATAAGGTGGAATGAGATCAAAGAGTATAAAGCCACGAAGAAGTGTGGAAAAATAAGAAAAAGTTAAGTAATTTTAAGATCTTTTTCTAAGTTTTTGAACTTTGGAGAACAATCATGATTATAAAATGAAACTTATCGTGCGGTGTTAAAATTTTGCACCCTATTTCAAGTCACAAAATATGTTAGGGATTAAAGTTATGAACTTCAATTACAAAATTGTTTATATTAATTAAATTTTTCATTGATTTTGCTCCAATCACCAAAATGGTAATATTAATTAACTGACAATAATTGATTTCGGTTTAAATATCATTAATTTTTCTAATCGAATTAATTAGAATTATGATTGAATGTTTGCCTAAAATCAACTAAAATTTTATTAATTTAATTCCAAAAATTAACTAAATTCTTCCGTAAATAAAATCGCATGAATTTATTTTAGTTATTTATTAATAATCAATAAATTATTGTAATAAAAATATTTAAATTGTGTAAGTAAAATTGACCAAAAGAAGTAATAAAACTTTAAATTTTATTGAAGAAAATAAAACTTGCTATAAATAGGATTTTTGAAACTTTTGAACTCGTTCTAATAAAGATTTTTATATAATCCTATTAGAGCAACTTAATGACCTAGAGTGAGATATCAATAGAAATGTTAAAGAATAAGACAGATGACAAAAAAAATCAATAGGAACTTACCTTTTATATATAAATAATCTTTGGTAAAACAGTATTGACACAAACTAGGACCTTGAAATTTATTATAACCCCCGCTACCTACGACGGGAACATTTAAACGAAACGTTTAAAAATCTCATTGTATATTTAAAATTCGTACTTATCAAATGATTTTATATTAAATGCATGTCCGACAACTGAGAAAATCCTTACAAATGTTTTTAAATTATTTTATTTTTATACTTTTTATTGACAAGTTTTTCAATTTTCTGTATCGATTTTTGTCAAAAACTTTAAACCAGTTGGTAGTTGTTGCATTAATTAATAATATAATTAAATTTTAATATTAAATGAACTAATGTTTTAATAAAATAATTATTCTCAATAATTTTTTCTGTAAAGTTTCAGCCAGGTTAAAAATGGTTTATATAATAAATTATTATCTTAAATATAAAATACAAAATACGATTAGATAATATAAATATTGTTTCTTTATTTTTAATCATCTTAATAAAATAATATTATTACTTCATCATTGATCTTAACGCCTTCCCACTGTTTATCAAAAATATCTTTCAGATATTAATTAATAACATAGCTCACTTTTTTGGTCGCTTTAAACCATTAATAATACTCACATATTATCTCGGTTGTAAATGTTTGCTTTTAAAAATTTTCATTTATTTTTGGTTTTTGATAACCTGTCAATTTGTTCGTTCCCATTGTCTGCCGTTTGGTGACGATGACACTGTTGTTGTTCCAGCTACTGCTGTTATTGTTGTCGATGATAATGTGGAGGATGATTTTGTTTTTGATATTATTTACTGATAATAATGACACCAAAATTTGATGAGACGAACGTGTGCAAAAACAAATTTTTACAATATTCATTTCACTAACATACCAACTGCTGTGTTAATAAAATGTTTTCAAAATGCAGGGCTGGCAGATACTTTTTTGACCAACCCCAAAATTAAAAAAAAATCCCCAAAAAATCCCACTCAAAAAAAGTTTTATCATCAATATAACTATTTTTTGCTTCCTTTTTATGGAAATGATTTTTGTATGAAGATTTTTATATAATTGCATACTTATGTATTTAAAAAATAAGTAAATTATAAAGATATTAGATTTTAGATACAGACATAACTTTTGAATTAAAATTATTCAAGAAATCTGATTAAATTCTTTCCAATAGATTTTATTAATAGAGTAATTCCATTTTAAATTTAAAAGTTTTAAACTCTCTGAAATTTTCTTAGTAGTATGTATACCGATAAGGCTTTCTACCAAAAAAATGTAGAAAGAATTAAAGATGGAACTTTTAGATACTCGCCACTAAAAAAAATTCTTACAAAAAATTTGTTAATAAAAATATTTTTAAAATTTTTATATAATATCTTAAAATACAAGCTTTGACAATGCAAAAAAAAATATTTTGATATATTTTATATAAATAAATAAGTTAATCATTTTCAAAGCTATAGAGTTGTCACAGTTCTCGAAATTAAAATGAGAAAAATCCATTTTACATGCCTCTTATCCTCCTCTACAAGTGCATCATATTTTATCTAAATCGGTAACCAAGGGTCAAAGTTTTTTACATTTAAAATGAAATTACTCAATATTAACATATTAGTGACCAAGGTAATACTTGATGTATAAAAATATTAGGAGCTCTTTGTGGGAGCAGTATTATGAGATTTTCCAGAACGAATTTTTCATACAAAAAAATAAATAAGGAAGCATTTATACAAAAAAAGTAAAATCGATACGAGCATTGTGAAAAACCTTAAGAATTTGCCAAATGACATGTTTTGCTCTTTTATTGAAAAAGTGGAAATTCACAATCGACTTTCTGATATTTATCATTAATATCCTCCAAATTTTTTATTACTTTTGAATCTCTTTTAAATAAAAAAAAAAAGAAAAATACCACAACTCTTTAAACTTTGCACATAACAGCCTATAATTCAGCAGTACTCAATCAGTGCGATCGGATGAGCTAATATGCCTTCTGAAGTTCATAATGCATGCTATCTTGAAGTTTGGTAAATATGCATTCTAAACATGCATTGATTTTAAGAATCTTTAGCATATTAAGGACAACTTGTGCAAGTTCTTTATAATGATATGTGAATGTAGCATTTTTAAAATTATATACTTTTGTTCAAAACTCCAATTTCATTAACTTAACAAAGGATACAATTATTAGAAATTTACCCAAAATATTTTAGATATCCCCAGCAAATTCCCCAATCCCCAAACCAAAGTTTTCTTCCTTTTCTGAAATAAAAACCCAAAATTGGTATTAAAAGCCCAAATCTGGCAGCTGTGTTAAAATTCATCAAAACTATAAGATTCAAAACACATATTGACATTTTGATTAATGATGATTGCGGTTGGGTGAATTTTGCCTTTAAATTAAAAAAATTAAAACAGTTAAAAATTTATTAAACATGAAACACATTAGAGAAAGGTCAATATATTATGGAAATTATTATTGAATTGCTTTACTGCTGGTATACATTTAATGGGAAATTGTTTTTAATTTAAAAAATTAATATATGATAAAAATAATGAATTTTGTTATATAATTATTATACCCTTCACCATAGGTGTAAAGGGTATATATAAGTTTTTCATTCTTTTTGTAATTTCCAAAATTTTTGCCGGAGAGCAAAACAGTTTATATTTTCTGGATCCTTATAAGAAACGATATCAATAGAACGATGTCATATCCTTCCGCCCGTCTGTTTGTCGGTTGAAATGGCATTTATGAAATTACCCGATATCATAGATGTATGAAACATGTATCAGACGATCGATAATCCTTTCGAAAATTATACTATAGTAACTCAGCATATCTTAAAAACATTTTTCGAGATTTCATCGACTGTTTTAAGCCCCCATGTAAGCTAGGTACTTCGACAGAAATGGAAATCGGCTAACACGAGTTTTGTTTTTTTTTTTTAAGATACGGACTTCCTTTTTATGTACATCAATTACAAAGATTTTTCAAAAATTTCAGTCGGTCTATAAACAACCGAGTTATTGGTATGAAACTAAAAAAAATCTATTAAAAATAAACACACACAAACATTTATGTAAACTGAAGCATTGGAATGACTATTAGTGTTGTTTTTTTTTTGCATAACAATCAATTTTTTTTTAATTTTTTTTAATTCCAATTTTTTAAAATAACTTTTGACGCTATTATGTTGACAACACTTGGTGGAGTAAAACAACAAAAATTCAAGACTTGAAATGGTACCTGCGGTACCGGCAAGCACTCAAATTTAAAAAAATCCAAAAAAGTGTTAGAAAATAAGTAGTTTTGTTTTTCTTTCTTTTGGTTGCTCTAATAGAGGATTTTATACTTATAAAAATAGGTCAGTGTTGATTTATATTTTGGACAAGCGATGAAACCTAGATTTTAAAAATTGAAATTGTTTGCAGTTTTTTGATTAGAAAATTTGCGATTTTTCGAGTAAAGAATGGATTGTAATTATGAATGGATTGTAAGATGAATCTCTTTAATGCGCTCCTAATAGCAGCGCTATAAGGGGTGCCCAAATCTGAGGAGAAAAAACTCACAGCCATTGTTGCCGTTTTGGTTATTTTTAACCAAAATTGGTTATTTTATTTTCCAATGTGTACATGGTGACTTTTTTTCCATTTTAGTTTTTTTTTTTTTTTTTTTTTTTTTTTTTTTTGTTAAACCAAAATTTTATTTTTATAAACAAGTTTGAAAGTACTTTTTAAATTACTCTGTAAATCTCTTATAAAAGTATTTGCAAACAATAAAATTAACATCAATACGATTTTGTGCTAAAAACATGAAGAAAGATAATGAAGCATGTTGCGGCTTAGAAAGTCTGTATTCCATTGCCTAATTATACTCCGCAAACTTTAGTCTTGTTCCAGCAAATAGAGACAATAAGGACAATTTCGAAATGCAAATTTTTTAACATGTTGTGATTTTGTACATTAAAGATATCTATTGAAGATATCTTTCCTTTTAGATGTGACAAATTTCAACATTCAAACATACGAGTATAGTTAATATTAGTACAAATTAGCGTTGATATGCTATTAAAAAAAAGCTCCAATTTTTTTAACCCCAGAAGTAAACGAATTTATATATGTTTGAACGTTGTTTAGTTGGCAGCAGAAGTATTGCATTGACAGTGCTGTTGCGGTTTTTTGTATATGCACGCAGTGATTGCTTGGTTTGTATATACGTTAGGGCGGTTAAATTTGTTCGAATAAGTAAAAACGAAATCTACGCAAAATTCTAAAAAAAAATACCCTAAGAAACTAGGGGTCCAATATTAAAACCCGCCAAGAGATATAAAAATTGAGGTATCAAAAGAAAAAAAAATAACTACATGGTAAAGTTTCCCAAGAAACTCCATTTTTTAGATTCTCATATAGGAAGACCACTCAAATGATATGCATTGATGACCAGAATACGGAAAAATAATAAATAAAAATAAAATAAAATAATTTCCCAATTTAAAATTAGTTCCCTACTAGCGATGGAAAAATCATAAGTACCATGTTTAGGCAAAGAAAAAGTTTAGATTTTTTTTCCCGACATGGGTCTAAAAAAAACCTCAATTTTGAGTTTGTTATGAGAAAAATATTTGAAAAGTTTTCACCATGGGATTTTGGTCCTTCACATCACAATTTACTGTATTTTTGTGAATTTTTTTGGCACTCAGCGGGAGCTAAGTGCCTTTTCCCATACATACATAAATACATCTATACAAACATACACACATACAACATACATACATACATCTATAAAACATATTTATAAAAAATTTTCTCTAATTTCTCTTTCAAATGTTTACATTTTTATAAAGGTGATTCTCTTTAAAAAAGACTAAATGATCTTCTAATCATTTCCACACTCTGTTACAAATTTTATTGATGATTTACCATTTTAAATTATTATTTAAATTTTATCTTGATCCTGAAAGTTTTCTCAATTATTTTTGTCAATATTTAAGATTTTTGAAACTTTGAAATAAATACCGCTACTTAACCAAAAAAATACCACAATCTACTCTTCAAAATATTTAATAACAAGAACAATTTTTGAATTCTTTTCCAACTTTTAAAACAATTTAATTTAAAATTTTGAAAATTCAAATTTAAAGTGCAAAAATCCAACTGTGCTAAAATATTTCTCGGATATTCTATTCCAATGCATTCCCAAAATTTTGATTGCTGCATATACAAATTTTAATCTCCCACAGAATAGACTTGTAAAATTGAATTTTTAATATATTCGTAATTTTTTGTTCTATAGAAAATTATTCTGAAAATTAGCTGTGGGCATGTCATACATAAGTCAAACTCCCACACTTTTAAAAAATGTTGTTAAATTTATTAGGAATTTTATATAAAACAAAATTTTCTGTCCATGTTCTGGCCCTCAAATAACATATTTTAATTTTATAGAAAATGAAAATGTTTTCCTAAATTTATTCGCTTGCTAGTTGAAATATTGAAAATTTCTTTTTAATTTTGATAAACCCTTACCTTATTTTCTTAATTTTCCTTTTATAAGTAAAACTTATTAATTTTTGGTTTCACTATCAGCTTACATAAATAATTTTAGTTAATGTCAATATTTTTTCACTCTAATCACTTCAAAACTTATATTTTTATTAAGCAAAATTATATTGTTTCTGCTTGTTCTTTTTCCCATTATGAAATGTAAACAATCGTCAAAATCATGATTTTATGATAAAATTTCGAACTTAATATGTGTTGTTTTTGTAAAGTTTTGGACGTTCTATTATTAATCATCCTAGAGTGCCAAATTCGACAGATTGTATGGATTGTTAAAAAAAACAATCTTCCAAAAGCTAGCAAAGTTGTTGAAAAATAGTGTTTTCGTTTTTGGATACCTGTAACTGTTATCCAAACAACTTCTAATAGTGATTAAAGAAGTTACGTTAAGAAGATTCAATTCATATACTAATATATTTTGTTGTTGGAAAATTGAGAGAAATCTTCTATTGCACTTCTAAGAGTGGCGAAGAAGTGAGCCATTTCGAAAAAGAATTTGCTAAATTCTTGCAGGCCACACATATATACATACATACTTTTCGTCGGTGCGCTGTCGTTTTATTACTACTTTTCAGGAGAACAAAAAAAACTATTTTATTTTGTCAATTCAAAACTTTACTTTTTTATGATATTTATTAATTTTATGTTTTGAAAAAAATCTATATCTTTTAGCATTTGCAGAAATTCCAAAATTGTAAAAAGTAAATGTATTTTATAAATGATAACATAACAAGTAATCAAGAACATGTATTAAAAAATATGATGTGGCAACGTTGACAGTCTTGCAAGGCATTAAAGTTGGTAGTTTAATATTATTTCCAACATTTTTACTAAAATGGAGTTAGGATTATAAAAGCTGTGTCGCTAATCTAAATCTAATCTAAATTTCAGCACAGGAAATTTGTTTTAAGATCTTTATTTTAAATTTTATATAAATCGAGCATTTGTCGTTATTTTTGAGTCATATGAGTTATTGATCAAGGTAAACTATAAATTTAAAAGACAATAAGTTATGTTTGGGCATGAAATTGCACGAATGTAAAACTATGAAAGTGTTCGCCAAGGTATCTATTTTATGCAACAATTAAGATAGCGTCAGTATTTTTCGGCATACTCTTGCAATCGTCAATTTTCTTTCAGTTAAGATTTGTTAAACGTGAGCGGAAATATCTTTTTTTTTTTCAAAAACAAGTTGGGGAATATGTTAATTTGTAATCTATTGGATAGATTCACTAAACAATAAAAATCTAAAAGTTTATAAAGTAATTAAAATAAAATCAAAGGAAAACAAGTAAATATCATATTAAAAAAGTATATCTACTGTAGTAAAATTATGTATTATAGAAGTTGAAGCAGAAATAATTAAAAGCGGGTTTATTAAATATTATTGTTAATTTTAGATAATATTACAACCTCAAAAACGCACTAAGTTTTTGAATTTATGATAGAAAAAGTGTACCCCCAGTATTGAATGGGGAAAAATGTACACATAGAATAGTAGTACAAGAAATTCTTAATTTATTTTTTAATATTTTAGTCTTTTTGTAGTAAAAAACAATACTTTTTGTATCTTTGAAACCCTTTGAGATAATGGAAAATGCTTTGGTGGGTGAACGTATGACCTGTAATAATACAATATGCGGTAATATAAAGCAAATTCAAAAAATTACACAAATTACAAAATTAAGCGCACCTACGATATATTTGATAATATAGCTTTATTTTGCGTTTGGAAAAAAATTATATTATTTTTAAAATATAAATGTGAAAATATTAATGTATAATTTAAGGCATTATTTTCATTATTTGTGAATAAAGTGGCGAAGGGTATAAAAGTTTCGGCTCTAACTTTTTTTTATTAGATCTACTTTTTTTTTAGAAAAATATATGGTAGATATTATAATTATTTTATATTAAGTTTAATTTCAATATTAAATAATTGCTTTATAGATTATTTTTAGATTTTAATTTCTTTAAAATGTCAAAGTTATTTTTTCAATTCCTTCTATAAATTGCAACTAATAATTGTAATCATTCTTAGTTGCTTAAAACAAAAATAGATTTCATTTTTATACTACTAAAAATTTATTAAAGCAACCCAATTTTAAATATTTACTTCATTTTTGCTTCTTAAATATTCAAAATTTTAATTATTACTCACAAATTTTCATTAGGTTTTCATATGATAAACACCAATTTTTCTTTTGGTCATAATTGAGAGAAAAAAATTAATTTAGTTCCAGGATTTTGTATACACAACTACATATTTTCTATACAAAACTAAAAGTACAAACATATTATTGATTACAGAAATGTAAACTAGAATACTCCAACAAAATCACAAAAGCAGTTTGTTTGAATACAAGAGCATAATTTAAAAAGTCTTTCTTTGAATTATTACCATAATGAATATTGTGGCATTAGTTACATACTAAAGTTACAACAAATACTTGAAATGTACATGAATTGTAATTATACCAAGAGTAAATGTATCCATATGATTTAAGACCAAAATGAAAATTTGAAAGTAGAAGGAGTGATATCTAGTTAAAAGAATAAGTACTTAAGAGTACACTGGGGAGCAAAAGCGTAATGAAAAAAGTTAACGAATCATTACATACATTTGTATACGTATTATGCAATAGAAAAGTGCATAAAATACAATTCTATTCTAACTTATGTAATAGCATAAAATGTAATAAGACAGTTTAATAATTTTAGAGTGAAAGATTAAGTATTTGTAAAACCAAATATAACGATAATAATAAGATTTCTTCTAAGTTTCGAAGAGCTAAATGATTAGGTATATCTCTGTAGTGCTTTTTTGGATTGAAAATCATAAAGATTTATCATCAACCATTTTAAATAAGACATGATAGCTTTTTAATGTCTAATATAGTTTAGTGAAATTGGAGAGTTTCAATTCGATAAGTACACGCAGAGAAAAAATATGATTGTGGTAAACATAATCGAAGAGCAACATATTATGATTGAACTATATGGTTGCTTTAAAAATTTATATTGTCATAAATAATAATCATAAAATAATCTAACTCTTCATATTATGATCCGAGTTTTTGCATTTTGTATTTAAATATTTTATAACGCTATGATCCAGTTTTATCACATTATAAACAAATTTTGTCATTATATGACTCAATTTTATCATAAAATAATTCAGTTTTCTTATATTATTTAGCATGGAAAATTTAAAACATATTCAGAGTTAATCGTAGCATGATTCATATTAATGATAAATCATTATTCATAAATTATTTCATAAATTATATGTTGTGCAAGATAATATGATATTTTTTACTAACTAAACTATTATATAGTAGTAAATAAATATCACGTATTGTCTGAATCACCACGAATATAACCAAACTTTTTTATTTTTATATATCCACATATAAACAAATTGTAATGGAGTTGAAAAACATAGACTAAAAACGAAATATATTTAAAAACAAATAAGTTATGTATTTTTCAATCATATTTATAAATAGCATACGTATTATAGTTATTGATAATATTTTATTTTTATGGGAATAGTAATATTAATATGGTTTAAAAACAAAATATGAGTTATCCTTATAATTTTTGATAATATTTAATGGTTTTAGAAATAATGTTACATGTTTAGTTTTTGGTAAAAATATTCCAATACATAAAATATTTGAAGTCAACTGCATTCAATTTTTATTGAATGTAAACAATAAGTGATAAAACTAAAAAAAAAACATTGCTATCATGAACACAAATTAATTAAAATGAACAATGAGAACATAATATTGTTGTAATGATAATGCCGTAACCGTATCTTTTTTCTGCGTGCAATCAACCAACAACCGTATGCAAAAGAACGCTAGATTGGCTGACAATATCATTGGAAAATTCAAGGCAGTAGATTCCTTGCCTTGGAAATTCCATATCGGGAATTGCGTCTCCATTAGTGCAAGATCCAACTGTCCTCGGGCTCAAATATAAGGATCAAAACAACGCCATTTGTTAGCTGACTGGGTCATTTAAAAAAACCCAATTTTGGTAAAAAAAATATCCACCGATGAATAGTTATCATATAAACACTAAGACCGTCTACAGACGGGCTTCATTAGCTTAATAAAGTTGTCACCAATAGTGTCATCAATAGTTTTATTTTTTCATTTTGATCGAAATAAAAAATAAAAATATCGTTTCATCGGATGAAAAAAATTCGAAACAATTTCAAGAATTCTAAACAATTTAAGAAAAAAAATATTTAAAATGTATTCACACAATACGTACAAAATTCAAATAAAAAATTGTAGAAATTAGTTTTTGAAACAAAAAAAGTATAGATAAAAAAATAATCATTTTAAAATTTTTTCATACACCGAAAAAATATTTTCGAAAAAATTTCAGTTAAATTATTAATCAGAATTTTTAAACAATTTCAAATATTTTTATAATTAAAAAAATTACTAAAAATTGAAGTATTCTGAAAAATTAAATTCAAATTTTATATAAAAAAAAGTTAATAAATTTAATTCAGTTACGAACAATAAATATTCAATTATTTTATTTATTGAAATTCAACCTATTAAAAAATTGTATATTCAATATTATTATAATTATCACTTATTGTTATTTATATTTGATTAATTTATTAATTAATAAACAATAACTGAAAGCATATAAATATTAGAAAATTTTAATTTTGATCACTTGAATAATTGATAGGATTAAAAAAGTAATTTAAATAGTTTTTATCTTTGATAAATCGTTTAATAGACCGTATTTTTTTCTTCATAATGGATATTTATATTAGAAAATAGAAATAGATGGTGGGTATAAAAATTCATACAAATTACACACAAATTTAGAAATGCTTAATCAAAGTGGAAATTTAGTCCAAAAATTACGAAGAAACAATTCAAAGTATTGAATAATTTTTCATATGAAATATAATCCGAATATGTATTGAAAGTTTTTTAGTGAGTTTTTATTGGGTTATTTTACTGGCAACCGTTTTGTGGTTTATTTATAACTTTATTACAATATATTTAGAAAAAAAAAATATGAAAAACTAATAAAAACGATAAAAAGTTATTTTGTTAAATTAAAAGAAAATGTTAGCTTTTTTCTGGCCTTGTTTTTGGAGCATTTAAAGTTCATTTTAGATTCTTTTTTCTTTTTCTCATCAATGTGGTAGCATAAAGCGACAATATTTCGGCAACTATCTTTTATGGTTTAATATGGTTTAGCTATTAGGATAACACTGTACAGTGTGAGATTTTTCCAAACTAGCTGGCAAAAATTCTAATTTTGACATTAATGGGTTACAAATTGCTTCAAGATAAATTTTAAATACAGTAGGCTTTATATTGATTATAAATAAGATCGGGTCATACCTTAGCATACAGCCTTTATAAATCAATTCCATCAGAATCGCCCCAAAGCCCCTAAACTCTTGAACTATTTTGTTATCAAAATGAAATTGTACGAAAAGTACCTAAATAAAAGCCCTAATAAGTAAAAAAAAGAACTATTGAAAAATTTAGTTCCAATAAAATTTTATGGCGTTTCAAAGATAAACAACTTTCAATAATCTTACTGAGTCTTTCAACGTCGAAAATAAATATCACTGTGAGGCATCGTTATACAGTTATTGTAGGAGAAATAACAGATTTGTTTTTGCTTTTGTAGCCTACATACAGCTCTCTAAAATGAACAAATCGTTCTTTCATCAAATTCAATGCAAAAAACAATTGACTTTTGGCTGGCTAGTTCACTATTGAAATAGGAATTGTACCATATATAAATTTGAGAAAATTTAACGTTTTACTTTTTAATAATGTTTTAATAATTTTTGACGTTTGGTTTAACAAAAAAAGGCCTTTAAGACTCTATTTAGAACTTAATATGGTTTATTACGTACCGTACTATATTCTCAAAAGGAAGCACATATTTCAGGTAGTTAAACCTTCGTAGAACTCAAATATTTATTAATATTTAAATTAAAAGTTTTATTCTAGCAAATATCTTCAATTAGTTACATGAGTAAATAGGAAAATGAAAAGATTCATACTTTAAAACAAAACTCTCCATTTCACATAAGATTCCACATATCCCAGGCCAAACTATGGATTTAAAGCTGTTTCATATGGAACGTGTTTTATGGAACATGAAATAGAAGCGATTTTCAGATATTTAAAAGTATTATCTAAGTACCGAAATAGTAGTATTACAAATGTTCTTTGCTTTGGGTTTTAAAATATCCCAAAAATTTCACACAATCCCTCTTAGACAGGAGAGGCTTAAATAATTTAAATTTTTTCTCTTATCACTTTTGCCTATCCTTCTCACAAGAGAATTATTTAAATATTTTGTTACTCAGTGTCCAGTTTTTTTTATTTTATTTTCGAAGGGAATATTTAACATTTGTAGTGTTTGCCAAATGTTTTAATATTGCGTCACTTACCCACTTTTGTTTCCTTTTTTGGGGTCAAACAAACATAAACACAAATATGCAAATATTCGCATTTACATACACACTCATACACATCAACACTCATACAAAATTTAGGCCGATATACGAGGATAATCAATAAAGTATTTCTATTGTTTATAGATAAGTTTCAAATGGTAAATGGTATCAATTTATTCATAGCCTAAAGGTAACAGCTCTCAATGCGATCGTAATTTTGATGAATTTAGCTCGTATGGACAGTGGGGGATCTAAAATTGAAAAATATAATGAGGACTTTAAAGAAATTTTTAACAAAGCGTTTGATTTAACGAGAGATTCTATATACGTCCTACAAAATTTTAAATAATTTTTTGTACCTTCCTCAAAATTTCTCTTATTCTCACTTAAGCATTTGTATCCTTTGTATGGCAAAAGGTTTCATTTACATTTGTTTGGTTGAGAAAAAAGGGCTCACAATACTAAACCTATACACACTCTCCTATATATGTACATTTGTATTTATATATATATCTGTATGAAATACTTGACCATTGTTTAAGTATTGCATCTAAGTGAGGTTACAGGTCTTTAACCATGTCGGTAATGCCAACCAAGAGAAAAGTCCTACATTTCTAAGACTTGTTCTTCTTTTAAATACTTGAATATTTTAACTACATGTAGCACAATGAGAAATGAAAAAAATTACTCTTTTAACTGGGTTTATTTGTAACAGTTGAAAGTTAAATAAAGATTTTAGGGACTACAACTACAATTGAGCCAAACAAATACTCTTAAATAGAGAGGGTGTGTTTGTACTTGTTCTAGTTTCCAAATAAAATTAAGTCATTTTAGGGAAGTTGGATTTGAAAGCATTAAGTGGGCTTTTATGCATATATTGTTTTGAAATGTTGGTCAAATTTGTTTACTAAAGTGGTTTTAAAGTTGTGTTGAAATTGTAAATTTTAAAGGGTGTTTAATTAAATACACATATGGTTAGAAGGGATATAACTTTTGGAATAGAAAAAATATGACATTTTGAAAATCATATAACGTATAGAATCAAACAATTGTCATAACCATAATCAGTTTTTTATTTTAATTTATGGACGAGAGCTGTTTCAAAATTAGTCATGCGATAGATTATTCAGGGTTAGTGACAGGTTCTAGTTCTGAAACTTTATATGTGAGGAACTTGTCACATGTGCATGGATTTGTCATTGGAGGTGGCTAATTAATGCCGTTGAGGTACTATAGGATGAGTTACAGTATTGTGTAAATAAACCTATTGCTTGTCACTACAATATAAATCTCAGAAAAAGTTTATCATTTAGAACATAATTTTCCAAAAATTTCATTCATTATTATTAATTAAAAAAGTAAATTTCTTTGGATTTTTACATTATTTTATTTTCATATATTTATGGCCGCACACTGATTCGAGCCCACGTACTTCGTACTTATTACGTGTTTTATAAGTCTCGCGTACTAACCAACCAGCTACAGATTCTTCAATATTATTAGTAGGGATGCCAATCATAAAAATCCCGGGACAAGACGAAAAAATTCCGGGATTTAAGTTTCGGGATATATTGAGATATATATGTCAAAACAACATTAAAACATTTACAAGAAATTCAAATATTCAAAAATAAATAAAAAGTCGACATCATAAATAAGAAAGTTATGCTCGGTCACAACTGACATTTTGATATACCAAAACTTCTATAAAAGCTGAAGTAAATTATGAACAGAAACTTATAACATCAATTATTAACAATATTTTTGTATTATGCATTTATGTACATGCACGCAGAGGAAAAATATAGTTGTAGTGACCATAATCTAAGAGCAACATATTATGATTAGAACATATGATCACAGCAAAAAATAGAAATGATTAAAAGTAATAATTATTATGATTCCACTTTGTCATATTGTATCCGATTTTATGGTTAGCTTTTTCATGTTATCATTATAGTTTTACATATAATTGAACAATCTTATCATATAGTTATCCAATCTTATCATATTATTATTTCCTCTTATCATATATTAATAAAAATTATTATTATAAAATTTTTTATTGAAAATAATATAGAAATGTGTTCATTAGCCAATATAAGAATATATATAAGAATATATATATATATATATATATATATATATATATTTATATATTTATATATATATATATATATATATATATATATATATACATATATTTAAAAACAAGTTAAGTTTGTGAAAAGGATAAGTATTATATTTATTTGTAACATTTTATTTTTATAGAAATAATAATACTAATATGGTTTAAAAAGAGAATATGGTTTAAGAATAAGGAAAAAGACTGCCGATATTTAATGATTGTAGAAGTAATGATATGTTTCATATTAACGAAATTTTGTTTCTGGTAAAAATATTTAAAAACATGTAATTTTTGCAGTCAATCATATTAAAATTATTATTGAGTGTAAACTTTAAATGACAAAATTAAATCAAAATCATTGTTATCATGAACGCAGAGTTATTAAAATTCAATAAAGTTAACAATTGGAACATAATATTGTTATAGTGATAATGCTGTAACTACATTTCTTCTCTGCGTGTGTGTATTAAATAAAGTGCATCGACAGAAAATGTACACCCGCTCCCCTCTAAAATTAGAGATTGATATGATATAAACTAATCCCCAAAATAATTTGTTTCATTTATTTCATTCTCGTGTACTGGACATTTTTAAAATATCTCCAAAATATGGTTTCCGATAAATTTTGTCAAAATAATTACAACATTTAATATACATATGCCGACAAATATTTAAGGACCTAAAACTTTTTAAATTAACTTTTATTCCCATGAAATTTTTATTTGTTGTCTTGAAATGTGCAAAGCTCATAATATCTGCTCTTCTTGGTAATGGCAACTACTTATTAATGTAGTTTCTTGGCAATGAGGAATCATTATTATTTGCCTACTTTGTATTACATAAATAAGTACTCAATAGTATAGTAACACAGTAATTCTGCAATCACATAGATGAGTTGGCTAGAGAGCTGGATTAGTAACCAGAAGGTTGTTGGTTGAACCCCATTCTGATGCTGTTAGTTTTTTTTTTTATCAAAATGTCTAAAAAGGTATTTTATTCTAAAAAAAGTGCGAGATCGTGTACTGAGTAAGAAATTAGTCATTAACAGCGAATGGTTAATTTGTGTCCAAGTTTGAATCTCACTGACGGCAACATTTTTTTTTTGTTTTTTTTTTTATTTTTATCTAGATACATATTTTTGAGTACCTTTAGGGTCTAAAAATAACTGTATGAATTTGTGGACAACTTGAACAAAAGTAACTAGCTATTCCGGCAAAAAATAAGTAGTTTATTTTGTTATCTGCTATATTACCAGGAAAGCAATGCTTTTGCTGGGTATATTGTGTAGCTTATAAAACATTATTCACAATGTAAAATTTTATTTATAAATGATTTATTTTGCATGGAAAATCTGTTTTCTGCTTTATTGAAATATGTACAAAAAAATTAAAATTTTCAAATATTAACAATGTGGCTTAATAAAAATTAAATCTCGAATCCTGAAATCCCGGGTTTTGAAATTATGAAATCCCGAATTACGGGATTTGCAAAATCCAGTCTCTTTTGGCATCCCTAGTTATTAGTGACAAGCAGTGTAACTGGTAACACTGCTTTTTTAAGACTAATTCTAGGCTTTTTATACTGTTTTTAACCTCAAAATTTTACCTTTTTTAGCCTTTTTTGATTCTTAAAATCGCCTAAAAGGGCTAAAATTTTAGTACTTGAACAATGAAGGAAATAATTTCTCATTTGCTTTTACTATTTTATTTCTACAGAACCAACCATTTAATTATTTTGGTGTATTAATACGCACAAAAAAATCGAGATTATTTACTATATCTCAATCTTCAAATCAAATATTACTTGACTAATTTTATGAACAGACTTCATTTATTATTATCGGTAATTATTATTTTTTTCTTATAAATTTCATTAACCAAAGAAAATATTTATGAAAATAATTGAAGAAAATCTTATAAAAGTTAAAAATCAAAATTTCGCAGAAATTTATAAATGATTAATCAAAAAGAATTATAATTCAAAAATAACCGAAAATGACGTCAAAACCTTGGGTCATTTTTCATATGAAATATGTAGTGTAAAAGGGAGGCAGGCGTCACTTTTTTGTTTAAAGTGTTCTCTTTAGATAACCGTAAATGATATCTGTATATTTCATATTGTACTAAAGACTTAGATATGCTGACTTTATTCCTTTTGATCCTGAATATTTCTTCGTTACGTTAATTCTTTTAGTGAATTTTTGAAGTGACCAAAAAAGCAAAATTACCCTAACCCTAAATTCGCCCAGTAATGGGGACAGAATAGCTTTCCTATATCTGATGTTTTCTTTTTATTTTATTTTAATATTGTAACTGAAAAAGTAAACAAAAATTAATATTATCAATTGAAAAAAATTAATATTACCAATTGAATTTTGTGAGTAATAAATAAAAATTCAATTAGTGATACAGATTCAAAATAAGTGCATTGAAAAAAACAATAAGTAGTTTTTTTTAATTCTATAAACACTAGAGAATCTTTCTGTACAGTGAAAAAGCCATAGTTAGTAAGTGTCTATTAGGTAACTGCGACGTTGGGTCTGGCCTACCAGCAGTCTGACGAATGCTCCACAGGAGGAGTCTTAAGCGCCACTGATAATTTTTTCACACTTTAAATGAATTTATTAAAACATTTGTTATCAATACTAGTTTATTACCATCAAACTTATAACAAGGAACAAAATATTTATTAGATTTCAATAACTAAGAAAGTTATCACAGACAATGTCCACAGCGACATATTTGGGACACTACGGGAAAAACAATTAATCATGTGTACCTATGATTAAATGTAAATTGAAAATATTAAAATCTGGTAATAAAGGAAAGGAAAATCAATTAGTGGCACAAAAATTGTAACTTCTTTATCAAGCAGATGTGTCCTTATGGTGCTATAAACCTATAAATTTGTAGGGAAATTTTGTAGGCGATTTTTTACTGGATCATTCTGTTTGTAGCCATTATATATATTTTTTTTTCAAAAACTAATGAGGACAAAAAAAAATAAATAAATATATAAATAAATGATAAAAAAAAAGAATATATTAGCTTTTTTTGTAGCCTTATTTCTTGGGGCACACGCAGAGAAAAAATATGGTTTCAGCATTATCAGTACAATAATATTATGTTGCTATTGTTAATTTTCTCGAACTTTAATAACTCTGTGTTCATGATAAGAATGATTTTGATTCAATTTTGTCACTTAATGTTTACACTCAATAAAAATTTTAATATGGTTGACTGCAAAAATTATATGTTTTTAAATATTTTTATCAGAAACAACATTTTTGTCAATGTGAAACATATCACTACTTTTTTTGTTTCTTTGTTCTTAAACCATATTTTGTTTTTAAGCAATATTAATATTATTATTCCTATAACAATAAAATGTTAGAAATAAGTATAATGCTAATCCTTTTCACAAGCTTAGTGGAAAACTTGTTTGTTTTTAAATATATATGTATATTTTTTTTAAATATTTGTTTCCTAACTTCAATGTAATTCTCATTTAGTTCATATCGGCAAAGTTTGGTAATACTATGTAATTCAAGTAATATTAGATATCTGGCATATATATATATATATATATATATATATAAGGTAAACAATATATAAGGTAAACAATCAAATTTGATACAATATAACAAAGTGAAATTATAATAATTATTACTTACAATCATTTCTATTTTTCGCTGTGATCATATGTTCCTATCAAAATATGTTGCTCTTAAATTATGGTCACTACAACTGTATTTCTTCTCTGCGTGCATTTAGACTTTTCTGGCGTTTTTTAAAGTTGAATTTAACCCCTTTTTCCCACTTCCTGGTAACAGCTCTATAAGACGCATTGTGATCATGGATGGGAGGGCGGTTGGAGAAGATATCACCCATCTCCTGCTATTACGATGTTTGAAATAAAAAGGTAGAATAGAGTTTAGTTTCCGGTTTTTTTTACATTTTTGTAATTGCTACTGTTTTGAAGCTAGATTGAAGGGAGGGACCTCAGCTGATAAGAGTCAAAGCGAAATCTAGTCGGTCGATAATCAATCTAGGGATGGTATAAGGAACACGTAACAATATGGCTCTAATGTTCATAGTTGTTGACAGTTGAAAAACAAATTTTTTTTAACACCCCCATGATGTATTAAATTTTAAATTTTTCGAGGTTTGTGAAACTAAAATACAAACAAATTTCTTCAATATTTTTTTCATTTTTGAACAATTTTTTGACAACTGGAAAAATTGTGACTGAAAAATACATGTATTTCAATTTATTACGGAGGTGATAATCAACTCAACGAAAAATTGGTGATATTTTGAGGATAAAAATAATAAAAAGATTTAAGATCTTATATACTTTTTAATTTTATTTAAGCTGATAAAAATGCAATATTAGAAAAATATGTCTTTAATGATTTTCGTCCAAATAATAAAAAGACGACATTGCGTAAATTTCTTTCAGGAAGATTACTTCTAAATGTTTATAGGGATAAATTCGAAAAATTTAAATATTTCCTATACAAATCATAATCAATATAAAATCTATTACAATCTGAATACTCCCACATTTTTCTGTGAGTACTATTGAATAACTGAATCATAGCATTACTTGTATATCAATGTAATTTCTTTCAATGCTGAACCTCTTTTTATAATATTTATAGTATTTGTAATTTTTATTTTTGAAAACTTTTCGGTATTTCGGGGTTTTAATACTTGAGATGAGGAGTCATCGTCAATTTCCATTTTTTCAGGAACATTATTATTTTGATAAACATATGGGAAGACATTATCTACTTCTATTGCCTCCTGCATATCATAGTCTTGACAAATGTTTGGATAATTATCATATGCTTTATTCATTGTTTGCATTATTTTTTACTTATGTAATATTTTTGCGTTTATTTTGCAATATGCTATATAGAAAGTTTATTTTAAAATTTCTGTTTGCAGATTTTAAGTTTTATTTGTATGTTCACAAATAGATAAATTGAAACAAATTTTTTCAAGTATATTAAGTTTAATTATATATATGTATAGATACTACTATGTAATATATCTAACAACAGCGGTCATTCACCAATTACTTTTCGTTTGCTTTCATCAAGACTTAACTTGTGATCTACCATTTTTATACAATTTATTTTAGAATTTGTTTTGTATGTTCCAAAGATGACAGTTTTAACCAATTATTTTATTTATAATTGTTTACACCATAAATGCTGGATTTTTTCAAAGTATTTTTTTTTTTTCTTTTTTTTTTTTTTTTTTTGCCAAGAAGTAGCTCGCTCGTTTTGAGGAATTGTTGGAGATGAATGACACAAATATTTGGGACATTACTGGAAAAACAATTAATCAAGTCTACCTCTGAAATTGGTTTAATGATATATTATATTATTATTTTTTTTTAATTTGGCTCATAGCACTGTCTCGGCGGAATGCTTTTTTCTAATTTATTACTAATGAAAAATAAATTGTCCAACAAACTTAAGAATTTTATGAACAATTTCTATGAATAAATTTTTATATTTATTTAAGCTGATAAAAACGCAATATTAGAAAAACGTGGCTCTGATAATTTTCGTCCAAATAATAAAAAGACGATATTGCGTAAATTTCTTTCAGGAAGATTACTTCTAAATGTTTATAGGGATAAATTCGAAAAATTTAAATATTTACTATACCTTTTCGGTCTTTCGGGGTTTTAATACTTGAGATGAGGAGTCATCATCAATTTCCATTTTTTCAGGAATATTATTATTTTGATAAAGATATGGTAAGACATTATCTACTTCCATTGGCACCTGCATATCATAGTCCTGACAAATGTTTAGGTATGCTTTATTCATTGTTTGCATTATTTTTTACTTATGTAATATTAGTAGTATATTTTTGGGCCTTCTGGCACAACGGCCAAAATGATTGGGCTTTCTGGCACAACGCCCAAAATGATTGGGCTTTCTGGCACAACGGCGAAAACATTTGGGCTATGTAGCACAATGGCAACGTAGTGTTGCCACCATAATGAAACTCCTTGAAAACGATTGGGTCATGTAGCACAATGGCAACATTATGTTATCATTGGTGTAAATAGTTGTGAGAAGTTATTTATAAGGGTTGAACGCACACACATATTTATATATATTTCATTATTGAAATGAATAAATACTTTACTCAATTTTATTCCTAAATAAATAGATAGTACTCTTTTGTTGTGTAATAATCTCTGTTGGAGTTTTCGTTTAATTTTTAGTAATTTTATTTTGAAAATATGCAATTATCATTTAAGCCACGCACAGTGGGGTCAAACGCAAATTTTTTGGTAATAAATCTGAATCTCCTGAACTACTGGTCGGATCAAATTGAAATGTATGGAAGAGTTGTAGAGGAGGACCTAAGCTTTCAGAAAAATCATCTTGTAGTCACCCTGTGATAACACGAGATAAGCTACAGGGTGTCAAAATTGACTACTTCGAGTATGTAAAAGTTAAAAAAAATCGTAACTTGTACAAATGAAGTCCGATTTTAAAGATTTTTATATTTCTGGAAAGTGCAAGATAAAGAAAAAATAAGCTTACTCATCTAAGTTATCACTTACAGTTAAAAAGATATTTACGCTTGAATTTTGAATTTTTGATTTTTTGGCTCGACTTTATTTCGTTTTTCGGGAATAAGTCCGGAGATATATGAGCTAAAAATTTTTTAAAAATATTCTGTAATTTGCTACATATTTCAAAATAATATGCTGAAAGAATTTTTGGATTATCTCAATTCGTCTAGACGTGAAAAATATTCAAAGTCAGCACTCTGAAATTGGCATGAAAAATGGCTATTTTTTTTTACAAAAATATAGTACAATTCATACACTTTTTTCTCAAAGTTCCGTTAATAAAAAAATTTTTTCCTTATTAATTTCAAAAGATAAGGCTTCGTAAATGGTTAATAAAGAAATTTTGAATTGATTTAAGTTTGCACCCTACATCCAGCATTGGCCGAAAATTGTCAATTTTAAAAAATAGTTTCATTTTTATCGATTAATAAAAAAAATGTCACGCGAGGTTTTTTAAATTTGGTACCCATATTTTTTATAGAAATAGATTTAGAATGATTTAACACTAAACTGCTTCCCGCCCGGCCAAAAACGAATGCAGGAGTGGAGATTTTATGTTAAAAGTCAGTTTTTTTAACGACTATTTTTAAAAGCATATTAAAAGCATATTACCATAATATATTTAATATTATTTCTTTTGTAGTGTATAAAACACAAATCAATTCTAGAATAATTTAATACCCCTATTTATTCATTCTTATTTTTAAAATTTTTTACAAAAATTATATACATTGGATTCCTTAAGAAAGAATGATATGTATATCATGAATTAATGTTGCCCTTTCTCATTTCATTCTTAGATCGAATAATGTCTATATTTAGTATCATTACTAATTAATATTCTAGTCACATTCGAACACACAACATTGAGTAAGAATAATGAAAAATTTTATATTAGATCTTTTCTTCATTGATGTGTAATTATCAAATAACCCTGCCTCACTTTTGGAAATTTTGCTAGGCGGTTTAGTATTTGTAAATGTTCACCAAAAATACAATCGTTAAAATCATACAGAAACGAATTTTTTTTACAGAATGAGTCTCTTATTGTTTATCTTTTTTCCTTTTTAACTGTAATAAAAAAAAAAAATAAAAAATAAAAAAAATTTTCATCTATATTTCTTCAGGTGTTTTTAGCTACTGATAGTTGTTTTAAATGTTGATGATATTACTCTGGTATATCAGAAGAACATAATAAAATTTCGTGCATATAATAAATATACTTTTCTCTTTCACTCCTTCCTGTAGTAAAATGTTTAACGTTGTGTTTAATTCCTAATAAGCCTGATAAGTTCTATTAGTTTTATTTTGTGGAGAGAAGTCGACGTGCGAAGTTGTTGTCATGGATTCAGCTTTAAATCAAAAATTTAATAGTCTAATTTGTAACAAATCCTTTATTCATATTAAGGACTTATCAATGTCTAAAAAATACATCATTATGGGTGCAAAGCGAGTTCGAACCAAGTATGGATTTATGGTTCAAATTGAACTCGGTAATCACGTAATGTTCTTACCACATCGGTTTAATGCATTATCCGATGACGATATTCTTAAACTATCTACTGGATTATATTTTGTGCATAGAGAAGGAGAGAGAAACTTACGCTTAAAGCCATTTGAGGATAACGATGCCTTCATAACCAATAACCAATATCCTTACTGGAGTAAAAATTTTAACTAAATAATTTATTATTGTAATAAATTTTAATTAAAAATAATAATTTTAATTTTAGTAATAATTTTATCAAACATTTTTTCAATAATTAAAACATTTTTTACATTTAAAAAACAGTTGTTTTATTTATTTGATACAGAAATTCAAGACAAATAACGACAATTGGATGTGTTATAATTTTGATGTTGAATGTAGTTATATTTTATATTTTTCCAAGGTATTCAACTAATTCCAATGGAGGTTGTAAATTTCCCGAAAGTATAAAAATATTCTTTTTCTTTATTGTTTTTGTAATATGCTACCTAATGTATTCCAAATCCATTCGATGAATCCAAATTAACTATACCACATTCTTTTTTTCTCGGACTTTTAGGCATTGAGTCTAGCATGAAGATTCCTCTAAAAGAGGGTATATTTCTTGTGAACTTTTTCAAATCAATATCTGTTAGCGGTGTTTTGGGTAGCATTTCTAAAATTTTTTTGATTTTTCCTTACAAACTTATCCATATCCCTTCTTATATGGTTTAAGGTAAAGGGGTTTACCCATTGCTATTGCCTCCATTGTTTTATTGTGTCTAGTTGCTTCATCAAGTTGAAGTTTAGCATTCTTTGCTGCATTTACTGCCTTTGCAATAGCTGCTCCTCCACTGGATGTACTATTAATTACTCCTAGAGACGTAAGAATTGGTACTGGAGATAAAACACCACCAATCTTTGGAACGTTTATTCCACGTGGTACTAAAACTTGAGACTTTTTTCCTTCAAACGAATTATTGACAATCTTACGTGCAATCTTAATAGCAGAGTTAAGATCTTGAGGTTTTTCTTTATTTAAAATTTTTGTTGCCATTTTTATTGTTGTATTGAAGAGTTTTCTCCCATCAGATTCAGAATCTAAGCTTTTTTTCTTCTTTTCCAACCCCACACCGAGTTTCTTTTTGTTTTCATGGCGTTACTAACCAAATATGCAAAGGATTTTTCTGTAAGATCACTATCTTTTGAAAGTACTCTTTCCCAAGCTCTATTCTCAAGAATTTTATCAGCTTGATGTCTATTATATAAACGTTTACTTTTAGAATAAGTATTGTCGTGATCTTTGCATACAGAGTCCAAGGGGTTTATTCCTTTATCACCTCTACCTAAACGTTTTTTTAATTTCGTATCAGGACTGCAATATTGATAACCAGGAAGATGCAATTCAATAGGTAGGGAATTAATTAATTTATTCACCAAACCTCTTCCATTGACAGCGCTTTTACAATTAACTTTTTTATTATAGTGTATCACCATCTTATTTATATATAATTCTATAAAAAATTAATATTACATTTAGTTATAAAAATAACCAGGAAGATGCAGGTCAATAAATAGGTTAATTAAATTATTTATCAAACCTCATCCTACAATTAAACTTATTCTTAATTAATTCTATAAAATCAAAATTAATATAAGTGTACTATACTCAGTTGTAAAAATGCGTTTGGTAAAGTAACATAAAAATATTTTAATTCGTAACATAGATTCTTCTACGAATACAAATTCGAACATAAGGCATAGTTCTTTATTACCAAATTCAATTCGTGCACTGATTGTCGGACTATCAAATTGTGGAAAGACTAACGTTATGATTGGCTTATTCGAAAGTCCTAATGGACTAAAATTTGAAAACATCAATTTATACTCTAAATCACTTTATCAACCAAAATATGAATACTTGCAGAAACTAATATCACCAATTAAAGGAATGGGGTATTATGCGTTTTCAGATAATGAGTCTGTGATACCACCTGATGAAGTCAAAAATAATTCAATTATGATATTCGATGACTTTGCATGTGAAAAACAAAACAATATACGTGCATATTTTCGTATGGGTAGACATAAAAATGTTGACTCATTCTATTTATGTCAAACTTATACTATAATTCCTAAACATTTAGTGAGGGATAATGCTAATATGATTATTATGTTTAAGCAGGATAAAATGAATATGAAACATATCTACGATGATCATGTTGATAGTGATATGAGATATGAAAAGTTTCGAGAAATCTGTCAGGAATGTTGGAAGAATAAATATGGGTTTTTGGTTATAAGTAAAGATGATGAATTAAATAATGAAAGATACAGAAAACTATTTGATTATTTCATAATAACATAAATTCTCATTATACTAAATATAATTATCAGTATAATGTCAAACTTTAAACGTATTACATCAATAATCACTTCCTTCATTATATTAATAAAAAAAAAATCATAAAATAAACATCTGATATTATAAACAACTAAAAATGAATGAGAAAGTTTTAAAAGATTTGGTGAAGCCTAGAAATGTTTTAAAGAAAAAATTACGCAGTATAAAAATTGGTGAAGCTGATACACAAAAACAGTTGAAAGATACATTTAAACCTATAACAGAACCCTTGAAAGATCTTATTGCGAGCTCAGAAAATAATAAAAAGATATCTAAAACTGAAAAACAAGGATTTAAAGTTAAAGTTAATGAAAATATCAATTTTTTGAATAATAAAATACCCATGAATTTGGAAACCAGTACTCCAAAAAAAATGTTTCGAAGAAACACATTTTAACGATGATGAAGATGATGATTTTTACTCTCAATCAGATACAATAGAGAATTTAACTACTACCGAGAGCTATCCTAACTTATCAATATTGGAAATGAAAAAAGAGTTAGATACTCTTTATGGTCCTCATAAAGATCATAATAATGAATGGAAATTTGGAGATAGTTACATTAAGTTTGATAAAGATAAGATTCTAATTGGGAATCAAATATGGGCTCTTACACCAGGTCTCTTTTCATTAATGTTTCATAAGGTACCGAAAAATTATGATAAATCGGAATTAGACATTTACAAAAAGATTCTATTTGACACAAATGCTTACAAAAGAGATTATAGACCCGATGGTTATATAAAGGGGACTAAAGGAAAATTGTTTAAAGAAAAAACTACGGCGAATCCAGCAATATTATCAACATCATCTCCTAACGCTACAAGGAATACTTATATTGGAAATGGATTAATGAATTTAAACTTACATAAACTAAACTATATATATTGGGGTGATCCAAATTAGTTGGTAGATCGTCTTAGCTATTGCTCGCATCACAAACTGCCGGTCATTCTAATCATAACAACGAGATTATTTCAATTATTGAAGAATTATATGAAGCAAACATTATTGAATAATTCTAATCTGAATAAATTATGTCTGTTGATAAATTTGGACACTATATTAATGATACAAGTGGTATAATATCAATAAGAAATGCACCTAAGTTGTTGGGCTTCTTTATGGATTCGGATAACAACATTGACATCCAAAACAAAAGAATCAGAAATGTTGCAAGTGCTTTGGAAGAAAATGATGTTGTCAATAAAATGTTTATGCAAACTCACATTGAGAAAGCACAGAAGGTGATAATGGAACACATTAAAGATAATATAAACGAAATTCATGAAATTATATTGAATATGAGAATAATTTTCGAAGAAGAAATCAAAATGATACGTGAACAAATTTTTAAATTTGATCATTTAATAAATATTATAGTAAATGAAAATACAGTAACGACGGAAAACCATTGAAAATTATCGTAAAAAAATAATAATAATAAATAAAATGACCACAAAAAAAGACTTAGTAAATGATCTTCATAAACAAGCTCGGAAAAATTTTTTTCGCCGAAAAGTTGTAATGAAAGGAATAGCTGACCTTTAGCAAGCTGATTTTGTTAAAATGGGGGTCTATTCATCATATAATAAAAATTACCACTTAAAATAAAAAAAAAGTTGTCAAAGCAATAGAAAACATTTTTAAATTAGGGCGAGTTCCTAAAAACTTACAGACTGATGACGGTAAAGAATTTTTCAATATACACTTTAAAAACCTCATGAATAAATGTAATACCAATCACTACTCTACATAAAGCAGTATGAAGGCTTCAATAGTAGAGCGATTCAATAGAACCTTGAAAGGAATGATGTGGAAAGAATTTAGCTATAATTGGCTAGATATTTACAAAGATCTAATTAATGCATACAACAGAAAAGTACACCGCACAATCAAAATGGCTCCAATTAATGTTAATTTTAAGAATGAAAGAAAGCTGTTAGATACTACATATAATCATTTAAAAATATAAAAAATCACTAAATTTCATGTTGGAGATTATGTGCGCATAAGCAAATATAAACACATTTTCGAGAAGGGTTATACTCCCAATTGGACAACAGAAGTTTTTAAAATTAAAACAGTTAAAAATACCTATCCCACAACATACATATTAGAGGACTATCATCGAAATCCAACTAAAGGTGGATTCTACGATGATGAACTTTCTAAAACTCAATTCCCCAATATATACTTGGCAAAAAAATTCCTGGATTAACAAAAATGAAATGTTATAGCTAATAAGATAAACTTTTACAAGTATAATATGATCTAAAATAAATAAAATATTTTAATACACAACTTTTGTCAAATTTAATTTATTTATAAGCCGACATCCGAAATGTCAATAACACTAACATTAAGCGCTAACTCATCTGAGTTATCTGCTAATTATTTTCCTCCCATCGAATTAAATGGAGAATATGAATGTGCTCTTACAGATTTTCATTCATATAATGGTATTCCTAATGTGGATATTTATAATAATATATTCCATATTGGAGACTACATATTCGAAATACCAATAGGATCGTATGAATTGAATGATATTGTTGATTATATCAAGGAACAATATAAACGATTCAGTCCAAAAACTACATTTAATATTGAAGCTAATAATAATATAATGCAAGTGAAAATAAATAGCTCAAAAGATCCAATCCATTTTAATAGGGAAAATACAATTGAAACACTTTTAGGGTTTAATAAAAAGATTCTATCACCTAATACAGATCATTATTCTGATCTCCCTGTCAATATTTTCAAAGTAAATATTTTGCGAGTTGAAAGTAATATAGCAGTAAACACTTATATGAATAATTCCCAATCTCACACCTTGCATGAGTTTGCAATTAATGTTCCTCCAGGGTATAAAATAGATAAGACTCCTAGAAATCTCATTTATTTACCAGTCAACTCTCGAGAGATAAGTTCACTTACTTTGAGGGTAGTTGATCAACCGGAGACTTAATTAATTTCCGAGAAATTATAATTCGAATACATTTAAAACCTGCTAAATAATGATAATATATAATACATCAAACAGCAAACTATCTTATATTCCTAATACAATATTGAAAAATAATTCAAATTCAAATTCCTTACAACATCTGAAATTAACTCCAGAAAATAAGAAATTTCTTAAGTCGTTAAATTTAAAATTGAAGAAACCATGAGTTCAGTAATGGAGGTTCTAGGAAAACCACTATCTGATGAAAACATAATTAAAACGGACTACCACACATATACGCCATACCTTCAATCCTACAACAACAATGATGAAATTAGAATTTCAATACAAAATCAAGATTTGTATGTTTTACCTGCTGAAAGTTTTATATATGTTGAAGGAATCGTAAAAGACGTCAATAACACAAAACTAGTATCTTCTACATCCAACTTTAAATTAAAAAATAATTTTGTAGCATGTCTCTTTGATGAAATTCGTTATGAACTTAATGGCATTGAAATTGATCATACAAGACATATAGAAACTTCCAGTAAAAAATTTGGTTTCTTTATCACCAACTGATAGTAACGTAATGCAAAATGCTGGTTGGAATAAAATAGAAGATATATATCTTATAAATGGATATTTTAATTCCTCTGTTCCATTAAAAATGTTCTTAGGATTCGCTGAAGACTATAATAAAATAATATTAAATGGAAAACATGAATTGATTCTTTTACTTAATAAGAATGATTCAGATCTTGTCTATTCAACAGTTTCCACTGAAAAAGTCAATTTGACTATTTCGAACATTTCATGGAGAATACCTCATGTACACCTATCAGATTTCAGTAAATTAAATATGATTAAAATAATAAACAGTGGATCGTCTGTACCAATAGCATTTCGTAGTTGGGATTGTCATATAAATCCACAATTAAATACTGGTACTAATTACATTTGGAATGTCAAACTATCTTCAAATAGAGAGCGGCCTCGTTTTGTTTTAATAGCTTTTCAATATAAAAAAAAGTTTGGTCATTGTGATTTAACAAATTTAAAAGTACATTTAAATTCAGAATCTTATCCATATAATGATCTAAATATAAAATTTAAAACAAATACATCAGCGTATTGCATTCTCATCCACGATCGAATAATTGAGTACACACCACTAAGAGGAGAAATTAGAAAGTTCTTATAAACCATATAATATGACAAACACAACTCTCGTTGATTTAGAAGGATTCAAATTTGATTTTATTGTAAAAGAAGTAGCAGTTGTTTTCAATTCTGAAGAGTATATCAACTTTATCATAAAATCACCGTTTCCTTTCAAGTCTCTAAATCCACAGAAACAAAAGCAAGCAAAGTGGTTAATAAAATATTTTCATCATATAAAATGGAATGATAGATTCGTATCATTTAAAAGTGTTTGTAGATTTTTAAAATCGAATCTGAAATATTCAAACATATACGTCAAAGGCGTTGAAAAGAAGAAATGGTTGGAAAACATTTTGAAGCAGAAAGTTTCTAATATTGAAGATTTTGGATGTATTAATTTTAGAAAATTGGAAATGAAATATCCAGATACCATCCATTGCACTTATCACCAGTACGGAGTTTGCGCATTAAGAAATGCCCTTTTTTTAAAACGGAAAACCTATTAAACTAAAAGAAATAAATAAATCTAGTTATTTTGTTTTTTCATTATATTGTAATTTTGTTAGTAATTTCAATTTTATTAATTACATTTTACTAATATTTAAAAATAATTAAAATATATTTACTCATATTTAAACAAATAATTGTTTATTTAAATATATAATTCATTGTATAATGATTAAACTGTAACTAAAATTATATTTATATTAAATTTAAGAATTATACAATAAATTATATATTTAAATAAACAATTCTTTAGATGTAAGCAAAATTGTAATTCTTAATTATAATTTTATAAAATAAATATAAAAACAACAAAAACTAATATTGAATTTCCATTAAAAACTCATCATCACTATCACTATTTTTAAATTTTTCTTTATAATCTTTATTTTTATGTTCAATATTTTAAATTTTTAATATAAATTGATCATCATTATCAATTTCATTTCATTTTCTTTTTGACTAATATCGGTAACTTCAAATATAAATTCCTCATCATCATTTAAAAAAAAAAATCTTTATAATGACCCCAAGCTAGGGTGTTTACATTGTCATCACATATATATCTCTTATTATCTTAATAACTTAAAATAACTTTATTTATAAGCGAAGTATATAATGTATGCAATTTAGATTTAAATATATACATATTTCCATAATATACTTGCTTATTGTACAGACAATTTTTATAGTCAGATAGACTTAATTTTTTACACACATTTACTTTGACACCCTTAGCCTTTTTGGTTTCCTAAACCATTGTTCTCGTCTTTCATCATACCTAAAACCTTTTTATTTTTTTGGGGGATACAGAGTTTATTATTTACATCATATTCTGATGTATCAAACCTAACATCTATATCGTTAATTATATCTTTATAGAAATCCTCTGTTTCTATTGTATATATAAACGAATCTGTATCCATATAATTAAGTTGTGCCTTTGTTTTATATTTCGGTATTATGTAGTCATAGTGGAAATCATAAATTTTCCACTTTGGTTTCTCTTCTTTTGATTTGTAGTAGGGACCAACTATCAAATCCTTTGACTCATCATAACTAAATAATATAGGAAGACATTATCTACTTTCATTGGCTCCTGCATATCATAGTCTTTACAAATGTTTAGGTAATTATCATATGCTTTATTCATTGTTTGCATTATTTTTTACTTATGTAATATTTTTGTGTTTATTTTGCAATATGCTATATATAAAGTATAATTTAAAATTTCTGTTTGCAGATTTGAAGTTTTACTTGGAACAAATTTTTTTCAAGTATTTCAATTTTACTTATAATGTATACGTACTACTATGTAATATATCTAACAATAGCGGTCATTCACCAATTACTCTTCGTTTGCTTTCATCAAGAGCTAACTTGTGATCTGCTATTTTTATACAATTTATTTTAGAATTTCTCTTCATAGTTTTTAATTTTTAAATGAAGGTTTAGTATGTTCCTAAGATGATAGTTGTACCCAATTTTATTTATAATTGTTTACACCATAAACGTTGGATTTTTTCAAAGTATTTTTTTTTTTTTTTTTTTTTGCCAAGAGGCAGCTCGCTCGTTTTGAGGATTTGTTGGAGATGAATGACACTAATATTTGGGACATTACTGGAAAAACAATTAATCAAGTTTACCTCTGAAATTCGTTGGATGATATATTATATTATTTTTTAATTTGGCTCATAGCACTGTCTCGGCGGAATGTTTTTTTCTAAATTATTACTAATGAAAAATAAATTGTCCAACAAACTTAAGAATTTTATGTTAACAATTTTTATAAATAAATTTTTATTTTTATTTAAGCTGATAAAAATACAATATTAGAAAAATATAACTTTGATGATTTTCGTCCAAATAATAAAAAGACAATATTGCGTAAATTTCATTCAGGAAGATATCTTTAAAATGTTTATAGGGATAAATTCGAAAAATTTAAATATTTCCTATACAAGTCATAATCAGTATAAAATCCATTACAATATGAATACTCCCACATTTTTCTGTGAGTACTATTGAATAACTGAATCATAGCATTACTTGTATATCAATGTAATTTCTTTCAATGCTGAACCTCTTTTTATAATATTTATAGTATTTGTAATTTTTATTTTTGAAACCTTTTCGGTCTTTCGGGGTTTTAATACTTGAGATGAGGAGTCATCGTCAATTTCCATTTTTTCAGGAATATTATTATTTTGATAAACATATGGGAAGACATTATCTACTTCCATTGGCTCCTGCATATCATAGTCTTTACAAATGTTTAGGTAATTATCATATGCATTATTCATTGTTTGCATTATTTTTTACTTATGTAATATTTTTGCGTTTATTTTGCAATATGCTATATATAAAGTTTATTTTAAAATTTCTGTTTGCAGATATATTAAGTGTTATTTGTATTGTCACAAATAGATAAATTGAAACAAATTTTTTCAAGTATTTTAAGTTTGCTTATATATATGCATAGGTACTGCTGTGTGTTATTTCTAATAACAGCGGTCATTCCCCAATTACTTTTCGTTTGCTTTCATCAAGAGTTAACTTGTAATCTACTATTTTTATATAATTTATTTTAGAATTTCTCTTCAGCGTTTGTAATTTTTAAATGAAGGTTTTGTATGTTCCTAAGATGATAGTTGCAACTAATTATTTTATTTATAATTGTTTACACCATTAAATGTTAGATTTTTTCAAAGTATTTTTTTTTTTTTTTTTTTTTTGCCAAGAGGTAGCTCGCTCGTAATATAAATCTATATATAATTACTTATTATTATATATTTATTTTAAAATTTACAATCAGAGATTTTTTATATATTGTCTATGGAGTATAGTTTGAAAAACTGTTGTTGAACTGGGATTTGGACCCATCCAAAAATTTGCAAAATTGCTTACTCGCCAATGCCTTACCCACTGCACCACGACCAACCATTTTTATCGAATGTTTTAAAGCGTATATAAAACGTCATAACTACGATAATACAAACGCAGCGGTAAAAACAATAAGTATACAAAGTTCTATTTATAGAACAAACAAACTATTGTGATGTCAATTTATATTATTTTATCATTATTGCCAATTAACGAATTAATGCCCATATTGGGATTTTAAAATTCGGTTTGGGGATTAGGGGATTTGTTGGAGATGAATGATACAAATATTTGGAAAATTACTGGAAAAGCAATTAATCAAGTTTACCTCTGAAATTGGTTTGATGATATATTATATTATTATATTAATTTTTAATTTGGTTCATAGCACTGTCTCGGCGGAATGTTTTTTTCTAAATTATTACTAATGAAAAATAAATTGTCCAACAAACTTAAGAATTTTATATTAACAATTTTTATGAATAAATTTTTATTTTTATTTAAGCTGATAAAAATACAATATAAGAAAAATATAGCTTTGATGATTTTCGTCCAAATAATAAAAATACGATACTGAGTAACTTTATTTCAGGAAGATATCTTTTAAATGTGTATAGGGATAAATTCGAAAAATTTAAATATTTCCTAAACAAGTCATAATCAATATAAAATCTATTACAATATGAATACTCCCACATTTTTCTGTGAGTACTATTGAATAACTGAATCATAGCATTACTTGTACATCAATCTAATTTCTTTCAATGCTGAACCTCTTTGTATAATATTTATAGTATTTTTAATTTTTATTTTTGAAACCTTTTCGGTCTTTCGGGGTTTTAATACTTGAGATGAGGAGTCATCGTCAATTTCCATTTTTTCAGGTATATTATTATTTTGATAAACATATGGGAAGACATTATCTACTTCCATTGGCTCCAGCATATCATAGTCTTTACAAATGTTTAGGTAATTATCATATGCATTATTCATTGTTTGCATTATTTTTTACTTATATAATATTTTTGCGTTTATTTTGCAATATGCTATATATAAAGTTTATTTTAAAATTTCTGTGCAGATTTTAAGTCTTATTTGTATGTTCACAAATAGATAAATTGAAACAAATTTTTTCAAGTATTTTAAGTTTGCTTATATATATGTATAGGTACTACTGTGTGTTATTTCTAATAACAGCGGTCATTCCCCAATTACTTTTCGTTTGCTTTCATCAAGAGTTAACTTGTAATCTACTATTTTTATATAATTTATTTTAGAATTTCTCTTCAGCGTTTGTAATTTTTAAATGAAGGTTTAGTATGTTCCTAAGATGATAGTTGTAACCAATTTTATTTATAATTGTTTACACCATAAATTTTGGATTTTTTTCAAAGTATTATTTTTATTTTTTTGCCAAGAGGTAGCTCGCTCGTAATATAATACTATATATACTTACTTATTATTATATATTTATTTTAAAATTTACAATCAGAGATTTTATATATATTGTCTATGGAGTATAGTTTGAAAAACTGTTGTTGAAGTGGGATTTGGACCGATGCAAAAATTTGCAAAATTATTTTTCGCTGATGTCTTACTCACTGCACCACGACTATCCACTTCTATTTTATGTTTACAAGCGATTAGAATGCGCCATAAGTACAAAAGTACAAACGCAGCGGTAGAAGCAATAAGTACACAAAGTTCTATTTATAGAATAAACAAACTATTGTGATGTCAATTTATATTATTTTATAATTATTGCCAGTTAACGAATTTATGCCCATATTGGGATTGAAAAATTCGGTTTGGGAATTAGGGGATTTGTTGGAGATGAATGAAACAAATGTTTGGGACATTACTGGAAAAACAATTAATCAAGTCTACCTCTGAAATTGGTTTATATTTTAATTTAGCTCATAGCACTGTCTCGGCGGAATGTTTTTTTTTCTAAATTATTACTAATGAAAAATAAATTGTCCAACAGACTTAAGAATTTTATATTAACAATTTTTATGAATAAATTTTTATTTTTATTTAAGCTGATAAAAATACAATATAAGAAAAATATAGCTTTGATGATTTTCGTCCAAATAATAAAAAGACGATACTGATTAACTTTATTTCAGGAAGATATCTTTTAAACGTTTATAGGGATAAATTCGAAAAATTTAAATATTTCCTAAACAAGTCATAATCAATATAAAATCTATTTCAATATGAATACTCCCACATTTTTCTGTGAGTACTATTTAATAACTGAATCATAGCATTACTTGTATATCAATGTAATTTCTTTCAATGCTGAACCTCTGTTTATAATATTTATAGTATTTGTAATTTTTATTTTTGAAACCTTTTCGGTCTTTCGGGGTTTTAATACTTGAGATGAGGAGTCATCGTCAATTTCCATTTTTTCAGGAATATTATTATTTTGATAAACATATGGGAAGACATTATTTACTTCCATTGGATCCTGCATATCATAGTCTTTACAAATGTTTAGGTAATTATCATATGCATTATTCATTGTTTGCATTATTTTTTACTTATGTAATATTTTTGCGTTTATTTTGCAATATGCTATATATAAAGTTTATTTTAAAATTTCTGTTTGCAGATTTTAAGTCTTATTTGTATGTTCACAAATAGATAAATTGAAACAAATTTTTTCAAGTATTTTAAGTTTACTTATATATATGTATAGGTACTACTATGTATCATATATAACAACAGCGGTCATTCAGCAATTACTTTTCGTTTGCTTTCATCAAGAGTTAACTTGTGATCTACTATTTTTATAAAATTTATTTTAGAATTTATCTTCAGCGTTTGTAATTTTTAAATTAAGGTTTTGTATGTTCCTAAGATGATAGTTGTAACCAATTATTTTATTTATAATTGTTTACACCATAAATGTTGGATTTTTTCAAAGTATTTTTTTTCTTTTTTTTTTTTTTTTTTGCCAAGAGGCAGCTCGCTCGTTTTGAGGTTTTGTTGGAGATGAATGACACAAATATTTGGGACATTACTGGAAAAACAATTAATCAAGTTTACCTCTGAAATTGGTTGGATGATATATTATATTATTTTTTAATTTGGCTCATAGCACTGTCTCGGCGGAATGTTTTTTTCTAAATTATTACTAATGAAAAATAAATTGTCCAACAAACTTAAGAATTTTATGTTAACAATTTTTATGAATAAATTTTTATTTTTATTTAAGCTGATAAAAATACAATATTAGAAAAATATAGCTTTGATGATTTTCGTCCAAATAATAAAAAGACGATATTGCGTAAATTTCATTCAGGAAGATATCTTTAAAATGTTTATAGGGATAAATTCGAAAAATTTAAATATTTCCTATACAAGTCATAATCAATATAAAATCTATTACAATATGAATACTCCCACATTTTTCTGTGAGTACTATTGAATAACTGAATCATAGCATTACTTGTATATTATTCTACTTTCTTTTTATAATATTTATAGTATTTTTAATTTTTATTTTTGAAACCTTTTCGGTCTTTCGGGGTTTTAATACTTGAGATGAGGAGTCATGGTCAATTTTCATTTTTTCAGGAACATTATTAGTTTGATAAACATATGGGAAGACATTATCTACTTCCATTGGCTCCTGCATATCATAGTCTTGACAAATATTTAGGTAATTATCATATGCTTTATTCATTGTTTGCATTATTTTTTACTTATGTAATATTTTTGCGTTTATTTTGCAATATGCTATATATAAAGATTATTTTGAAATTTCTGTTTGCAGATATTAAGTCTTATTTGTATTGTCACAAATAGATAAATTGAAACAAATTTTTTCAAGTATTTTAAGTTTACTTATATATATGTATAGGTAACACTATGTATCATATATAACAACAGCGGTTATTCAGAAATTACTTTTCGTTTGCTTTCATCAAGAGTTAACTTGTAATCTACTATTTTTATATAATTTATTTTAGAATTTCTCTTCAGCGTTTGTAATTTTTAAATGAAGGTTTAGTATGTTCCTAAGATGATAGTTGTAACCAATTTTATTTATAATTGTTTACACCATAAATTTTGGATTTTTTTCAAAGTATTATTTTTATTTTTTTGCCAAGAGGTAGCTCGCTCGTAATATAATACTATATATACTTACTTATTATTATATATTTATTTTAAAATTTACAATCAGAGATTTTATATATATTGTCTATGGAGTATAGTTTGAAAAACTGTTGTTGAAGTGGGATTTGGACCGATGCAAAAATTTGTAAAATTATTTTTCGCTGATGTCTTACTCACTGCACCACGACTATCCACTTCTATCTTATGTTTACAAGCGATTAGAATGCGCCATAAGTACAAAAGTACAAACGCAGCGGTAGAAGCAATAAGTACACAAAGTTCTATTTATAGAATAAACAAACTATTGTGATGTCAATTTATATTATTTTATAATTATTGCCAGTTAACGAATTTATGCCCATATTGGGATTGAAAAATTCGGTTTGGGAATTAGGGGATTTGTTGGAGATGAATGAAACAAATGTTTGGGACATTACTGGAAAAACAATTAATCAAGTCTACCTCTGAAATTGGTTTATATTTTAATTTAGCTCATAGCACTGTCTCGGCGGAATGTTTTTTTTTCTAAATTATTACTAATGAAAAATAAATTGTCCAACAGACTTAAGAATTTTATATTAACAATTTTTATGAATAAATTTTTATTTTTATTTAAGCTGATAAAAATACAATATTAGAAAAATAAAGCTTTGTTTATTTTCGTCCAAATAATAAAAAGACGATACTGAGTAACTTTATTTCAGGAAGATATCTTTTAAACGTTTATAGGGATAAATTCGAAAAATTTAAATATTTCCTAAACAAGTCATAATCAATATAAAATCTATTACAATATGAATACTCCCACATTTTTCTGTGAGTACTATTGAATAACTGAATCATAGCATTGCTTGTACATCAATCTAATTTCTTTCAATGCTGAACCTCTTTGTATAATATTTACAGTATTTGTAATTTTTATTTTTGAAACCTTTTCGGTCTTTCGGGGTTTTAATACTTGAGATGAGGAGTCATCGTCAATTTCCATTTTTTCAGGAATATTATTATTTTGATAAACATATGGGAAGACATTATCTACTTCCATTGGCTCCTGCATATCATAGTCTTTACAAATGTTTAGGTAATTATCATATGCATTATTCATTGTTTGCATTATTTTTTACTTATATAATATTTTTGCGTTTATTTTGCAATATGCTACATATAAAGTTTATTTTAAAATTTCTGTGCAGATTTTAAGTCTTATTTGTATGTTCACAAATAGATAAATTGAAACAAATTTTTTCAAGTATTTTAAGTTTGCTTATATATATGTATAGGTACTACTGTGTGTTATTTCTAATAACAGCGGTCATTCCCCAATTACTTTTCGTTTGCTTTCATCAAGAGTTAACTTGTAATCTACTATTTTTATATAATTTATTTTAGAATTTCTCTTCAGCGTTTGTAATTTTTAAATGAAGGTTTAGTATGTTCCTAAGATGATAGTTGTAACCAATTTTATTTATAATTGTTTACACCATAAATGTTGGATTTTTTCAAAGTATTATTTTTATTTTTTTGCCAAGAGGTAGCTCGCTCGTAATATAATACTATATATACTTACTTATTATTATATATTTATTTTAAAATTTACAATCAGAGATTTTATATATATTGTCTATGGAGTATAGTTTGAAAAACTGTTGTTGAAGTGGGATTTGGACCGATGCAAAAATTTGCAAAATTATTTTTCGCCGATGTCTTACTCACTGCACCACGACTATCCACTTCTATTGTATGTTTACAAGCGATTAGAATGCGCCATAAGTACGAAAGTACAAACGCAGCGGTAGAAGCAATAAGTATACAAAGTTCTATTTATAGAACAAACAAACTATTGTGATGTCAATTTATATTATTTTATAATTATTGCCAGTTAACGAATTTATGCCCATATTGGGATTGAAAAATTCGGTTTGGTGATTAGGGGATTTGTTGGAGATGAATGAAACAAATGTTTGGGACATTACTGGAAAAACAATTAATCAAGTCTACCTCTGAAATTGGTTTATATTTTAATTTAGCTCATAGCACTGTCTCGGCGGAATGTTTTTTTTTCTAAATTATTACTAATGAAAAATAAATTGTCCAACAGACTTAAGAATTTTATATTAACAATTTTTATGAATAAATTTTTATTTTTATTTAAGCTGATAAAAATACAATATAAGAAAAATATAGCTTTGATGATTTTCGTCCAAATAATAAAAAGACGATACTGAGTAACTTTATTTCAGGAAGATATCTTTTAAATGTGTATAGGGATAAATTCGAAAAATTTAAATATTTCCTAAACAAGTCATAATCAATATAAAATCTATTACAATATGAATACTCCCACATTTTTCTGTGAGTACTATTGAATAACTGAATCATAGCATTGCTTGTACATCAATCTAATTTCTTTCAATGCTGAACCTCTTTGTATAATATTTACAGTATTTGTAATTTTTATTTTTGAAACCTTTTCGGTCTTTCGGGGTTTTAATACTTGAGATGAGGAGTCATCGTCAATTTCCATTTTTTCAGGAATATTATTATTTTGATAAACATATGGGAAGACATTATCTACTTCCATTGGCTCCTGCATATCATAGTCTTTACAAATGTTTAGGTAATTATCATATGCAATATTCATTGTTTGCATTATTTTTTACTTATATAATATTTTTGCGTTTATTTTGCAATATGCTATATATAAAGTTTATTTTAAAATTTCTGTGCAGATTTTAAGTCTTATTTGTATGTTCACAAATAGATAAATTGAAACAAATTTTTTCAAGTATTTTAAGTTTGCTTATATATATGTATAGGTACTACTATGTGTTATTTCTAATAACAGCGGTCATTCCCCAATTACTTTTCGTTTGCTTTCATCAAGAGTTAACTTGTAATCTACTATTTTTATATAATTTATTTTAGAATTTCTCTTCAGCGTTTGTAATTTTTAAATGAAGGTTTAGTATGTTCCTAAGATGATAGTTGTAACCAATTTTATTTATAATTGTTTACACCATAAATTTTGGATTTTTTTCAAAGTATTATTTTTATTTTTTTGCCAAGAGGTAGCTCGCTCGTAATATAATACTATATATACTTACTTATTATTATATATTTATTTTAAAATTTACAATCAGAGATTTTATATATATTGTCTATGGAGTATAGTTTGAAAAACTGTTGTTGAAGTGGGATTTGGACCGATGCAAAAATTTGCAAAATTATTTTTCGCTGATGTCTTACTCACTGCACCACGACTATCCACTTCTATTTTATGTTTACAAGCGATTAGAATGCGCCATAAGTACAAAAGTACAAACGCAGCGGTAGAAGCAATAAGTACACAAAGTTCTATTTATAGAATAAACAAACTATTGTGATGTCAATTTATATTATTTTATAATTATTGCCAGTTAACGAATTTATGCCCATATTGGGATTGAAAAATTCGGTTTGGGAATTAGGGGATTTGTTGGAGATGAATGAAACAAATGTTTGGGACATTACTGGAAAAACAATTAATCAAGTCTACCTCTGAAATTGGTTTATATTTTAATTTAGCTCATAGCACTGTCTCGGCGGAATGTTTTTTTTTCTAAATTATTACTAATGAAAAATAAATTGTCCAACAGACTTAAGAATTTTATATTAACAATTTTTATGAATAAATTTTTATTTTTATTTAAGCTGATAAAAATACAATATAAGAAAAATATAGCTTTGATGATTTTCGTCCAAATAATAAAAAGACGATACTGATTAACTTTATTTCAGGAAGATATCTTTTAAACGTTTATAGGGATAAATTCGAAAAATTTAAATATTTCCTAAACAAGTCATAATCAATATAAAATCTATTTCAATATGAATACTCCCACATTTTTCTGTGAGTACTATTTAATAACTGAATCATAGCATTACTTGTATATCAATGTAATTTCTTTCAATGCTGAACCTCTGTTTATAATATTTATAGTATTTGTAATTTTTATTTTTGAAACCTTTTCGGTCTTTCGGGGTTTTAATACTTGAGATGAGGAGTCATCGTCAATTTCCATTTTTTCAGGAATATTATTATTTTGATAAACATATGGGAAGACATTATTTACTTCCATTGGATCCTGCATATCATAGTCTTTACAAATGTTTAGGTAATTATCATATGCATTATTCATTGTTTGCATTATTTTTTACTTATGTAATATTTTTGCGTTTATTTTGCAATATGCTATATATAAAGTTTATTTTAAAATTTCTGTTTGCAGATTTTAAGTCTTATTTGTATGTTCACAAATAGATAAATTGAAACAAATTTTTTCAAGTATTTTAAGTTTACTTATATATATGTATAGGTACTACTATGTATCATATATAACAACAGCGGTCATTCAGCAATTACTTTTCGTTTGCTTTCATCAAGAGTTAACTTGTGATCTACTATTTTTATAAAATTTATTTTAGAATTTATCTTCAGCGTTTGTAATTTTTAAATTAAGGTTTTGTATGTTCCTAAGATGATAGTTGTAACCAATTATTTTATTTATAATTGTTTACACCATAAATGTTGGATTTTTTCAAAGTATTTTTTTTCTTTTTTTTTTTTTTTTTTGCCAAGAGGCAGCTCGCTCGTTTTGAGGTTTTGTTGGAGATGAATGACACAAATATTTGGGACATTACTGGAAAAACAATTAATCAAGTTTACCTCTGAAATTGGTTGGATGATATATTATATTATTTTTTAATTTGGCTCATAGCACTGTCTCGGCGGAATGTTTTTTTCTAAATTATTACTAATGAAAAATAAATTGTCCAACAAACTTAAGAATTTTATGTTAACAATTTTTATGAATAAATTTTTATTTTTATTTAAGCTGATAAAAATACAATATTAGAAAAATATAGCTTTGATGATTTTCGTCCAAATAATAAAAAGACGATATTGCGTAAATTTCATTCAGGAAGATATCTTTAAAATGTTTATAGGGATAAATTCGAAAAATTTAAATATTTCCTATACAAGTCATAATCAATATAAAATCTATTACAATATGAATACTCCCACATTTTTCTGTGAGTACTATTGAATAACTGAATCATAGCATTACTTGTATATTATTCTACTTTCTTTTTATAATATTTATAGTATTTTTAATTTTTATTTTTGAAACCTTTTCGGTCTTTCGGGGTTTTAATACTTGAGATGAGGAGTCATGGTCAATTTTCATTTTTTCAGGAACATTATTAGTTTGATAAACATATGGGAAGACATTATCTACTTCCATTGGCTCCTGCATATCATAGTCTTGACAAATATTTAGGTAATTATCATATGCTTTATTCATTGTTTGCATTATTTTTTACTTATGTAATATTTTTGCGTTTATTTTGCAATATGCTATATATAAAGATTATTTTGAAATTTCTGTTTGCAGATATTAAGTCTTATTTGTATTGTCACAAATAGATAAATTGAAACAAATTTTTTCAAGTATTTTAAGTTTACTTATATATATGTATAGGTAACACTATGTATCATATATAACAACAGCGGTTATTCAGAAATTACTTTTCGTTTGCTTTCATCAAGAGTTAACTTGTAATCTACTATTTTTATATAATTTATTTTAGAATTTCTCTTCAGCGTTTGTAATTTTTAAATGAAGGTTTAGTATGTTCCTAAGATGATAGTTGTAACCAATTTTATTTATAATTGTTTACACCATAAATTTTGGATTTTTTTCAAAGTATTATTTTTATTTTTTTGCCAAGAGGTAGCTCGCTCGTAATATAATACTATATATACTTACTTATTATTATATATTTATTTTAAAATTTACAATCAGAGATTTTATATATATTGTCTATGGAGTATAGTTTGAAAAACTGTTGTTGAAGTGGGATTTGGACCGATGCAAAAATTTGTAAAATTATTTTTCGCTGATGTCTTACTCACTGCACCACGACTATCCACTTCTATCTTATGTTTACAAGCGATTAGAATGCGCCATAAGTACAAAAGTACAAACGCAGCGGTAGAAGCAATAAGTACACAAAGTTCTATTTATAGAATAAACAAACTATTGTGATGTCAATTTATATTATTTTATAATTATTGCCAGTTAACGAATTTATGCCCATATTGGGATTGAAAAATTCGGTTTGGGAATTAGGGGATTTGTTGGAGATGAATGAAACAAATGTTTGGGACATTACTGGAAAAACAATTAATCAAGTCTACCTCTGAAATTGGTTTATATTTTAATTTAGCTCATAGCACTGTCTCGGCGGAATGTTTTTTTTTCTAAATTATTACTAATGAAAAATAAATTGTCCAACAGACTTAAGAATTTTATATTAACAATTTTTATGAATAAATTTTTATTTTTATTTAAGCTGATAAAAATACAATATTAGAAAAATAAAGCTTTGTTTATTTTCGTCCAAATAATAAAAAGACGATACTGAGTAACTTTATTTCAGGAAGATATCTTTTAAACGTTTATAGGGATAAATTCGAAAAATTTAAATATTTCCTAAACAAGTCATAATCAATATAAAATCTATTACAATATGAATACTCCCACATTTTTCTGTGAGTACTATTGAATAACTGAATCATAGCATTGCTTGTACATCAATCTAATTTCTTTCAATGCTGAACCTCTTTGTATAATATTTACAGTATTTGTAATTTTTATTTTTGAAACCTTTTCGGTCTTTCGGGGTTTTAATACTTGAGATGAGGAGTCATCGTCAATTTCCATTTTTTCAGGAATATTATTATTTTGATAAACATATGGGAAGACATTATCTACTTCCATTGGCTCCTGCATATCATAGTCTTTACAAATGTTTAGGTAATTATCATATGCATTATTCATTGTTTGCATTATTTTTTACTTATATAATATTTTTGCGTTTATTTTGCAATATGCTACATATAAAGTTTATTTTAAAATTTCTGTGCAGATTTTAAGTCTTATTTGTATGTTCACAAATAGATAAATTGAAACAAATTTTTTCAAGTATTTTAAGTTTGCTTATATATATGTATAGGTACTACTGTGTGTTATTTCTAATAACAGCGGTCATTCCCCAATTACTTTTCGTTTGCTTTCATCAAGAGTTAACTTGTAATCTACTATTTTTATATAATTTATTTTAGAATTTCTCTTCAGCGTTTGTAATTTTTAAATGAAGGTTTAGTATGTTCCTAAGATGATAGTTGTAACCAATTTTATTTATAATTGTTTACACCATAAATGTTGGATTTTTTCAAAGTATTATTTTTATTTTTTTGCCAAGAGGTAGCTCGCTCGTAATATAATACTATATATACTTACTTATTATTATATATTTATTTTAAAATTTACAATCAGAGATTTTATATATATTGTCTATGGAGTATAGTTTGAAAAACTGTTGTTGAAGTGGGATTTGGACCGATGCAAAAATTTGCAAAATTATTTTTCGCCGATGTCTTACTCACTGCACCACGACTATCCACTTCTATTGTATGTTTACAAGCGATTAGAATGCGCCATAAGTACGAAAGTACAAACGCAGCGGTAGAAGCAATAAGTATACAAAGTTCTATTTATAGAACAAACAAACTATTGTGATGTCAATTTATATTATTTTATAATTATTGCCAGTTAACGAATTTATGCCCATATTGGGATTGAAAAATTCGGTTTGGGAATTAGGGGATTTGTTGGAGATGAATGAAACAAATGTTTGGGACATTACTGGAAAAACAATTAATCAAGTCTACCTCTGAAATTGGTTTATATTTTAATTTAGCTCATAGCACTGTCTCGGCGGAATGTTTTTTTTTCTAAATTATTACTAATGAAAAATAAATTGTCCAACAGACTTAAGAATTTTATATTAACAATTTTTATGAATAAATTTTTATTTTTATTTAAGCTGATAAAAATACAATATTAGAAAAATAAAGCTTTGTTTATTTTCGTCCAAATAATAAAAAGACGATACTGAGTAACTTTATTTCAGGAAGATATCTTTTAAACGTTTATAGGGATAAATTCGAAAAATTTAAATATTTCCTAAACAAGTCATAATCAATATAAAATCTATTACAATATGAATACTCCCACATTTTTCTGTGAGTACTATTGAATAACTGAATCATAGCATTGCTTGTACATCAATCTAATTTCTTTCAATGCTGAACCTCTTTGTATAATATTTACAGTATTTGTAATTTTTATTTTTGAAACCTTTTCGGTCTTTCGGGGTTTTAATACTTGAGATGAGGAGTCATCGTCAATTTCCATTTTTTCAGGAATATTATTATTTTGATAAACATATGGGAAGACATTATCTACTTCCATTGGCTCCTGCATATCATAGTCTTTACAAATGTTTAGGTAATTATCATATGCATTATTCATTGTTTGCATTATTTTTTACTTATATAATATTTTTGCGTTTATTTTGCAATATGCTACATATAAAGTTTATTTTAAAATTTCTGTGCAGATTTTAAGTCTTATTTGTATGTTCACAAATAGATAAATTGAAACAAATTTTTTCAAGTATTTTAAGTTTGCTTATATATATGTATAGGTACTACTGTGTGTTATTTCTAATAACAGCGGTCATTCCCCAATTACTTTTCGTTTGCTTTCATCAAGAGTTAACTTGTAATCTACTATTTTTATATAATTTATTTTAGAATTTCTCTTCAGCGTTTGTAATTTTTAAATGAAGGTTTAGTATGTTCCTAAGATGATAGTTGTAACCAATTTTATTTATAATTGTTTACACCATAAATGTTGGATTTTTTCAAAGTATTATTTTTATTTTTTTGCCAAGAGGTAGCTCGCTCGTAATATAATACTATATATACTTACTTATTATTATATATTTATTTTAAAATTTACAATCAGAGATTTTATATATATTGTCTATGGAGTATAGTTTGAAAAACTGTTGTTGAAGTGGGATTTGGACCGATGCAAAAATTTGCAAAATTATTTTTCGCCGATGTCTTACTCACTGCACCACGACTATCCACTTCTATTGTATGTTTACAAGCGATTAGAATGCGCCATAAGTACGAAAGTACAAACGCAGCGGTAGAAGCAATAAGTATACAAAGTTCTATTTATAGAACAAACAAACTATTGTGATGTCAATTTATATTATTTTATAATTATTGCCAGTTAACGAATTTATGCCCATATTGGGATTGAAAAATTCGGTTTGGTGATTAGGGGATTTGTTGGAGATGAATGAAACAAATGTTTGGGACATTACTGGAAAAACAATTAATCAAGTCTACCTCTGAAATTGGTTTATATTTTAATTTAGCTCATAGCACTGTCTCGGCGGAATGTTTTTTTTTCTAAATTATTACTAATGAAAAATAAATTGTCCAACAGACTTAAGAATTTTATATTAACAATTTTTATGAATAAATTTTTATTTTTATTTAAGCTGATAAAAATACAATATAAGAAAAATATAGCTTTGATGATTTTCGTCCAAATAATAAAAAGACGATACTGAGTAACTTTATTTCAGGAAGATATCTTTTAAATGTGTATAGGGATAAATTCGAAAAATTTAAATATTTCCTAAACAAGTCATAATCAATATAAAATCTATTACAATATGAATACTCCCACATTTTTCTGTGAGTACTATTGAATAACTGAATCATAGCATTGCTTGTACATCAATCTAATTTCTTTCAATGCTGAACCTCTTTGTATAATATTTACAGTATTTGTAATTTTTATTTTTGAAACCTTTTCGGTCTTTCGGGGTTTTAATACTTGAGATGAGGAGTCATCGTCAATTTCCATTTTTTCAGGAATATTATTATTTTGATAAACATATGGGAAGACATTATCTACTTCCATTGGCTCCTGCATATCATAGTCTTTACAAATGTTTAGGTAATTATCATATGCAATATTCATTGTTTGCATTATTTTTTACTTATATAATATTTTTGCGTTTATTTTGCAATATGCTATATATAAAGTTTATTTTAAAATTTCTGTGCAGATTTTAAGTCTTATTTGTATGTTCACAAATAGATAAATTGAAACAAATTTTTTCAAGTATTTTAAGTTTGCTTATATATATGTATAGGTACTACTATGTGTTATTTCTAATAACAGCGGTCATTCCCCAATTACTTTTCGTTTGCTTTCATCAAGAGTTAACTTGTAATCTACTATTTTTATATAATTTATTTTAGAATTTCTCTTCAGCGTTTGTAATTTTTAAATGAAGGTTTAGTATGTTCCTAAGATGATAGTTGTAACCAATTTTATTTATAATTGTTTACACCATAAATTTTGGATTTTTTTCAAAGTATTATTTTTATTTTTTTGCCAAGAGGTAGCTCGCTCGTAATATAATACTATATATACTTACTTATTATTATATATTTATTTTAAAATTTACAATCAGAGATTTTATATATATTGTCTATGGAGTATAGTTTGAAAAACTGTTGTTGAAGTGGGATTTGGACCGATGCAAAAATTTGCAAAATTATTTTTCGCTGATGTCTTACTCACTGCACCACGACTATCCACTTCTATTTTATGTTTACAAGCGATTAGAATGCGCCATAAGTACAAAAGTACAAACGCAGCGGTAGAAGCAATAAGTACACAAAGTTCTATTTATAGAATAAACAAACTATTGTGATGTCAATTTATATTATTTTATAATTATTGCCAGTTAACGAATTTATGCCCATATTGGGATTGAAAAATTCGGTTTGGGAATTAGGGGATTTGTTGGAGATGAATGAAACAAATGTTTGGGACATTACTGGAAAAACAATTAATCAAGTCTACCTCTGAAATTGGTTTATATTTTAATTTAGCTCATAGCACTGTCTCGGCGGAATGTTTTTTTTTCTAAATTATTACTAATGAAAAATAAATTGTCCAACAGACTTAAGAATTTTATATTAACAATTTTTATGAATAAATTTTTATTTTTATTTAAGCTGATAAAAATACAATATAAGAAAAATATAGCTTTGATGATTTTCGTCCAAATAATAAAAAGACGATACTGATTAACTTTATTTCAGGAAGATATCTTTTAAACGTTTATAGGGATAAATTCGAAAAATTTAAATATTTCCTAAACAAGTCATAATCAATATAAAATCTATTTCAATATGAATACTCCCACATTTTTCTGTGAGTACTATTTAATAACTGAATCATAGCATTACTTGTATATCAATGTAATTTCTTTCAATGCTGAACCTCTGTTTATAATATTTATAGTATTTGTAATTTTTATTTTTGAAACCTTTTCGGTCTTTCGGGGTTTTAATACTTGAGATGAGGAGTCATCGTCAATTTCCATTTTTTCAGGAATATTATTATTTTGATAAACATATGGGAAGACATTATTTACTTCCATTGGATCCTGCATATCATAGTCTTTACAAATGTTTAGGTAATTATCATATGCATTATTCATTGTTTGCATTATTTTTTACTTATGTAATATTTTTGCGTTTATTTTGCAATATGCTATATATAAAGTTTATTTTAAAATTTCTGTTTGCAGATTTTAAGTCTTATTTGTATGTTCACAAATAGATAAATTGAAACAAATTTTTTCAAGTATTTTAAGTTTACTTATATATATGTATAGGTACTACTATGTATCATATATAACAACAGCGGTCATTCAGCAATTACTTTTCGTTTGCTTTCATCAAGAGTTAACTTGTGATCTACTATTTTTATAAAATTTATTTTAGAATTTATCTTCAGCGTTTGTAATTTTTAAATTAAGGTTTTGTATGTTCCTAAGATGATAGTTGTAACCAATTATTTTATTTATAATTGTTTACACCATAAATGTTGGATTTTTTCAAAGTATTTTTTTTCTTTTTTTTTTTTTTTTTTGCCAAGAGGCAGCTCGCTCGTTTTGAGGTTTTGTTGGAGATGAATGACACAAATATTTGGGACATTACTGGAAAAACAATTAATCAAGTTTACCTCTGAAATTGGTTGGATGATATATTATATTATTTTTTAATTTGGCTCATAGCACTGTCTCGGCGGAATGTTTTTTTCTAAATTATTACTAATGAAAAATAAATTGTCCAACAAACTTAAGAATTTTATGTTAACAATTTTTATGAATAAATTTTTATTTTTATTTAAGCTGATAAAAATACAATATTAGAAAAATATAGCTTTGATGATTTTCGTCCAAATAATAAAAAGACGATATTGCGTAAATTTCATTCAGGAAGATATCTTTAAAATGTTTATAGGGATAAATTCGAAAAATTTAAATATTTCCTATACAAGTCATAATCAATATAAAATCTATTACAATATGAATACTCCCACATTTTTCTGTGAGTACTATTGAATAACTGAATCATAGCATTACTTGTATATTATTCTACTTTCTTTTTATAATATTTATAGTATTTTTAATTTTTATTTTTGAAACCTTTTCGGTCTTTCGGGGTTTTAATACTTGAGATGAGGAGTCATGGTCAATTTTCATTTTTTCAGGAACATTATTAGTTTGATAAACATATGGGAAGACATTATCTACTTCCATTGGCTCCTGCATATCATAGTCTTGACAAATATTTAGGTAATTATCATATGCTTTATTCATTGTTTGCATTATTTTTTACTTATGTAATATTTTTGCGTTTATTTTGCAATATGCTATATATAAAGATTATTTTGAAATTTCTGTTTGCAGATATTAAGTCTTATTTGTATTGTCACAAATAGATAAATTGAAACAAATTTTTTCAAGTATTTTAAGTTTACTTATATATATGTATAGGTAACACTATGTATCATATATAACAACAGCGGTTATTCAGAAATTACTTTTCGTTTGCTTTCATCAAGAGTTAACTTGTAATCTACTATTTTTATATAATTTATTTTAGAATTTCTCTTCAGCGTTTGTAATTTTTAAATGAAGGTTTAGTATGTTCCTAAGATGATAGTTGTAACCAATTTTATTTATAATTGTTTACACCATAAATTTTGGATTTTTTTCAAAGTATTATTTTTATTTTTTTGCCAAGAGGTAGCTCGCTCGTAATATAATACTATATATACTTACTTATTATTATATATTTATTTTAAAATTTACAATCAGAGATTTTATATATATTGTCTATGGAGTATAGTTTGAAAAACTGTTGTTGAAGTGGGATTTGGACCGATGCAAAAATTTGTAAAATTATTTTTCGCTGATGTCTTACTCACTGCACCACGACTATCCACTTCTATCTTATGTTTACAAGCGATTAGAATGCGCCATAAGTACAAAAGTACAAACGCAGCGGTAGAAGCAATAAGTACACAAAGTTCTATTTATAGAATAAACAAACTATTGTGATGTCAATTTATATTATTTTATAATTATTGCCAGTTAACGAATTTATGCCCATATTGGGATTGAAAAATTCGGTTTGGGAATTAGGGGATTTGTTGGAGATGAATGAAACAAATGTTTGGGACATTACTGGAAAAACAATTAATCAAGTCTACCTCTGAAATTGGTTTATATTTTAATTTAGCTCATAGCACTGTCTCGGCGGAATGTTTTTTTTTCTAAATTATTACTAATGAAAAATAAATTGTCCAACAGACTTAAGAATTTTATATTAACAATTTTTATGAATAAATTTTTATTTTTATTTAAGCTGATAAAAATACAATATTAGAAAAATAAAGCTTTGTTTATTTTCGTCCAAATAATAAAAAGACGATACTGAGTAACTTTATTTCAGGAAGATATCTTTTAAACGTTTATAGGGATAAATTCGAAAAATTTAAATATTTCCTAAACAAGTCATAATCAATATAAAATCTATTACAATATGAATACTCCCACATTTTTCTGTGAGTACTATTGAATAACTGAATCATAGCATTGCTTGTACATCAATCTAATTTCTTTCAATGCTGAACCTCTTTGTATAATATTTACAGTATTTGTAATTTTTATTTTTGAAACCTTTTCGGTCTTTCGGGGTTTTAATACTTGAGATGAGGAGTCATCGTCAATTTCCATTTTTTCAGGAATATTATTATTTTGATAAACATATGGGAAGACATTATCTACTTCCATTGGCTCCTGCATATCATAGTCTTTACAAATGTTTAGGTAATTATCATATGCATTATTCATTGTTTGCATTATTTTTTACTTATATAATATTTTTGCGTTTATTTTGCAATATGCTACATATAAAGTTTATTTTAAAATTTCTGTGCAGATTTTAAGTCTTATTTGTATGTTCACAAATAGATAAATTGAAACAAATTTTTTCAAGTATTTTAAGTTTGCTTATATATATGTATAGGTACTACTGTGTGTTATTTCTAATAACAGCGGTCATTCCCCAATTACTTTTCGTTTGCTTTCATCAAGAGTTAACTTGTAATCTACTATTTTTATATAATTTATTTTAGAATTTCTCTTCAGCGTTTGTAATTTTTAAATGAAGGTTTAGTATGTTCCTAAGATGATAGTTGTAACCAATTTTATTTATAATTGTTTACACCATAAATGTTGGATTTTTTCAAAGTATTATTTTTATTTTTTTGCCAAGAGGTAGCTCGCTCGTAATATAATACTATATATACTTACTTATTATTATATATTTATTTTAAAATTTACAATCAGAGATTTTATATATATTGTCTATGGAGTATAGTTTGAAAAACTGTTGTTGAAGTGGGATTTGGACCGATGCAAAAATTTGCAAAATTATTTTTCGCCGATGTCTTACTCACTGCACCACGACTATCCACTTCTATTGTATGTTTACAAGCGATTAGAATGCGCCATAAGTACGAAAGTACAAACGCAGCGGTAGAAGCAATAAGTATACAAAGTTCTATTTATAGAACAAACAAACTATTGTGATGTCAATTTATATTATTTTATAATTATTGCCAGTTAACGAATTTATGCCCATATTGGGATTGAAAAATTCGGTTTGGTGATTAGGGGATTTGTTGGAGATGAATGAAACAAATGTTTGGGACATTACTGGAAAAACAATTAATCAAGTCTACCTCTGAAATTGGTTTATATTTTAATTTAGCTCATAGCACTGTCTCGGCGGAATGTTTTTTTTTCTAAATTATTACTAATGAAAAATAAATTGTCCAACAGACTTAAGAATTTTATATTAACAATTTTTATGAATAAATTTTTATTTTTATTTAAGCTGATAAAAATACAATATAAGAAAAATATAGCTTTGATGATTTTCGTCCAAATAATAAAAAGACGATACTGAGTAACTTTATTTCAGGAAGATATCTTTTAAATGTGTATAGGGATAAATTCGAAAAATTTAAATATTTCCTAAACAAGTCATAATCAATATAAAATCTATTACAATATGAATACTCCCACATTTTTCTGTGAGTACTATTGAATAACTGAATCATAGCATTGCTTGTACATCAATCTAATTTCTTTCAATGCTGAACCTCTTTGTATAATATTTACAGTATTTGTAATTTTTATTTTTGAAACCTTTTCGGTCTTTCGGGGTTTTAATACTTGAGATGAGGAGTCATCGTCAATTTCCATTTTTTCAGGAATATTATTATTTTGATAAACATATGGGAAGACATTATCTACTTCCATTGGCTCCTGCATATCATAGTCTTTACAAATGTTTAGGTAATTATCATATGCAATATTCATTGTTTGCATTATTTTTTACTTATATAATATTTTTGCGTTTATTTTGCAATATGCTATATATAAAGTTTATTTTAAAATTTCTGTGCAGATTTTAAGTCTTATTTGTATGTTCACAAATAGATAAATTGAAACAAATTTTTTCAAGTATTTTAAGTTTGCTTATATATATGTATAGGTACTACTATGTGTTATTTCTAATAACAGCGGTCATTCCCCAATTACTTTTCGTTTGCTTTCATCAAGAGTTAACTTGTAATCTACTATTTTTATATAATTTATTTTAGAATTTCTCTTCAGCGTTTGTAATTTTTAAATGAAGGTTTAGTATGTTCCTAAGATGATAGTTGTAACCAATTTTATTTATAATTGTTTACACCATAAATGTTGGATTTTTTCAAAGTATTATTTTTATTTTTTTGCCAAGAGGTAGCTCGCTCGTAATATAATACTATATATACTTACTTATTATTATATATTTATTTTAAAATTTACAATCAGAGATTTTATATATATTGCCTATGGAGTATAGTTTGAAAAACTGTTGTTGAAGTGGGATTTGGACCGATGCAAAAATTTGCAAAATTATTTTTCGCTGATGTCTTACTCACTGCACCACGACTATCCACTTCTATTTTATGTTTACAAGCGATTAGAATGCGCCATAAGTACGAAAGTACAAACGCAGCGGTAGAAGCAATAAGTACACAAAGTTCTATTTATAGAACAAACAAACTATTGTGATGTCAATTTATATTATTTTATAATTATTGCCAGTTAACGAATTTATGCCCATATTGGGATTGAAAAATTCGGTTTGGGAATTAGGGGATTTGTTGGAGATGAATGAAACAAATGTTTGGGACATTACTGGAAAAACAATTAATCAAGTCTACCTCTGAAATTGGTTTATATTTTAATTTAGCTCATAGCACTGTCTCGGCGGAATGTTTTTTTTTTCTAAATTATTACTAATGAAAAATAAATTGTCCAACAAACTTAAGAATTTTATGTTAACAATTTTTATGCATAAATTTTTATTTTTGCAATAAAAAAATTAATATAGTTAAATTAATTTTTTTTTTAATAAAATAAATTTTAGTAGTTTTTTTTTTAATACAGTATTCTTTCTTTTAGGTTTTTATCAAATAAACAAGTTTTAAGGTTTTTTATCATTGGAAAAGACTGAGATTCTTCTTTATAATAAAGTCATAACAACTAAACATCTTCCTAGCGTAAGGACCTCTAAATGAAACAATATTCTTTATCCTTGTATATTCTCCCGAATTCGAACTATTTTATATAAAATTCTGACTTTAAACTATATGTTCAAAAATCCCAAATCATGAACCAAATGCTGTTTCTGAAGCTTTGATGTGTTGTGCCGACTCTTTTTTCAGAATTGTGGGATTTTTTTTTACAAAAATATAAAAAATTGTTTACACTTTGTTATTTCATATAATAAACTCGACTCTCATTTAATAATCTTTACTGACGAAAAAAGATCTTATTACAAACAAAATATTTATAGATTCTTCAAAAACCAAAATTTTACTTTAATTAAAAAATTTAGAAATACTGTGTACTCTAATTTTTTATAGTATAATTTCTAGTCCAGCTGATGTAATTCTTAGTTATTTTCAAAGAGACTGATATTAATATCATTTACAGAATCAAAACTTCGCAACTTTATCAACAATTTTTGATTTTCCCCTACTTTGAAATTAAGGAATTCCAATATTTCTTCCCGTGTTCCAACCTTACGTTTTCTAAGTTCATAAGCAAAGTTGAATAAAATAAATTTATATGAAAAATTACTTAGCTTTAGTTACTTACCCCATAAAAAATGCGTGAAATCTGCAGAAGATTATAATTTCATTTGATGGAAATTTATTTTGAAGTGTTGAAATTCTCAAAAATTTTTTTTTTTTTTTTTTTTTTGGTATTTTCAGTCATACTTAATTCTTAAGTAGCTATAATTATTTTTACTACAAATTTGTTCTGAATATTTATATAAATTTAGAAAAAATCACACCTTATTTAAAACTGTGAAGTATCTATCACACTCTGTACCATAGTACAGGTTAGCGATGAGTTATTTTAATTACAAAATTTTATAAAAAATTAGTTTTAAAATCGATAGAGTAGTTTGAAAGATTTATTTTATGATAAGCTCTACATTGCATTTTGTTAAAAACTTTATATTTTCTACTGAAACATTTCATTTAGCCAATTCACTGTGTTACACAATTCTACTTCCTTGTTGTCTCTAAACAAATTATTATTATTTTTTTTTTTTTTTTTTTTTTTTTGATAAATACCATGAAAATAGTCTTTCAAAAGAAGCTTAATTTTACTTACGATATGCATGGAATTGTAAAAAGTTGATTGCCAGGACAGATAAAAACATGTGGGGAATGAAACTTGTTTAAGAAACCTTTAAAAAATGACAACAAATTTAATCTTCCCTCATGTAATTTTTGTTCATAAACTCTCATCATTCATAACGCTGCCTGTCATAAAGTATTAAAATGAAATAATAAGAAAAAAAATCTAAAGAACCAACGTTCAGAAAAAATAGTATGTCCAAACTTGTCAATTTTAATTAAAAAAAAAAATCATTTTTTCATTACAAAGATCTGATTTTTTCATACACAGTTTGGTACTCGTATTTAATTCCTGAATATAAAGTAGTATACATTTTATCGGAGATATCAACAAATGTAACAAGGAAATTACATGATATTAAAGGGTGATGTCATATAAAGTAATATTTAATAGGAAATCATTTAATTTCACATTAAGAACCAAAATAACATATTTTTGTCAAATACACTTTTTAAACACTTGACTAGAATATATTAACAAAGTAACGAATTGACAAACGCATGAATAAATACTTGCACAAATAAATGTTACAGAAAATAAAATTACGCATTCCGCTGAAGTGTTTTTTTTTTTTATTTTTAGACCACATGAGTTATAATAATTTATTGCCAAAGAGTTTAAGTACTTGACAGTTATGGATCAGTGCACTTTGACTTTGACAAAATCATTGCTGCAGTCATCAGACTGTCTGGAGGGCAGCTCTTAGCAGTCTTTTGTAAAAGATATGAAATTTTTATTTATTACTTAAACTCGATATTGGTTAAAAAAAAAAAAATATATGTATGTACAGCTCAATGACATTCATGATGTTTTTTTTCTTTTTTCTTTTGGAAATTCTCATTACAACAAAATAATCTTGTTTATTTAGTATAATTAGTTTCATGATTAAATTGTGACGATAATTTAATAATTCATGTTGTTTGATTGAGGAATTGTGATTCAGATATATATATATATATATACTCGTAACGAAGTTAACAAAAGTTCCGACCACTACTCGAACTTGTTAAGATAAATTAATAAAATTTGGTATGCCGTATATTTTAGTAACTGTGATCATATATATATATATATATATATATATATATATATATATATATATATATATATATATATATATTGAATTGAAAGTGTTTAAGAAAAAAAAAACAAAATAAAATAAAAATACACCAACGCTGCAGGCGATATGTAATTATTAATCTCTACTCTGTATGTTTTACAGGCGTACTCTAATCCTAAGCCATGGAGGTAAATCGTTAAGTGTGCAAAAGATCTGAACTCCTAATACTGCTATGTTGTTGAAAAAATTCCATTAGATTTAAAGATTCTGACACTCGTAACAAACTTAACAAAAGTTCCGACCACTACTCGAACTTGTTAAGATAAATTAATAAAATTTGGTATGCTGTCTATTTTAGTAACTGTGATCATAAAATCATAACATTAGATACTTAGTTTCCAAGATATTGAGTGTTCCTAATAGTGAATAAAAACATCAAAAAATTTGGAACCGTTTAGTCTCTCTTATTACTATTTTTCCAATTAAAAAAAAAAAAAAAAAAAAAAAAAACGGGAATTTATTCACTGTTATTTTTTATAAACGTTAATACATCTGACAAAGTGCGTAAATTGAAATGTTAATATCTCTTTACAATATAGACGGATTTTAAAGATTCAAGGCTAATTGAGACCTCTTTGAAAGCAATAATTTACAATTAGATGTTTATTTAAAAATACACTCGTAATGATATTGTCTTTTTAAAGTGCGTTTCTACTCATTTGATTTTAATTTTCTTTTAGTAGACATACTAAAATATTTTATTGCAGAAAATGCTTAAAGTTACCAAATATAATTACATTTACTTGTCTGCAAAAATAAACACAAAATGTAGTATTCCGAATATTGGTAAACTTATTTATAATATAAAAAATATTTCAACTTTATAATTACACAAAATGTGTAACAATACTTACTTTTAAAGAGCAATAAAAAAAATTATCAAGATCAAGAAAATTATCAAAATAGTTAAAAACTAAAAAAATGTTTAAATTTAAAATATGCACTTATTTATAAATTTTTATTAAAAAAAAAAAACATAAATTTTTAATTCAATATCATATTAAGTTAAAAATATATATATGGTATAGACCTTATACAGCTTTTGTACAAATTACCGTTCGACATCAACAGATGTGATGGATGCATTTTTAAATGATGTGGAAAGATTTTATTATTTCTTCGTTTGATAAATAAGATAAATAAGGAGATTTCTGATGATGCACCTTTTAAAATAATCAACGTCCTTTTGTGATTGTTAGTTGGTTTACCACATATTAATTTGTCCGTGGTATTTTTCATATTTTAATACATTTTTTAGCTCTTCTGAAAATTTTGAAATGTGGACTTAAGTAGTTTTATTAAAAGACAACAGAATTATTTTTTCTACTCAAAAAATAATTTTAAATTGGAAAGCTGCACTAATTATGATACAAAAATATGCATTTATGGAAAAATATGCAAAAACATGCACTAACAAATCGATGCCATTTTAAGGCAAATTCTCTAATTCGCAAAGATATTTAGTTTGCTCTGTTCTATGAATAAAGCCAAAAAATACGCATTTGTATGAAATTCAGGTCCTTGTTCATAACTAAATAAACAATGTTCGAAGGTATGTTTGTGTTAAAATACGCATGAAGTAAAATTTTTCATGCACAATTAAAAATTATGTCAGCTAAACAAGAGACTTTATTAAAAAAATAAAAAAATAAAAAATAATAAAATAAATAGAGTCCATACGTTTTATGATTTTTGGAATTAAAGTAAATTAATTGTAAAAAATTGGCTTTTGTAAATATTTTATCTCTAATAAAATCTTTGTTAGTTGGGATATCCTAACGATTTTTTTTCGTGATTGTTGACTTTGTCAATTAAAATTGTAATCCCAAAATTTCCAAAAATTCGATGAAAATTTCAAAAATGGAATTTTTTGAATTTTGTCCACTGTCCACGTTTGTTGTAGGTTTTCGAAACTGCATTTAGTTTGAAGATCTAGCCATTGGGATTTTATAACATATAGGCTAAATTAAAAATTTTCATATATTTAGGCCTCTTAGATTTGGCTTTGTTTTTAATTTGGAATCATCTATGTGAAAATACCTTTCATAGAAATATAAATATATTATATTTTCTTAATTTTAATTTAGGGAAAAGAGAGTGTAGACACTTTTTTAATGAAAAGAAATATAAAAAATCGTTATTTTTTCAATTTCGTTTATTTTTGGACTCAGAAGAAATATCAACTTTAATTTTTTTGTTCGATAATTAATTTTATTCTTTAATCAACTCGTTAAAAATTTTACAAAACCGAAAAAAATATTGGGATATATATTTAAAAAAACTGGATCAAGATTTAGCAAAATTGGTATTTGATAATAATTGAAACTTCAAATGCAGATAACTCGAAAACCATGAGAACTAAATAGCACATGAGTAACGTTCCGATCATCAATCTAATATTATAGGCAGGTAAAGTGTAGGAGAATCGACATAAGATTTAAATTAAATTTTTGTTTGTCTTGTAAGCATGTCTTACCGAGAGCTTTAAGGAGATGTAAAATGAAATCGGAAAAGAAACAAAAATTTGGCAAGCGCTGAAAAAATATATATCTCAGAAGTGCATTATTTTGAGCCCCAATGGCTTCGCTCCTGAACGGTATGTGGGGTTTCTTCGAAACTTAAATTGTACGCTCCTCTGATATTCCTTTGTGATATTTTATGTAAAGCCAACTAACCGATTATAAGTTGCTGATTTATTTCCAAAAATTTTCAATTCTGTCGCTCTGTGCATATGCGGATATCCGCAAATAAAATTTTAAAAATCCAATACGCAAGAGATCATTCTTTTATGTTATATTGATTCAAGCGCAGAGGTAAAGGGAGCAACAAAAACTTAAAAATTGATATGTTAGCTTTACAGTAAGTTAAAAATTTTATTAAGTTTCAAAAGTTTTCAAAAAACATAAATTATAAGCTCGTATTGTAGCATTTCCCACAGTGCAAGGTTTATCGTTTTTATTTTATTATTATTATTTTTTTTTTTAATATAGGAAAATAAATTCCTCATAATTTTCTGGTGCTAAAAGAAAAGTTTCAAATTATCTCGTTTCGATATGTAAAAGCAAAGCTTAAAGTAAACATTTTGAAATAGGTCTATCGTTATTTTGTTATTCAAAGGCTTCTGTAAAAATAAAACAAAGAAAGTAAATCATCTTTACAGGAATATATTTCAAACCTCTGAATATCGAATATCTATGAAAGGGTTATAGATATCCAAATAACTTTTGCACACGTTATAAAATAATTTTTGAAACATTTTATTATGGGAAATTTAAGCTTTTTGATAAAATCAGCTCGTTGAATTTACCAATAGATTATTGCAATAGAATATTGCAAAAATTGACAAACAGAATGTTCAAAGATTGAATATTGTTGATGCTATAATGGACGTTTTGTAAGAGGGATCTGAGAGCATAGTTATCTCATACAGAGATGATACAAACTAACTGCGCAGATCATGCGATTTGACGCAGTTTGACCTCTACTTGTGTGATTCCTTTCAATTGTAAGCCTAAGCCAATGGGCCACAAAAGATCGAAAATGAAACCTCTCGGATGTTTATTTATCTTAACCGCAACTTGTTTTAGTGAATTTAAATATCTATCTGTCCTGATTGGTCAACCTGTGGTTACGTATATACAATAAAATTTTCCATTTCACGAAAAAAAAAACACAAGTCAGTGTTCCATCAATAAGACGATTTAATATGAATTAATAATATTAATACCCAACCGCTAAGTGCTATAATTGTATTTGAACTTTTTCAGTATCTGTTACAAGTATCTGTTACAAGTATCTGTTACATTTTGAGTTGTTCATACTAAAGCATAAGAATTAATTATTTAAGAGAGGTCATGTTATATTGGGCTTTGCCTTACATTTCAGTCAAAGTATCTCACTGACAAATCGTCAAAACACAAACACACATACATTTGTATTAAATAAATATTTATACTGTAAAAATAATAAACAAAATTAGACAACTTATTAATTATTTGTAAGGCGTAATATTAATATAGAACACATTATATTGAAAAGTTGACTTTTATTTATCTTACATTCATTCATTTCATTACACAGTCTTTATTCTTCAAATTTTGTAGATGTCAATGTCAACAATGATGATGGTGTCAAAAGTGGGCGTTAAATACATTGTATTTAATCAAATAAAAAAGGAATTTTTGAATAAATAGAAAATTGCTTTTGTTTGCAAATATTTTGTGTTGTGTTGTTTATATAAGAGTAAAATTTTATTTACACAACACTCTGATAAGATTTTAATTTTTCTTCGAGAGTAATTTATTTGAAAGGGGATTAAAATAAACTCATAAAGTTTTATTTAATTTACAGAAAAATTGGATAACTATAGAAAAGGGAAACAGTTTCTGTATACAAAAAAATTTATTTATTGTTATTATTAGGTTTGGTTATACTAATAAAAATATTAGATAAATATTAGTGGTTTGTTTTGTATTATGATATATATATTAATTTTGAAAACTGATTTTGTGATTAACTGAAGAGTTTATTTTTGCGTTTTTTATATATTTCATTGCCTATTAGAAGAAAAAAAATGAAAAAATTTGCTTCGAATATCTTTTTATTACAAAATTTTCTTGCATTACAAAATCTTCAATAAGTTTTTATGCAAATCAAATTTATTCAAATAGAATTTGTCACTTGTTCTCTTGACATATTTGTATATTAGACTGTAATAAAATTTACCGACTTTTGAATTTTCACCGTAACTCCTCCTAGAACCGTTCATTGGGTTATAAGAATATATGAAATTTGTATGGTGCGTTTATATGGAGGAAATATGGATTTTTTTAGAGGTTTTAGTAAAATTTGGCTATTAAATACTTTGCTTTGTAACAAAATTATCTACTAAATAACTCATGAAAAGAAAAAATCGGTTAAAAAATGTAAGTAATTACGAATTCCTAGACCATAATTATTGTAAATAAGTTTTTCTTTCTCCAGGATACCTCTCCATGATTGGTTGAATAATTTTGATTTTCTTACGACTGTTTCAAAACTCCAATTTCAAATGTTGAAAAATTTTGTTAAAATAGTTTCAAAAATGTGGAAACAAAATTATGCTTTTTATAGACAGCACTATAGGAAATTAAATTGAAAAAGAATTAGGTCAACACCTTGTATGACTAAAACGTACCTGCGATTTGAATTTTAAAGATTTCGTTAAGGAGACATTTTTTGCAGTTTTTGGTTATAAAGTCATTTTTTTAGAACTGATATCCAGACTAAAAAGAATTATTACAGAATAAGATACATCATATCTCAGAAAATATATAATGAAGTTTTCAAAATAATTGGAAGGTAAAAATTTAAAATTTTAAATATTTGAAGGTTTTAAGGAATATATAATGAAAACTTAATTATTTTTATGTGAATTTCTATAAAATTTTATGGAAATGTAACCGAAATACTTTCGTAGGTATGAGTGGTAGAAAAGATAAATTTAAACTTTGGCTTGGTGTCACCTTTTTTTTAAATATTTGTAAAGGTAATTTTATTATTTAATATCATGGTAAAATAAAAGGATAACTACCAAATTAAGAAAATATTTGTTTTGATTATTGACTTTCTTATTTTAAAGGCAATTCTTGTACAATTTTCTTAAAAAAATCAGAATAAATTTTCTTACTATGTAATAATTTTGTTTGGTCTGAATATTAGTTCAAAAAAAAAAAAAAAAAGACTTTTTAACTAAAAAACAGCAAAAGATACCTTTTGCCGAAATCAGCAAAATTCAAATCATAGGTACGGCTTAATCAGACAAGGTATTGAGTGTTTTCTACCTGTGCCGGGATGGAAAATTACAATTTTTTTAGTATCAAAATAAATTTCAAATATTACTTTTTTTCTTCAATGAGTACTAAAATTCAAATGTTTGACAGTTACTAATTTTATACTTAGTGCAAAACTCAAAGAATACATTTTGTATATTTAAAACGAAGGATTAAATACAATATCAATTCATTAAATATTATAGTCAAATATGAAGATCTTAATAAAATGTGGCCTAGTCACTGGAATAAACTTACGAAGAAAACAGTCGTCCAAGATAAATTTCTTAAAATCGAGCACTTCAGCTTACATTTCTGATGTCTTTGAAATTCAATTTGATTTACAGAGCATAGAAACTTTAGTAATTATTGTCATATACATAATTTAGAGTTTACAATTTTATGAAATAAACCTATAACTCAAATGTTTCTATAAAGTAGTTTGTTTGCCCTAATTACTTGTCTAATTTTGGAAACTCGAAGAACAAGCATTTAATAATAGATAGTATTCATTACAATTTAATTATTACTTCTCAACACCAATTGTAAATCTAAAACAAAGGTGTTAAAAAAACATAGGTTTCTATGTCGAAATAATACATTTCCAAAACATATTTTCATTTAAAAAGATTTAATTCGAATTATGGAATATCAAGCTAATCGTTTGACAGTATCAAATGACTCGAGGGAGTACTTCGGTACTTTTTAATATTAAATATTAAATACTTTTATAACGTGGTTTTGTCGTCGGCTGAGGTAACTTAGTCGCCTCCAGGGTCTACTTACGGATCCACAAACCTTAAGTAATAAGACGTTTGTTTTACCCTTTCTGGGGGGTTAAAATAATAATAGTTTCTTTATTGAATACGTTAAGAATATTTCAAGTACAAAATATAAAGATATTACGAGAGAATAATTTCTATAACTCCAATTCGGATACCACCGGCTTAATAAATGTTTATTCACTTCCTTCTTCTTTAACAGGCTTATTTCGGCTCTTCGGCGTATGTTAATATCGGTACGGTTTATCGGCTTAGATTATGTTTGTTTCGGTCATTCAGTTTATAGAAGCTCGGCTCGGTTAATTGGCTTGTAATAGGCTCGGCTCAGCTATTCGACTTTGAACTTTCGGCTTCGACGCACTTGGCTGTCAAACTGATTCGGGTTAACGGCGGGATCGGTTTCTGGTTCAGGTGGCAGCTTCGGGAATCGAAGGTTCTTGGTTCGGTGGTAGAATTAAGATTGGCGTCGTATGTTCGGCTTCGACACTTCGGCTTATATTAGGATCGGTTCGGTTGATCGGCTTATAGTAGGCTCGGGGCAGTAGTAGAATCAGCTCTGAGCTTTCGGCTTCGACACTCTTGGCTTTCAAACTGGTTCCGGTTTACGGCAGGATCGGTTTCTGGTTCAGGTGGCAGCTTCGGGTCCGAAGATTCTTGGCTCGGTAGTAGAATTAAGGTCGGCGTCGTACGTTCGGCTTCGACACTCTCAGCTGTCAATCGGGTTCGGGTATTCGGCTGGATCGGTTTCTGGTACAGGTGGCAGCTTCGGGAATCGAAGATCGTATCTTTTTCTACAATACGCACAATGGTTTCTTAAAGCTAATATCTAGCTACCTCTCAACTACTATTACCATGATATTCTACGGGTTAATATTCTACTAAGAGAACGAACAACCGGAGTTACTCGTGAGAACGAACAACCGAAGTCACTCGTGAGAACGAACAAACGAAGTCACTCGTGAGAACGAACAACCGAAGTCACTCTTGAGAACGAACAACCGAAGTCATTCGTGAGAACGAACAACCGAAGTCACTCGTGACAACGAACAACCGAAGTCACTCGTGAAAACGAACAACCGAAGTCACTCGTGAGAACGAACAACCGAAGTCACTCGTGAGAACGAACAACCGAAGTCACTCGTGAGAACGAAGCAACCGAAGTCACTCGTGTAAAATTTATTTAAGGGACCAACAGAAATTGACCGTGCAAAATACAACTAAATTTTACTTTCGCAAAATCTAGTCAGCTCTCCGATTATATAAAATAATCTTTGAGACTTATATGGCGGATTCTTGCCCCGACTGTAATCAAACTTTGTTTACATATACTTAGTCATGTATCAACTAAATGAGAATTATATTGCTTGTTGACCATTAAGCAATATCAACTGCACAACTAAAGCAGTTGTTACACATTTGTGTAGGTGTGTATGTAGTATTTACAGTAGGGGCCCTCAATGTATTTACCTAGTACTAATAATTAGTAATTACCTATTACTAATAAAATATTCAATATATTAGTATGAAAAAGAAAGTAATTAAAAATACATAAATAAAATAGTAAAGAAAAGGAAGAAATGGTAGTGATTTCATAAATTAATATATTAAGAAATATGTACGTGAAAATAGTAGTATTGAGTGTACTATTTCCACGTTACACTTTTTGAAATTTGTTTAACGAAATTTTTAAAAGTTTGGAATTGTAGTTTTAAAAAATATTTCAAAAAAAATCAAAACTGTTTAACCAAGCATGGAAAGGGGTCTAAATTATCCTGGAGAAAGAAAAACACATTTGTCAATAATTATGGTACAAATTTAATTAAAAATATCATTTCATTTAAACATTTCTAAATAATAAAACATGTTTATACACTTCTTACACAGGTGATCTAAAACATATTAATAGTCTGAGGATTTTTCTTCTTATAACTTGCTTGATAAATAATTATGTGTAGATTAAGATTTTGCAACATTTTGTTATATAGCAGAGTATTTAATGGCTAAATTTTTCTAAAAACTGTAAAAATGCCTCACGTAAACGCACCGTACAAAACACAGGTTCGATGTGGTAAAGATTATCTGATTTCACTAATATTCCACACATTATATTTTTACAACCCAATGAATGATTGAAGGAGGAGTTAGGGTCAAAATTTAAAAATCGATAAATTTTGATGCAGTCTAATATACATATATAAAAACTGTAATCTGACAATAAGTAAAACGCAAATGAAATAAATTATGTAAATTTATATTTACAAATGAAAGGCGGAAATTTATCAGAGGAGGTGATATATTTTACATTCGCGAACATATTTTGAATTATTTGTTGAAATAAGTAAAAGTAAACCTACACAAATAGTAGTGAAAAAAACGGAAATTATATTAATATATTATCATGATGTATTCATTTCACTTAGGCTTTCTATATAGGTGGGAAGGATACTATGCATTTCTGCTGATGTTTGTAACGTATTAATTTAAGACCCACCTTAATATATATCACTTTCTGAGTTCAATGTCATTCCGTCCGTCTCACATAGGGTTGAAATTAAGAAAAATGACGATTAATTGAAAATTGCAAATTAATATTTTTTAAAAAGAAATTATTTCTAACTAATAATACATAAAATGAAATATCTTTGTCTGTTAAAAAATTCTTTAATTTTTTCACTCTTGGTTTAGTGCGCCGTACAATGGCTCAGAATTATTTTTCGTCGGCCAAAAACTTTATAACTTTTGAATCGATAGAGATATTTTAGAATTTTTTGACGGAGATATATTTTTTTGATTTTATATCTAGTTTTAATTTCATTAAAATCGGTTCTTCATTTGTTGAGAAAAAAGGCCAAAGTTGAACTTTTAACTTTTTTATAGCATTTAGTACAAAAATGCGGATTTTTTTGTATTTTGAATCAGCTTTACTTATAAAAAAGTTACAAAAAGTGACGATTTTTTCTAACATTTATTTTGTTTTTAAATAACATAAAGGACAAAAATTTTTATTTTTGATAATAACTAAATGTTTTGTAGTGTTTATTTGATTTTTTACTTAAATAATAATAAAAGAAAATTATAATTATTATTCATTCGTTTGGAAAATAATCTGAAAATATTCCATATTTAGTTCTATGTTATTTCTGTCCTCTAGCAGCCGTTTGCTTCTTCATCTAAGTCCCGATATTCTACTTTCTATTGACTTCGGATGCTAGAGATGAGCGGATTTGACGTTGCCAGTAATATTTTAAATATATCTTCATTTGTAGAATTTCTAAATATTTTCCTGGTATTGTGCTCTCTATAAAGTCTGTAATCCTTATTCCTTTTTTTTGGTCTTCCTCTGATAAATCTCTAAGTGGTACTAAATGATGTTTAATGACATATTCTCCATGATAAAGAATTCTGTGAACTGTTGCAGATATATTTCTTCATGGATATTTGGTTGTATATATTCGTATAGTTTCCCTCGCATAATCATCAAATTTACTAACATCAACTTGTTCACTTCACACAAGTATATCGAAAATTGTTGATATATAAATAAATATATTGTTAGATATATTAGAGAATATGCATTTTCAGCCTTTTCTTTCGTATTTCTAGCATTCGACATGTGTAGGAGAAGGTGATATTTCAATAGTATACTCTGGGTTGTAATTAATTTTTCTAATCTTGTTGTCGTATGATAATGATATGTTATCAAATGACATTTTTCTCACAGTACTCTCTTGTATTTCGTTTACTCCACTAGGACCGCAAACATCATAAATTGGTGGAGGTAGGATTTGGCCTAATATCATCCAATCTATGGGTCCGTTGTTGGTAGAATATCGCCTCAATAAAGAAGAATTCGGTGACCATCGTAGATGTTCCATCACAGGATCATTACGATTCCAACACCAAATTTAAACTTCACAGAAATAATATTTCGTTCTTTCACTTTCACCAGAATAAAACATCCCCGTCATAGCCAATTTCTTCTTATCTAACCAATGTGATGGCCAGCATGTAAACGTCTTTAGACGTTCATCATCTCTACGAAACGTGGCTTAAATGATGATTGCATATTTTCAAAATAAAATTACTAAAAATTAAACGAAAACTTCAACAGAGATTCTTACACAGCATAAGAGTACAATATATTTATTTAGGAATAAAAATGAGTAAAGTATTTATACATTTCAATAATGAAATATATAAAAATATATTTAGAGGGAGTCGAACTTAGAAATTAAAAATGTTTTCCTCTAATCGTTTATGAAATTCTACATCGATACACTACTTTATACATAACTACTACTATATACACACACAAAAACATACTCACATAATGTACAAATAACAAATTTAACATTCAATTGAAATTATCATAAACATACCTATCACATCTACCAATTACATTTAAGAAAAACTGTCAACAACTTAATTGTATAAACTACAAAAAAAAAAAAAAAAAAAAAAAAACAATGAAAATCCTATCGCAAGGCATTTATTACCCAAAAATAATCGTGACAATAATCATAAACAATTTTATATGCGCATTTTCTTTATCCCTATATTGTTTCAAACATACAAAACACTGTAAGATCAGTTTAATATAACCCTTCAAAACACACAAGAAAAACTCCCACAAAGAAAAACACCGAAACAAACAAAAAAACAGGTATCTATCACTATGTGTGTGCGTACAACCCTTATAAATAACTTCTCACAACCATTTACACCAATGACAAAATAATGTTGCCATTGTGCTACATGGCCCAATCGCTTTCAAGGGGTTTCATTATGGTGGCAACACTACGTTGCCAAACGTTTTCGCCGTTGTGCCAGAAAGACCCATCGTTTTGGCCTTTGTGCCAGAAGGCCCACAAATATACTACTCATGAATTAGGTTTCTGACAATTGAATGAGATTTTTTATCCCACATAAATATCTAGTTTTTAATCTATTGAAATTGTATTATAAAGATTACAAAATTATTTAAAACTGTTTTATTTCTAAAAATATAAACTGAATATAAAAATATTTTATTTTTAACATATATTTTGAATTAAAATATTCACAGTGAGTAGCTATGACATCTATAGTAAAAACTAAAGTATCTAACACCTTAACATGACAAAAGAAAATTTGATTTAAAATTTCATGTGAAACAACTTTTAAATAAATTCGTTAAACTATAGATAAACAAAAACATAGATATCTGAGAGAAAATAAAACCTAATTCAATAGTTTGAAACCTAATCTATGCAACACTAACGTTCCTCTTAAATAATGTTCTAGTTGTATTATGTGCTTTAAACTCTTGCAAGTACCACGTCTAGAGTAACGTCAATCATTCATTGATATTAGGTGTTAAAAAAAAAGCAATATGTTTGCTATATAATTTTAAAATTGCGATAACATTTAAATTCGTTTTTGAAAAAATTCCGGGAATTCCCGAGGGTATTTTGACGGGAAATCCCTGGAATTCCCGGACCCCAAACCCTAATTCCCATGCATACCTGTATCTCAAAATATTCGTGCTCATACATATTGACTTTTTAATTTATTTGCATTACAAAAAGCAACAAAGGTAAAACTTGCTATTGTTACAATTTTGCTCTACAAGACAATTGAAAACATCAGTAAAACTATGTTTAATGGTTTTATTTTAGTTGCGACTTTCAGCAGGTAGATATCAAGTGTTAATTTTCACTTAAAAATATTATATGCACGAGTACATGCGACAAATGTTATATCTGTCTGTTACATGATTTTATTGTGAAAATGGTAATGGTTTTTTAGTTGTGTTTTAACAGAATATTTCAAGAGAAATGTTATTTGGGAAAATCGAACGTATAATCAATATTTAAATACAATTTACAGAAATACTCATACATTAAGGATCCTTTGAAAAAAAATAAGAATTTTAATTTTTGCATTAAACAAAACTTATGCAAATAACACCAATTAATAAAATGCCATGTATATGTTTATATCTAAATTAAAAAAGAAAAAAAAAAAATAGTAATATAGCAAATCGTTGAAAATGTTTTCCGTCTTTATTGTCATTGCTGTAATTGCCATTGTAATACGAGTATAAATAGGTCACATAAAGTTAATTAGTGTTATGAAAAAAGTGAACAAAAACAACTGTATGTATTATTAAGAGCGAATTTTCAGTAATAATATTCTTATTAAATTTAATAATGGTGAAATTAAAAACAGTTTACAACTATATTTTAATGAGGACTAGGAACGAAAACTTAATATCATTTTAGGAACTAAAACTTGAATACAGATATTGGGAATTTTTGGTCTGCAGTTCAATCCCAAAGAATAATGATTACTCTTTGGGATTATGTTTGGAGATAATGAACCAAACACTAACGTATCCATGCGTTTTTCTTTCTCTTGAACAATCAGAGAGATTGAGAGACAAGTTTGATGAATAATATACAATAATACTTCTATCATTTGCAGCAAAAACTCCCAATATTTGTACATGTAAGGCGTACGGTGGCTCAGATTAATTTCATTACTAATTCAATTGAATTCAAATTAACTCAATCAAAAAATTAATTCAAAAGTCCAATTTTTGTTAACATCGATTTCAAAAATTTGAATGCCAATCAATATTCAATATATTGAAAATAAATTTTATCAGAACTAATTTCCGTTATCGAAAATTTGCCGCTTTTTTTTGTTATATTGATAGGATAACAGGCTTTAATAAATGATACGACGTGTCACCGTGTAACTTTAAATAAAACTGTATATCTGCTGGGTTATTAAATGTTTACTCAGGTACTATATTTTAGTCAAATTTGAATTTTAGTGGAATAGAACTCTTGAGGGTTAAAAGGGGTTAACAAATTTTACTACCAGAAGAAAGCCAAAAGTGTCCTCTTTATCCCCATATATACTTTTGTGCCTGTCTGTACCCGTCTGGTGAACACTTTTTACATTTGAATGAAATTTATCTCAAAATTTTTTTCAGAAACACGTACTTAAAATCAGTTATGATTTGAATTTTAAACCTACAGGACCAATAACAAACAACGACACCAATAAGGAGTTAAGAAGTTTAAAAACGAAATATGTTCATAACGAATTTCTCAAATATGAGTTGATTTTAGATGAACCAAAATAAGGACTAGGCAATATAAATGATGGGAACAGAATAAGAAATTTATTTACAAATACCAAAAGGGCATCTAAAATAGCAGATGTTGATATAAATCTTAATTCGAGATTTAAAACTATTATCGATATACGTGTGTGAAGTGAACAAGTTTATGTTAGTAAATTTGGTGATTATGCGAAGGAAACTGCATGAATATATACAACCAAATATAAATGGAGAAATATATCTGCAACAGTTCACAGAATTCTTTATCATGGAGAATATGTCATTAAACATCATTTAGTACCACTTAGAGATTTATCAGAGGAAGATCAGGAAAAAAGGAATAAGGATTACAGATTTTATACAGAGCACAATACCAGGAAAATATTTCAAAATTCTACAAATGAAGATATATATAATATATCGGCCATGACGGGGATGTTTTATACTGGTGAAAATGATAGAACGAAATGTTATTACTGTGAAGTTGAAATTTGCTGTAGGAATCGTAATGATCATCCTGTGATGGAACATCGACAATGGTCACCGAATTGCTCTTTATTGAGGCGATGTGCTACCAAAAACGTATCGATAGATTGGGAGATATTAGACCAAATCCTACCTCCACCAATTTATGATGTTTGCGGTCCTAGTGGAGGAAACGAAATACGAGAGTACTCTGTGAGAAAAATGTCACTTGATAACATATAATTATCATACAACAAGTAGATTAAAAATAATAATTACAACCCAGAGTACACTATTGAAATACCACCTTCTCCTACGCATGTCGAATGCTCTAGAAATACAAAAAAAGGCTGAAAGTTCATATTCTCTAATATATCTAACAATATATTTATTTATATATCAACTTATTCTTATATAATAAAATGTTTCCCATGAATAGAATTGATCAACTAAATGCTCTCATAACGATCAAGCACTTTTTTAAATGGTTTATTATTAGTAAATGCTCATCAAAAATGCAACCATTGAAGTCATATAAAAATTTTTCAATTATATTTTTATATGACATTTTTCTTAGCAATATATTTCGTCGCTCTATTTTTTCTTGCACATTCATTTTCAATTACTTTTATCCAGCTTGTGTGCTACTATTTCAACGTTATCCTTACAGATCCTGAAACATGAAGGATCATGAATTTTGATTAGTTGTTTTTTTTTATAAAATGAGCATGTTCATGAGTGGAATAATTAATTCAAATATCAAACAAATTTAAGCATGTCCATTCTTGTATTTTAAGAAAAGCAATTAATTCTTTGTAATATTTGAAACACGTACATACATAAGTATAGTTCACATAAAATATGTTCACATAACGTTTCAATACAACAAGGAAACTTTTTTTTTTATAATCTACTAAACAAAGGAAATCATGTTTCATAGTTAAAAATGTATATTATAAAAAATAAACCACGAAACATGATTTCCTTTTTTTTTTAAGAGGTTATTAAAAAAATAATAATAATATGATTCTAAACAACTAATAAATATTGTCTGCAATTTTTATGAATTTTTTTGCAAAGCTTGTTACATAAGTTTTAGTTGCATCTTTATCTGAAAAAAAAAAATATATACATATATACCTATTAAAAATAATAAGACATTTACATATAATTTTAATTAAATTTTTCTTTATTAGAAAAATATTGCTTTGATGATTTTCGTCCAAATAATAAAAAGACGATATTGCGTAAATTTCTTTCAGGAAGATATCTTTTAAATGTCTATAGGGATAAATTCGAAAAATTTAAATATTTCTTATACAAGTCATAATCAATATAAAATCTATTACAATACGAATACTCCCACATTTTTCTGTGAGTGCTATTGAATAACTGAATCATAGCATTACTTGTATATCGATCTAATTTCTCTCAATGCTGAACCTCTTTGTATAATATTTATAGTATTTGTAATTTTTATTTTTGAAACCTTTTCGGTCTTTTGGGGTTTTAATATTTGAGATGAGGAGTCATCGTCAATTTCCATTTTTTCAGGAATATTATTATTTTGATAAACATATGGGAAGACATTATCTACTACCATTGGCTCCTGCGTATCATAGTCTTTACAAATATTTAGGTAATTATCATATGCTTTATTCATAAAAAACATAAAAAACACAGCCATTTATTGCCCAAAAATAATCGTGATAATAATCATAAACAATTTTATATGCGCATTTTCTTATTTTTTTCAAAAAATACAAAACATTGTAAGATCAGTTTAATATAACCCTCCAAAACACACAAGAAAAACTCCCACAAAGAAAAACACTAAAACAAAAAAAAAAAAAAAAAAAAAAAAACAAGTCTCTATCACTTGTGTGTGCATAAAACCCTTATACTTACTGCTCACAACCATTTATACCAATGACAACATAATGTTGCCAATGTGCTACATGCCCCAATCGTTTTCAAGGGGTTTCATTAAGGTGGCAGCACTACGTTGCCATTGTGCTACATAGCCCAAACGTTTTCGCCGTTGTGCCAGAAAGCCCCATCGTTTTGGCCGTTGTGCCAGAAGGCCCACAAATATACTACTTTCATGCAACAACAAAATACATGTAGTCTCATATATTTTGTTTTTGTGTTTTGGAAAAAAATGAGTAATTTTTTTGAAAATTTAGTTCGAAGTGCCTCTCACATAAACTTCTAGTTATATTCTATGATTTTCGGTTACTTGGAATTAATTTGTTATAATGTTATTTAAATATTACTATATCTGTTAATAAGTCAGATTATAAAATATTTTAATAAAGTATTCGAATATACTTTTGTAAAATTTAGACCAAATTCCAAAGTCTTTAACTAATTCGGAAATAAATTTTATTACTTTAGCTTGAATAAAAATGAAATAAAATCTGATATGAGATATTTAATTTTTTTATTTACAGAAGATTATTGAATATTTTTATTCAACATAAATTTGTTGGAATAATTTATAATAATAATAAATTTGTTTGGAAAAAGAAACATAAATATATTTTTATACTGTAATTATTTAATATATTTAAAAAAGCTTATTTTGATGCCTATGTGTGGCGTTATTTACTCGATTCTAGTCATTAAATTATTCTGTACAGATGTTTTTAAACAGTCGGAGAAATTACAATAAACCTTGCTGAAAAAACTTCTAAAATAATCGAAACGTTATTTTTTTACTTAAATTATTAAACAAATTATGATTTTTGTCTATTTAAACCTCTTGCGGCTGAATAAATTTATTTTTTGATTTTATTTTTTTTATAAAAATATCAAAATTTTTATTTGTTGAACTTTTTTGTATTAAAAATAATACATATGAATATTATTCTAGGTTGGAATCATAGGTTGGAAGGCACCTCAAACTAAATTAAAAAAAAAAAAATACTCATTTTTTTCGAAACGCAAAAACAAAGTATATGTGGCTATATGTATTTTGTTGAGGCATAAATTAGGTTTTTGACAATTATATCGGGTTTTTTTCTCATATAAATATCTATTTATTAATCTATGGTTGGAATACTCAAATATAAAAAATAGGTTATTTTTTTGTAAAAAATATATGTTTCTCTTTTAATTAAATAAAATAATTTCTTTTCTAATTAATTTTGTTCAAATTTGTATCAAAATTCATTTGATTTAGTATAAATAGAAATCCTTAATATTTTTATTTGAAAATTAATAAATTGTTTAACAAATATTTTAAATTAGAAATAAAAAATTGAAATAAAATGAGAAGTATTTACATTTTTTATTTTACTCACAAGTAACACCTGCGAAAGATTTATAAATAAGTTGAACTTCCAAAATATTATCTATTATAAAAAATTACTTAATTGGGAGATTTTACATTCAAACACCACATTTTCTTTTGAAAGAACATTTCTTATCCAAGCAATGGAACTGTAAATGTTATAACTTCAAAATACTCCTATTATATTCATACATACACTATGATTGAATTAGTTAAGTAAAAAAAATAAAAAAATAATAAAATAAATTAGAGAAATAAAGTGGAAAGATACTGCAAGCTATTTATAATGAAATTTGTAAAAAATTGATTAGAGCATATTTTTAAAAAGTTTTAGCATCAAAAACACAATAAAGTAAAAATCTGAAACACGGTTTTTTTTAACATAAATTACGAAAGGTACTAATTTTATTTGTATGAAATATTTAAAAATTTGTTTAATCTCATAAACAACGTTATGCTTTTATATCATTTAATGTTTCGTTAATTCAGTACGACTTATAAGGTTTCCTTTTGTTTTATTTAATAAATAATAAAAAATAAAAATAAAAAGTTTTATTTATAATAAATTTATAATAAATCCTAATGCGAATTCATGCACTAGTAAAGCTTTTGTCTTTTGTTTTTCTGTCATAGAATTATAACGAGTAAATAGGTATATTTAAAAGGGTAAAAAGACGACTTTGCATTGATGACATTTGGTTAAATTTTAATGAGTATTATGCAAGGTTGAAAACCGATTAGAGTATCTACTACTTTGATGACATTGGATAAAAATGTATTTCTTATAAAAAGCATAGTATTCTAAACAAAAAGTTAGCTTTCTGCATGTTTCTTTATGCTGAATATTTCACAGAATATATTTCGAATGCGCGAAACATACCAACCAAACATATATAACATCAGTGTAAAGTTTGATATCATTACTAAAAATTTGTTTTTTTTTAATGTATGCATGTATCTTATTGTAAATTCGTTTTCTTATATATATTTTTGAAATTTATAGTAAAAATTATTAAAAAGAAATGTTAATTATTTTGAAAATAATTCACCATAACCATTTAAACGAATAATTTAGAGCACAATATAAATTCTGTAATTTCAGTCGAATTGTGAGATAATTACTGCAACTGACTGAATTCGCTTGGCAAAAAAATTCGGCGTCCTCAACGAAAGTTTTTTCTCTATATATATATTTATTTAGCACTTAATATTACGTTAAAAAAAGATAAATACAAAATTTGGAACGTAGAACTCAGGCAAATTTAGAGCGATTAAGCTAGTCAACATGTTAATGAGAAGAAAATGCAGGCGCAGATGTTAAAATAATAGTAGAATATGACAAAGATTGTGGAAGATAAGTACATTTTAATGCATTATTTTTATTTGGGGATATATGGGAAGTAGGACTCTCCATGCACTGATTTTTTTTCAATTCCCTTTGGTTCCAAGTATTTTATCTGATGGCGTAAGGTGTAATGATTATAATATCATACAAAATATGCTGAAAATTATCGTTCATATAATACGAGGGCGGATCAAAAAGTCCGTGACCTTTCTTTCGAACTTCCCTCGTAGTTATATGAAATGCAACACTATTTCCATCAAGTATCACCTGTTAATAGACTACTGTCAAATTTTGAGCAAGTGTCGTCATTTATTTTGCGTTTAACAGCTGTTTAAAAAATACAACCCCGTGTATTTTTCTAAAAATGGAAAAAAGTGAATTTCGAGTGCTCATTAAACTATTACTATGGGGACTTTGCACCATCGATTTCAATGGTAAAAAAGTGGTTTACTGACTTTCGTTGTGGTTGCACAAGTACAAATGACGCTGAACGTTCTGTAGGACCAATTGAGGTTAGTACACCCGAAAATGTCGAAAAAATCCACGATATGGTATTGGCCGATGGAAGAGTAAAAGTGCGTGAGATTGTTAATGCCATGGCATTTCATATGGCAGTGTGGTTTCGATTTTAAATGATCAGCTGGGTTTAAGAAAGTTGTCTGCAAGATGGGTGCCGCATTTGCTCTCAATTGACCATAAACGTAAACGTGTGACAACTTCAAAGATTTTTTGGAGTTGTTTAACCGCAATCCGAATGAGTTTTTTGCGGCGTTTTGTAACTGCGAATGAAACATGTATCTATTACAGTACTCCGGAGGCCAAGCAGCAGTGTAAACAATGGGTTTCTCCGGGTGAACCTGCTCCGAAGAAGGCTAAGGTAAGTATGTCGGCAAATAAGGTGATGGCAACAGTTTTTTGGGATGTACGCGGGATAATCCACATTGATTACCTTCAAAAGGGAAAAACAATAAACGGCGAATATTATGCCAACTTATTAGACCGATTTAATGAGAATTTAAAAAGAAAACGACCCCATATGGCCAAGAAAAAAGTTATTTTTCATCAAGATAATGCACGGGTGCACACGTGTGCAGTCTCAATGGCAAAACTCTATGAATTGGTCTCATCCACCATATTCTCCGGATTTAGCGACTACTTCCTATTTCAATCCTAAAGAAATGGCTCGGTTTAAACAGATTCAGCTCCAACGATGAAATTATTGACCAAACAAATGCCTATTTTAAGGACCTGGAAAAATCCTATTTTTTACGCAAAGTAAATGACGACACTTACTCAAAATTTGACAGTAGTCTATTAAGAGGTGGTACTTGATGGGAATAGTGTTGCATTTCATAAACTACGAGGGAAGTTCGAAAAGTCACGGACTTATTGATCCGCCGTCGTATGATTTGGACTATTTGTTCATTATTATTATTTATATTTATAACCTCAGTGTTCGAGAGATGTTCGAAAGTAATAAAACCGTAACTAAGCAATCAAATATTGAGCATTTTATGTTTCTTATATTTTAACTAAATGCTATTAAGAGTTGCAAATGTTTTAAACACTTTAGTTTTTACTTGTTTTATTAAAACTTCCCAATAAATCTAACGATATTATAACGATATCGCAACGATATCAGATATTATCTGATTGATAAAAATTATCACATGCGAAAATCGTTTTTGAGTTGAAAACAATAGTTTTCAACTCAATTGGGTACCTTTCCTTATGATACATATCATTTTTCCATAAAATTATGATATTGCTTTCATAAATAACGATGGTATTTAACCCTTTTCCGATCACAACCCGATTCCATTGAGATAAGTTTTCAAAATTTGGCATAAATATTGCTTATATAATTTTGATGATAAATTCAGAAGATTTGGATGTCTAGATATTTTTTCCGAAATACAGGGCCTAGGAAATTTCAGATGTTAGCATTTTTATACCCGGAAAATTTTTCTTGAATAATATTTTGAAAATTTTTTAGCTCAAATTTAAAGCGATTTACCTTTAAAATACGTCCATAGCATAGCGTAAAAATTTAACAAAGTGTATGCATAAAGGCAACAACTAAAACAATGCAATAATAGCAGCCATTGTTTTCGAGTTAAATAAGAGTGAAACGTCAAACAAACAAAAAAAAAGCACGTGCAAATTGTAAACAATATTTTTTGAAATTGAAAAATAATAAGAATAAATTACATTTAAAAAAAATTGCCTTTAATGTCTTTATAAATTGAAATATATTAAATACTTCTATACAGCACTTGTTTCTTATTAAAAATACAAATTTCACCACCGAAAATATTAACTTTTCTTTGTAAAAAAATTTGCATTTCAGTCTCACACTAAAAAAATTAATCAAAAAATGAATCATAAAATAATCAACTGAGTATATAGTGATATGATGCGTTTTCGCATTATCAAATTTTTAAGCGACAGATTATTTATAAAAAATACTCGATTTTTTTCTTATCATAAAGATAACATATTAATATAATACACAGAAAAAAATTTGTGCATAAATATAAGAAATTACTTTTATTGATTTTAGTTCATAATATTTGATAATAATGTCTTAAATATTAACACTTTTTTACATTTTTTGAAGTTAATAAAAAGTCAAGAAGACTTAAAATAAATTGTTTAAATTTTCATTTATATTTTCAATTTATAAAAAAAAATGTTAGAAATATTCTTCGGAAAATTTTAGGTTTTTAATGATTTTAAGCTTACATTATAGGAACAGAAGAGAAGCGCTTTTTATCAAAACGATATGCTGCAGAATGCGAGCGAAATTATGCAAATTTCTAAACATTATTTTTTTTATTAATTTTCCTTGGAATTTTGTATTTTAAGGCGTTTGTTATTATTATTTTCATTTATAACTATTTTCATTTACCATTTGCAATCAAATCTAATAAAACTAAATCAGAGATTAACAAAATTCTTGCAAAATTCCTAAAACTTTCATTATGAACAATGAACATAGATATTATGAACAAAATTTTATTTTTTATGAAAAAAGTATGGGAAAAAAATCATGTTCAATTCATAATATTTATGAAAAAAATTTTCAAATATATGAATTTTTTCTGTGTACTAGCATAATTAATGAATTATAACTGTGAAAAAATCACCATTATTATTAATTAATAAATTGATTATATTAATTAATAAATTATTTAATTAATAATTTAGTTAATTATTTAATTAATTAATTAGGCGATGTTAAAATTACTGATGCGAAAACGTAACAGCGGTCGGAAATGGGTTAAAACCGTCATGTACCCCATTTTGTTCTAATTGCTATTTAGTTCCAAAATTTATGTGTTTTTTGCAATTAAATATCTAAAGACAATTATAAAGACAATTATAATGAGCTAAAATAAAAAAATCCTAAATATAAAACATAAAAATCATCATTAGGGTAATCCAACATTGTATGAAGAAAACTAAAAATTATCGCACATTTAAACGTACATAAAATTATGAAAGGGGACATAATTTATAATATCTTGGCCATTTTCAACTTACTACGGTGATTGAAACAGGATGCATCGTGGTAAGTTAGTTTGACAATTCCAGAGAAAACTTTTCAAAAATTTGTTCTGACCAAAATTAATGAGATCTATATCAGACGATAGTTAAGAAAAAAATTATTAAACCCATATTTCGTAATTTTCTCAAAAAAGTTATTGTGAAAAAGGGCATTTAATGTTTTTTATGTTATTTTTTACTTATTAATAAAGCTTTATTTCTTATTCTTACGAAATTTTTATATGTGTTATTTTTACTAAAATGACTTTTTTATTCTTCCTATTCTATCTTTCCTATACCAACAGAATTTTGTATCACCCTATACAGAAAAAATTATGGTTAAATTTTTTTAACAAATAATTTTTGGCTAAAATTTAAATTTTGTTAAAACCAAATGAAAATTAAAGACATTTCATAAGTTTTCTATACAATTCCATAAATAATTTCTATATAATTTTTTTATGGGTACTAAGAGGTAAGCTATGTATTATATGTAAATTGGTTTGAGGTTATCTAAACGCAACTTATATTATTGTTATTTTATAGGGTTTTAAACTCAGTGCGGCCCGCGGTTATTGACTAAGTTCTTCCCGTTTGAAGACTTTTGAGTCAATAGTTCTGCGATCCACGATCACGATATCTTATATTTCACAAGGTAAGTAGCATAACTATATGATAACATGAGGTAAAAATATGATAAAATGGATTCATAATATGAAAATATGCAACAATAATGTAATAAGATTGTTCAATTATGTGTAAAACTATAATCATACCATGAAAAAACACACCATAAAATCAGATACAATATGAAAAAGTAGAATCATAATAATTGTTACTTATAATCATATGTTTCAATCATAATATGTTGCTCTTAGATGATAGTCACTACAACTATATTTTCTCTCTGCGTGTAGATATCTTTTTAAATCCAAATAAGATTTTTTTAAATTCTAACAATTTAATTGTTTGAAATTGTTATAGATTTTCAAATATTAAGTTTTATAAATAGTATATTATTTTAATTAAAAAAAACTTCGTCTTTCAGTAAAAAAAAATTATTATTATTATTATTATGGAATTTAAAATTTATTTTTTTCTGCAATCGTCATAAGTTAGGTTAAGTTAGATGGGCGGCTGTAAATGTAAACTATACAGCTCACTTGGGTTCTATTGGTCCCGTTGTGTTGCCCTAATGTATCATGTGATTCTATTATCACGTGTCCGAGAGTAGGTTCGAATCGAACCAACCTGATGCGCGAATAAAAGATCAGATCCGTATGACACCAATTGCAGAGAGAACAGGTAATTCGTGCATATATGGACTGCCAAATTCGGCAGTCCTTATATTTGCTAGAGCGGGACAGTGACAAAGAAAATTTTCTACTGTCTCTTCCTCCTTCTCGTTAAGACAACTTCTACAGTAGTCGCTAAAAGGGAGTTCTAGTCTCCTAGCATGTGCACCAGAAATCCAGTTCCCTGTAATAATGACCGCAAGTGTTCGTAGCTGATGCCTTGGCAATCCCAGAATGAAACTTAACTGTTTCTGATCGTATTGGCCATATCTCGAGATAGAACATGCGGACTTATTTGTCCATCTTTGTTGAGCTACTCTTGAAAAATACTGCAAGATGACAGCGGTATGTCAACTAGTTGGCCAGTTTCTTCACTTTGAAGAAGGGAAAAAGTTCTGGTTAATTCATATTCAATAATATTTCCCGGGATACTTGAGTGACCCCTCTAGGTTTGAATATCTCTTCATCTCATTTAAAGATGTCAGGCATTCATATACCAGCCTGAATGATGAATAGACAACTGAGAGAGACTTAATCGCGTGTTGACTGTTGGTACAAATTTGAATATCCACTCTGAATACTCTATAGGACATTAGCCAATTTACCACTCTCCGCTTGAAGAGAAGTGCAGTGATCCAGCAATTTAAAGAAGATATTTCTCCTTTAGAAGGGGTTAGGGGAGGATGGATCCATCAGTCTAAACCTCAATCGATCCGTCTTTTATAGTAATATTGGCTGAGATTGAAACTGAGAAGAGTCTGCCCAAAAAGAGTTTGGGAATGTAATAATCAATATTGTCAGGGATGTCATCTGAAATTCCCAAAATGGTCGCATATCCATAGCTCCTATCGTTCCATGCACCTATAGTATCGGTCCTAGTCGCCGAAATGATGGCGATTTGTTCGGTCATTAGATCTACTGGCATCGAGTTCATCAAAACAAGTAATGCATTGAATGGTTTTGTAAGTAGCGCACCTGTAATTAATAGTGCTGAGCTTCTCAGAACCTTTTCGAAGATTCCGAAAAAGGTGGATTTTTCCATCGCTTTGCACCATAGTATCACTCCATACATAAGTATAGGCTTGATGTCGAAGAGCCATTTTGATTTCTTAGGATTTAATCCTAAAGGTTTCCCTATGGCCTTTCTACACATATAAAGGGTACTGTTTGCCTTTGAAGCTCTAGTCTGGGTGTTCTGGAGCCAGGAGAGTTTGGAGTCCAGTATTATACCCAGATACTTGACACTGTCTGACACCTTTAATTAAACTCCATTTAGAAAAGGGAGTAGGAAAGATGGTATTTTGTATATCCTTGAAAAGAGAACTAATTCCATCTTTCCAGGATTTAAGCTAAGGCTACTCTTTGCACTCCATTTTGAAGGCGATGAGAAATGGTTTCCAAATATTTTTCAGATACCGCTATATCGTCCGCATACGCGACGGTTTTGAACCTCAGGGAATCAAGTTCCCTGAGCATTGTGTTGACGTCAATATACTAAAGAAATGGAGATAGAACACCCTCCTGCAGAGTGCCTCTATTTGCTAACCTATATATGGTAACCGCACCCATAGTGGAGATTATAACTCTGTTGGTTAGAAGTCTCTATATGATGTCAATAATTGACAGATGTATATTCAGTCTTTCCATAGCCATTTTAATAGCATCCGGGGTCACGTTATGGAAGGCTCCTTCTATTTCAAGGAAGGCTACTAATGCATATTCCTTCTGCTTGAGAGCATTTTCTATACATCAATACATATAGTCAATCAGCCTTTCCAAATTTTCAAGACGAAGGACGGTAGACTAACAAGTCTGAAGTCCTTCGGTATCGTATGGGAGGTCTTATCCGGTTTTGGGATAAAGACCACTTTACATCTAGTCCATGAGTCAGGGATATAAGAGCGTGATAAGTAAGCCGAATATATCCGAAGCAACGATGGAACTGTAATATCAGCATTATACTGTAAGTCTGCAGATATGATGCCTTCTAGGTCCGGGGATTTAAACGGGGCAAAGTTGTTCAGGGCACTTCTCAGTTCATCTTCAGTTATTTGAATCTGAACGTCACTTAGGTCTGAAACTGTCGCAAAAATCTTCGTTATAGGGAGGCTGTCAGGAAAATGCTCATCCATTAAGACATCTAAGATCTCATTGCCGTTTTTCGTCCAGCTGCCACAAGATTTCTGAATGTAACTCTTGACAGTAGGTGAGGAAGCCAGGATTTTGCGTAATCAACTAGTCTCGGAATGGCCTTCTACGCTGCTACAGAAGATCTTCCAAGGTTTGCTTTTCGCGTTCCTGAGTGTAATCATCATATATGACAAACTTTTATGCAAACATTACAATTATAACATTTTCAAACATGATTATTCCTTAAGTACATATTTTTGAAAATAAAAATCTAAAAAATTTGGTTGGACAATGAAAGATCTGTTAATTAACAATATATTACTATTTATTCTCAGCTTTTGTGTATTTGTGAAATTTTTTGAATTTTAAAATTTTTATTTAGAGGTTTAAATTATAGGAATATATTTTCTACAAAAAATTAGTAAATTAGGTTTAATTAAAAAATTAAGGCAAATAAGATTTAAAATTATTGTTGTTGCTGGTTTATTAAGCCAGCCTATATAGATTAAGGAAACCTATACTAAATTTTAAGAAAGCTAAAGATATCTTATACATAAAAACATATTTAAACTCAATGAGACTTAAACATGTTTTAAGTAAAAAACATCAAAGCTTTGACAAAATACAACTATAAAGCAAGATTTTACTTTTTCTTACATTCGTTTTTGCACTAGGTGAGCTCTCTTCCGATTCTGAATGCAAACGTAAAGTGTAAATAAAAAATAAAATAAAAACAAAAAGTGTTCGTAAAGTTTTCTACATGGGCGCAGAGTTTTAAATCATGGGAATATATTTTCTAAAAAGGTTTTTAGTAAATTTTTTCTATGCGCTATTATTCCTAGGGCTTAATTAAAAAATTAAGGTAGAATAAAGTAGAACGAAAATTTTATATTTTTGTTTTTTCCAAAGTTGTATGTTTCTTATTGTATTGGAAATTAATTAACCAGTTTCAACTAACCTCGTCAGAAAAGCACATGTGCAAAATTTCATCAAGTCATCTTCAAAATTTCTATCTGTAATTTGACTGTGAAGACTACATGAACAAACAGGTGGACTGACATAGGTAAATCAATTCAGCAAGGGAATCTAAGCTGAATAATGGTGAAAATTGAACCAATCTTTTTGGACTCAGCAAAAACGCTCTGCTTTAATCTTAAGCTAAGTTCATATTACGTTAATATTTGACGATTTTTACAAGAAATTGATTTGTCTAATGTGACCAAATATTTTTACTAACCAAATAAGAAAACAGCCGATTTTGGTCAAACAAAAATATTTACCTTAAGTCAAAAATGTGAACATTGTGTGAACAGAAGATGTAAAATATTTGCCATTATTTTGGTGGAATTTTTATAGACCTTATAAAATAAATGTAAGACCAAGCAGCGCTAAACAACAGCTGATACGATGGACGGATAATTCGAATAAATTAGTATGTCCATTAGTATAATAAATTAGTATTTGGGAGGAAACTAGTGACTAAGGGCGCACCTTAGCTGTCATTGTTGTTTTAAGGCAAATTGTGACATTATCAACCTATCTTAACAAATGGTAATCGTGCGCAGTGAAAAACAGTGCATACCACAGTATTTGGTTCCTCAGCCTACAACAAAAGTCCAGATGTTCATTGTTCCAGCTACTAATCCGCACTCTAATAGAATAGTGCCTTAAACATTGCTAATATAACTCTTAACCCTCTAACTGTTGGAGCAAAAATGTATGAAATCAATTTACAGATTAAAAATGTAATTAGTGTAAAATATTTGGACTTTAAAGTCTAGATATTTAATTTATTATGTCTACTAGTTAACCAAATTATTAGAACATGAAAAGGAGTTAAAGTATAAATTATTATAAAAAAAATTAAGATAAAAAAGGTGCCCTGAGACAGCCTTGACCATTACAGGGTTAAACTTATTATCATAGATTAACAATTATTATGTTTATGCTGAAAAGTAGTTTTATTCATTGGAATATCAGATTAATACGAAAAGCTCTTGAACTTTGCAAACATTCCTATTTCTTTAACAGTACTGTTGAAGATCCAATACTTTATATGAGAGTTAAAACTTTAAAAGTATTTTTTCTCTGATAATATTAACATTCGCTCTTGGTGCCTCTGTTGGTAAGCTGAAAAACATTTTCTAAGAAATGATGATATTCCTCGGCCTGCCCAAAGGAAAGTGAATTCCAATCATGATCCCCGTCTAATTAGTTAGAATCCGTCTTTGTGATAAATTAAACAACACTGGTTCAATACTTTTTCTAAGCAAACGTTACTAAGATTCACTTTTCACCATTCCGAATTCTTTCTTGAATGTATTTAAAATGCATTAAAATTAAATTCTAACGATTTATACAAATGTCTTTCAAAAATGTTCACTGAAAATCCAGTTTTTAAAACATTACTTTAAAGAAGCTTTACTAAAATAAGCATAATATCAACGGTGAACATCTAATTTAATTGAACACTGTTGCAATTAATTATTTTAAAAATGCGAAAAAATATATTTATATATAACGAAGTCAAAAGATTTTTTTTGTTTATTTTCTAATAAAAAAAAAAACCAAAAGAAAAAATAGTTTTCTTTAAACAATAGCTATTTTTACCAATTTCGTTTTTTTTTTTTTTTTTTTGTTTACCCATATTGTTGTTAGTGTTGTTTATTTTATTAACCTTGTTGAAATTTCCCTATAAACATTTGCAAGATATCTTCCTGGAAGAAATTTACGCAATATCTTCTTTTTATTACTTGGACGAAAATCATCAAACCAATATTTTTCTAATATTAAATTTTTATCAGTTTAAAGAAAATTAGACAATAAAAAGCAAAAAATTAATAAAATTTTAAATCTTTTTATTATTTTTATCCTCAAAATATCGCCCTTTATTCAGTAAGGTGATTATCACCTGCATAATAAATTGATAATATCCCATTGAGATCATCTGGAATTTTTTTCAGTTGTCGAAAAATTTCTCAAAAATGAAAAAAAATATTGAAGAAATTTATTTGTCTTTTAGCAAAAAATGGATATTTTATGTGAGCGTTTCAGTTTTCGTGCTTTATGATGTTAAGACTTATGTGCATGCATGCTTTATAAGATGTAAAAGATTTCTTTATTATATTATTTCAAGATTTATTTAGTGATAATTTTTCTATATATTTATAACATCAGAAGATTATCTGGCGGTATCTTCCTTTTTTCACCTAGATGTTTATCTAGCGATATTGCCTATTTTTCTTCCAGTCGTATTGATTTCTTATTGCTTAGGTGTAACGCCTGTGACGCACAGGCAATACGCAATACGAATATGATTATTGCGGCAATAAAATAATTTTCTAAGCAATATGAATTCGAATCACTTTCGTATTATTATGCTTGTAGGGTTTTGCCTTCAATTTTCAATTTATTTTTTACACACATTTACATTTTGTGTTTATTCATGTTTTTTTCTCTTAATTTTTTTTATTTATTTCCTTTATAAAAGAAAAATAATTGGATATTGATTTCTATATATAAAATTATAAAATGATGTTATGACCTTTGGTATTATTTTGTAAACGAAACAAATGTTAAATTGTAATCAAATGTAGAGGAAATATTTTTTATGTAATTGTTTCATGTGTATGTATAATTGGGAAATTGAATAAAGTAAATTAAGAACTAGGATTTTATGTTAAATGTTTGTTCAAAATTTATATTTATTTAAATTATTTGTCTGAAAATATCTTCGGAATTTTCCTAGTTCCCTTGTTATATGAATAAAAATTTTTTTTAACGTTTGATAACTTTTTAAGTCAAGTTGTTATATTTTTTATATATTAAGGCGATTAGAAGTTTTTTTATGTTAGAGTGATATCCGCAATTTTTGAAACACTAACATTAAACAGTTTATAGTAGTGTGACAAATCCGACCAAAAGAATATAGACATTAAAGAGTGAGATCGAAAAAATCTTAACACAAGTTTTGCTTCTTAACTTCTTTCGGAAGAAATATTATTTATTTTTTTTTTCTTTTTGATCTTGTTATATTTTAAAAATATGTCAGTTATTATTTCTAATGACAAGCGTATTAATTTGTTGTGATTTTGATCTAAATAAGTGAAAAAAAAGTACGTGCTGACATTATTAAACATTTTCCAAAAAATTCAAATTGGTCCTACAAAAAATTGACCAAACAATTAAAGGTCTTCAAAGGTAATCAAACTGTTTCCATATTAAGCAGTCGAAATCAGGAGAACTTGACCGTTAATAGACCAGGTTTGTGTAGAAAAAAGGGTTCACATGATATTGGGAAGGCCAAGAAAATTTAATGCATATTGAAAAGAGCTCCAAATACATCTGGCGGAAAAGCATCCCCGTCAGCTCAGTGTTGTGACTTTAAACAGGTTTAAAAACATTCAAAGTCCAAAAAATTCCACACAGGAATAATTCAAAAAATTTAGAAGCCAAGAATAGGGCACGGAAACTAACACCAAACGTTTCCAAATTATGGAATTTTGTATATGTTAAGATTTTTTCGATCTCATTCCTTATATAATGACACAGGTTGTGCAGGTTGTATTTGAAGTTTAATATCACAAAGTATCGGTTTTTTTCACAACTGCAAATTTTGTCGATAAATTTCTTTTAGTATTTTTGAAGCCCGAAATTAAAAAAAAAAAAAATTGACAGTATGTTGGGTTTGTCATTCTGTAAGTCATATTTCGAAATATTCAACTATGAACAAATAATATACATATATTCTGGATCTTCGTGAAAATCTAAAACGTTCTAGCTATGTCCGTTCATCTGTGTGTCTTTTATAGAAGGATAGGGCCAAAGGAGGACAATCTAGTGGTACGAAATTTGTTTCAAATATTTCTCTCATACAAGGTTTGTTTAGTAATGAAAATGGTCAAAATAGGTCAATAAACAAAAAAGTTATGAGACAAATACTAGGAAAAACTGAAAAAGCAGAAAAACATGGTTAGGGCATAACACTACAATAATATTATGTTCTCGTTGTTAATTTGCTTGAATTTGAATAACTCTGTGTTCATGATAACAATGTTTTTGTTTAAATTTTGCCATTTAATATTTACACTCAATAAAAATTTTAATATGATTGACTGCAAAAATTATGTGTTTATAAATATTTTTACCAGAAACAAAATTTTATTAATATGAAAAATACCATTACTTCTTCAACCATTATATATTTGCAGGCACTTTCCTTTGCTTTTATATTCGGTGATCTGAATGACCAACATACACGTTGGAATTGTGTATCAAGTAATAGGCCGCTAAGTTGATTTACAGGTACTGCCTTCAATCCAGCTACTACATATACTACCTAAACGATTGTAGACAAAAAATCAACCTTGTGCATCCGTCCACAGTAGACATAATTTTAGCAAACTCATGTTTCCTTTTTTTCAAACCTTAAGACACATCCAAATGTTTTACAGTCGGACTATATAACAATAACTTCTGCTATTTCTGATCATATTCAAGATATGACATATTCAGCTCCCTTGTATTATCGTACAGAGTGGTCAGAAATCAGAAACTGGGTGGAAAATGAAATTAGCATGCAGACTATTCATCAACATGTTTCTAATTCAGGTAATCTAGATTTTTATTTTTATAAGTTAATATATAACATACCTTTTAAGAAACTACCTTAATACCTTCGGAGATATAAATACAAACGTAAATTTCAAAGATGTAGGGATTTAAAATACAAAAATTAATTAAAATGTAATTTGGATGCTTATAAACTTATTGATTTTCACCTTCATCTTCAAAACCGAAATGAATCCTGGTCAAAATTTTTTTTCACATTTGCCTCTGGTCTCTAAAAATTTTTGAAAACAACAAAAGTCCTTAAAAGTAGTAATAAATAATTTTCCGATCTTCATGTAAATTTCGAAGTTTTAAAAACTGGCACAGAAAGGACTAATTCAATAGCAGACATATTTGGTAATTCACATACCATTACTTTAAATTATTATTTACCTATGGACACAGCTGTCTCAAGATTCATTCATGATGTTAAAGATACAATTCTTAACAGATCTAACGTAGAGCTTATCAATTTAGATGAAGTTAAATCGTTTGTACTTTTATTGAAAAATAATAAAGCAGCCGATTGCTTTTTTAGAAACTCTAAGTAAACTTTTCAACTCATGTATAATAGATGGCAATTTTCCAACGATTTTTAAGAAGACAAAAGTTATCCTAATTCTTAAGCCAGAAAAGGATTCTAAATTACCGTCTAGCTATAGACCAATTAGCATCCAAAGTCTATTGGATAAAGTACTTGAAAAAAATAATTAATAAGAGAATTTCAGACTTTTCTGACCAAAATAAAAAATAATAATAATATGGATTCTGCAAGGAGTACTCTACAGGACATCAATTAAAAAGAGTCGCTTATATTATTGAGACAAACAAAAGAAATCGTAAGAATACTGGAGTTATTTTTCTTGACACTGAAAAAGCCTTCGATTCAATATAGCGTGAAGGCTTAGTTTTTAAACTAAATTGCTAAATCAACGCTCAATTGTCGTATCTATAGATAACACGCTATTTAGTGATAGACAAATCTTTGTTGCGATAAGGTGGCAAACGCAATCAAAAAAAAAAAAAAAAAAAAAAAAAAAAAATGGACGATTATTTAAAATCTGCCCACAAATACTTTGATAAATAGAAGACTAAAGTTGATGCTAGTAAACACAAGCTATTATATTTCCATATAATAGATCACAGAAACGAATTCCTATAAAATATTTACATTTTAGGTGAGTTTTTTTTTCCTCTGCAGGATAGTATTAAATATCTAGAAATTATCTTAGATAAAAAGAACTATCATCTAAACAACACGTACAGTATATTTGTGATAAAATAATCAAATGCTGCCGTGAACTTTACCCCTTATTTAACAAAAGATCTAAGCTTAATTTAAAAACAAGATCCTTATTCATAAAATGTGTATTAGGCCAATTTTGACCTGTGGATTCCAAGTCGGGTTTTATAAAACTGCTAAAACTTAAACAAGAAAATTACAGATAATACAAAATAAAACTCTGAAAATAATTCATAACCTACACCTCAGATATTCTACTAATTAACCATAAAATGTTTAATTCATTTGAAAGGGGACTCTGTCATTTTATGAAAAATGAAAATTTTTATGAAAAAAATACATATGAAATAAAAAGAAATTTGCTAAACAATCATTCCTCTTTACTTAAAGAGTAATAACTTTTCCTTAACACTATGATATTAGCAGTTTTCTTTAATTATTTAAATGTTAATAGATGTAATAATTATGGGTAAATCGTCATAACTATAGGTTTGTTCGTTTGAAATTCTAGCAAAACTAGAAAAATAAGAGAAATTAAAAAAAAAATCTCATAAATTTACTTTTACTTGGAAAAGTAAGAAGATGGAGTATAGTAAAATAAATTTCAGTGTCAATAAAAATATAAAATTTTTACTTTACTTTCAATTGAAAAAGTAAAGTGTCATTAAAAAAAATAAATAAAAAAATAAAACTTTTACTTAATTTTTTTTTATATTAAATAGAAACTTGGAAACATCGCAAAAATACGGACATATGTTCCTTTGCAGATAATTTTTCACATACTTCCTTATAGAATTTCTTTTATCTAAGGATATGTATGATTACAGTTAGCGAAAAAGTAAATGTGAACTGTGTGTATCATTTCAGTTTTTTCAACTGCTTGTAAAGTATCCTGTTGTGATGATTTTAAAGAAATAATAGAAGTATTATTTCTTTAAAATCGCCACAATTGTATGCTTCTCTTGCATCGAATGCATTATTGCACTATTCAATGTTTTCCCAGAATAGAGTTAGATTCATATAAATCTCTTAAATGTGACACTATTCTACACAAATGAAATCTTCCGTAATCATAGCTCATCACACCCATATCTTTTTATTGATCTGTAATTAACCATAAGCCTCATACAAGAACTTTCCCCAAACATTAGTCATGCATTAGTCAGGCATAAATGTCAATGTGTGGGCAATGTATTCGATTTGGCATATCTTATTTAAATACAAATGAATGTGGCAAATTTGAAAAGAATCAGTAAATAATTGACATAAAAAAAGCCCTTTCCGAAAATCACTTAAAGGTGCATAAATTGGTATCACCATACAATTTTGTACAGATAAGTTTTATAAAAGTATTAATTATTATTCAAAAAAATGTACAAGACTTCATTCAAAATTAACCACAGCTTTTTAAAAAATATTGAAAAAAATTAAACATATTTTGTAATTATTCTTTTGTTAAAATAAAATTCAATATGAATTTTAAAATAAATTTTTTTTAAAACACAAAATATTAAAGTAAAATATAGCAAAATAGATAAATATTTTGTCTGAAATATTTACTAATTTTATTGTTTTTATGTGCATAGAAGAGACCTAATGTAGTTAATTAATTATTTTTCAAAGGTTTAAATAAAGTCAATAATAACAAACATGTAAGATCAAGCAGCGGCAAACAACAGCTGATGATATGGACGGCTTGACTTGAAAAAAAGTTTTGTTTTTATGTACACAAATTTTAAATAGACAAATAAAAAGGAATGATCAATTTATATTTATTGTCTATTAAAATATAGTTCTTTTTTTCAAATAAAAAGCTATAATAACAATATATTTACCCGGAAATTAATATTATTAAATTTATTAAAATAAATAGTAAATAAATTTATTTATTTATTTAATTTCCCGAAACGGTATTAAATTGTTTGAACCTTTAATCAGGTAGTCCAATATTGTATGAAATAAACGAAGGGTATCGTACATTGAAAGGGGACATCATATACATATAATATCTTGCTCAAATTCCGATTTCCTATGATGATGGGAACAGTAGGATACACGGCCACTTATGTTGTTGATATTTTTATTAAATTTGCTGTCTTATACATAAAACGACGGCTAAATAAAAATAAATATACACACATTTCGTAAATTTTCCAAAAAAGTTTACACAGAAAAAATTACCAACCATGAAAATAATTCATTCAATTAAAAACTGTTCAAATTTGCACCTCTCACCCAAATGGCTATATTAATTATTAATAACTGTAAAATATGAAAAGTAGAAAATTTTTTCCAATTAAAAATTTTATTAAATCGTTTCTTTAAAAAAAAAAAAAAAAAAAAACTCACTTGTCTAGCTGACATAATTTTTAATTATATTCAAAAGGAATGAAATCAATATCTTTCACAGAACCAAAACTACGCTACTTTAAATTTTAATATGTCACCAAAATTTTCAAAAATATTATACTATATATTATTGTGTGGATTTTAAAAAGTCATGACTAAATAAACAATTTGTTCCCGTAGCCAATGTACAATGGGACAGAATCGAAAATATTTGGAAATCTGTAACTTCTAATCAGCTAGCTGCATATACATAAGATTTTGCACAGGCATAGCAGAAGAGGGTAAAATTTTAAGTTTGGAAAGAGGACCCCACATATTCCTCAGGAGCAGAGCTATGGGAGCACCAAGAAGGGTACCTGTGACATAGAAAGTTTTTAAATGTTTTTCATCTGATTGATTAAAGAAAAAAAAATTATCTATCGTATAAAGAAAATTTGAAGTCGATGTCTTAACAGAGTCCAGACACAAAAGATTTGGAATTGAAAATTGCAAAAAATACGATTTTTTGTTTTTTTTTTTGGCCGAAAAAATGTCTACTCTTTTTTCTGTAAAATGTTTTTATACTTTATTTTATACTTTTCAGGAAAGTATCTTCGCAAAGATGATTTTAAACTAGAAAACATCCTCCCAAATTTGACACATTTAATATGAAAGTTTTGATTTTAATCTGTATATTCCAAAATCCCAAAGCATGAGTCTGCAAATAGGATGCAGTTTCGGAATTTATAATGTATTCTTAAGAGTTTGTAATCGCTATTTTTGGGACATTGGAAAAATGTAGACTTTATAAACGAAAAAGTCAGAAATCTGATTTTGATAGGAACCCGTTCTTTTCACGTAAATTATGATATAATTCTTCATTATACACGATAAGATTGAAATCAATATCTTTTACAGAACTAAAATTAAAATACTTCAAAGTTTAACATGTCACAAAAAATTGCATTTTTTTGCGTATTTCAGCGCAAACACTGGCTGCGGGAACAATTTATTATCTTATAAACTCTAAAGAACATATTATAAATTTTGAAACTGCATTTCGTATGGTGATTTATGCTTTGGGACTTTAAAACGTAGAGACTAAAGTCAAAACTTTCATATAAAATAGGTCAAATTTGGGTGGTTGTGTACTTAGTTCGCTTGGATTATTGTGATTGTTTTCTATCTTAAAATCAGCCTTGAGAAAGCATCTTTCAGAAAAGTATAAAACTGTTATATATTATTGTAGAAAATTACATTTTAGAAAAGAAAGAGTGGAAACACTTTTTCGGCCAAAAAACCAAAAAACGAAAAAAAGATCACAATTTTTGTAATTTTAAATTTTAAAATCAATGATCATTTATCGGTTAAGATACCGACTTCAAGTTTTTTTATTCGATAACTAATTTTCTTATTTAAGAAACAAAAATTTGGAAAGTGGTTAAAAATTGCCTATGTCAGATGTATTCTATTTTGAGCCCCAATAGCTCCTTTCCCGAGGGGTATGTGTTGCACCCCCTTTCCAATCTTAAAATTGTGAAATTTCATGTAAATCCAATTAGCTAATTACAAGTTAAAGATTTCGATTCTGCCCCGATATGCAAAGTTTTTGGAATTTTTCGTAACATATTAAAATTTAAAGTGTCATAGTTTTAATCCTATAAAAGATATTGACTTCAGTGCTTTTGCATGTATTAAAAATTATGTCAGTTATCGAAGAAAAAATGAAATCGATAATTTGTATAATTTTTGGAATTAAAATAAATTGCTTGTAAAAAATTGTTTTTTCAAGAAACTACATATATTCTAATAAATAAAATCTTTGTTGTTTGAGACATTTTAACGAAATTTTTGGTGATTATTGACTTTGTCAATTATAATGTTAAAGTTTAAAAGATTAGATTTTTATAAAGAAATAATAATTTCCAAAAAGCCGTCAAAAATTTCAACAATGAGTTTTTTTTTTATAATTTTGAACATAAATTCCACATTTGTTGTAGATTTGGTAAGCTCTTATGAACACATAGAAGTTTTCGAAACTGCATTCGGGTTGCAGATCTAGTCTTTGGAATTTTATAATATGTAGGCCAAATTAAAAATTTTTATATAAAATAGGTCAAATTCGGGGGGGTCTATTAGGTGTTTGAATTTGTTTATAATTTTGCAGTCATTTCTGTAAAAATAGCTTTTAGAAAATTATAAAGTTATTATATGTTCTTAAAGAAAAATTTACTTTAGGGGAAAAAGAGTTTAAACACTTTTTCTGCTAAAAAAAAACACACAAAAGTCATTATTTTTTCAATTTTCAATTTCAAAATCCTTTTTTCTTTTTGGGCTCGTAAGAGAGATCGACATCAAGTTATTTATTCGATAGATAATTTTGTTCTTTAACTAGTTGGGGAATATCAGAAAATCAGATAAAAATATTGTGCTATTGAAAAAAATTGAACCAAGATTTAGCAAAATTCAGATAATTGAAATTTCAAATGCAAATAACTTGAAAACTATAAGAGATAAATAGCAAATGCTTTTCATAGGGGCTCCTCCTTCCAAACTTAAAATTTTACATTTATTTGCTACAATTATGTGAAATTTTATATAAATCCAAACATATTAGAAGTTACAGATTTATTTCCAAAAAATTTCGATTCTGTCCCAATATTCAATCTCCTATTTATATTGTCAATGTTAAATTCGATTTAAACGTGAGCCGTATATATGTTTTGTTTTTTTTTTTTTTTTTAATAACATTATAAATTCGTTAAATATAGTATTTGCTTACACATATAAGCATATATGTTATCTAAACTTATAATGCTAACATGTAAATTGGTGGGGGGTAATGAACAAAAAAAAACACAAAAAATAAAATTTACGTCTTTTGTATATGATTTGAATTTTTAATTAAAAACAATGTTTATTTAACATGTGTAAGATAACTTTTTCCTGTTGTTTTTTTGCATAAAATCGAGCAAAAAATATACAATTTGCCGATGCAGAAAAATACCTAAAAAAACTAAATTTGTATATTTGTTAAGCACATAAAAAACGAATGAGTTGTGGGTCATTATCAGTGTAATTATCACGTTTTTTTGCATAAATGCTCCATGAGGAAAAAAATTTTAAATACGAAATACCATTTGCAGTGGTCATCATCAATATGAAGTGATACTTTATTCAGTATTTGGTTGGAGATTTGTTATGGTGCATTGGAATATTGATTTTTATAGCAAAAGGTATAATTTAAACTACTTTAAATTTTGGCTGTTTTATTTAAACAGAAATATGTTAATTTAATTTTACTCGTTTTGCTTCTCATTTTGGATCAATGAAAAAAAGGTTTATTATGCAAATTATGTAGTATCATGGTTTGGCATATGAAATTTATTTGTACAATTTTTGGTAAAAATTTTCAGTGTTTATTTTCTTCTTTAACATTTTTGACACAAAATGACTCAGGATATTTATGATAATTTAGTTTGTACTGGACAGTTTAATAAAACATCATAAATTTTGAACAAAACTGCAAAATATCTCGTAAATTCATCAAATGTTAAAAAAAGTAATAATGATGACACAAGAAAATAACATGAAAATGAATTTAATTTATATTCCTTAAAATGCAAGGAAAGGAAAAAAACCAATAATTTAATTAAATATTCAGTTCAATGACTTTTTAAAGATGACTTCAAATAATAATTTTTTTGATTCTTCGTATTAATTTGCAAAATCCAGAATTTATTTTAACATATTGTTTAATATTTTATAACATAATTTAATATTGTTATTTACATTTGTATCATGTCATATTATGGTTTATATTTGTGCTATTTTTTCCGCTTTTATACATTTGTTTATTTTTTTCGGCAAACTATTTTATATTTTTTATTTGGTCACCACAGCAAAAAAATAACAATTTATATACAAATTTATTTATACTGTTTTGCACAAAATCTGTTGGTGCATATAAAATTATTATTCAAACTTTGGCTTTATTATCATAAAAGCAGAAATGTTGTTATTTATATTTTACATTTAATAAATCAAACATATTTGATTTACTGTACATAGGGTTTTTAATTTCCCGGCATTCCCAGGTATTCGGGAAAAATACAATATTATTTAAAAAGCATGAAAAATAAAAAATAAAAACTATCTACTTTTAAAATAAAAGTATATGTTTGAAGATGACTTTTTAATATAATTATATAAATTGTATTGAAAATAGTTTTTAGTAAATATTTCTTGGGTAACAAATAAAATATACATTTATACCTATATTCATGAACAAATTTCAAATTTAAAATACATTTCAGAGATCAAATATGTATGAAAAATTTATCTTCATACCTATATCTATTTTCAAAAAACTAAAAGTTTTTTTAATATTAGGTATCTGGTTATTAATCACTGACATTAAAAGCTTAAAGAAAGAATCCAGAATAACGTTAATCATAACAACAATAAATGTTTGGAAATGTCTCTTGAACCCCAATCGATTCTCCAAGACATAAAGATGATATTTCTTTTAGTTTTAAATATATAAAATTAATGTTTAAAAATTGTTCAAGGAGAAAAATCAAAATAAAAGAATCGTCTTACAAAACTGTATCGGGATGCATTCATCTAACATTGCACTGTTATCTAAATTAGAACGGCAAAAATACGAAAATAAAGTAATTTCTATCGTATTTACTAGTAAATATATCATGTATTATGGGCAAAACACGTAGAATATTAGAAAATGTCTATAGCGCGAATAATGAATTTTCAAAGCTGTTACATTTTAAAATATTTTAATTTTATTTAAAAGTTTTCCTTAAGAAGTTTGTTAAATTTTACTGCATATATATGAGTAAATGTTGCAGATATTGATATGATTTTTTGGTATGTAATAATTAATGAATCCCAATTATTTTATTATAATTTATTAGCTTAAAAAATCAATACTGAAACAATTGTTTTTTATTTGAAAGAAATCGTGTTAATAAAAATATACATTTTTTATAAATTATATTTTTAATGGATTAGAACTAAAACGTTCCAACGAGTTCCAATTTAAAAATACTACTGTTTTATAAATTTATATTTGGGAATGTTGGCTGCGACTTTTATAAAAAACTATTATAAAAAAATATGCGGTATCTCATATTAGAAATTCGATAAAAATTATTGCAAAATTTTAAGGTGTAGGCTAAGAATATTTTATGCAAATATTACATTAAATTTGAAGCGATTACATCCTGCGACGCCTACCCATAAACTATTTTTTATCATAATAAAATTTATAAAAATATGTCCAAATTTCACACAAAAAAGAAAAAAAAAATTTTTTTGTTCAGTATGGGAGTGGAAGTGATTCTACCCGCCCATTTTTAAAGAAAATGTTTACGCCCATGTCTACTAACGAATATAACATTGTAGTCCTACATCACCAAAACTGGATTTTTGTCACTCTAAAACTGTGTGTTGGTGGTTTCAATAATAAAAAAAGTTCAAATATTTAAGTAGTTTTGTCACTTCAGTATTTCTTAGTTCTGAAATTATTTTTTTTTTTTTTTGGTATTTTAAGAAACTGTTTAGAGTTAATTGCGGCTCATCTATACTTAACAGAATATGTACGATTTTTCTGTCAGAGAGTGTCAAATTTGCTCTCTGGGAAATTATCTCACATGTAGGTTCAAATATTAGTATTATAGGAAGTATTGCGAGACTGTTGTGATGAGATTTCTCTACACAACTATTTTATAAAATGAACTGTCAAAAAATTTACATACACGAAAATTTATTTGTTTGTATGCATGCGCATTTTTTAAATTACTAAAAAACTATTTTTTTGCTAAATTGTTTCCTTTTAATGTTTGTTTTACATTCTAAAAAGCATTTTTATAAAAATTGTGCTAAAAAAGTGAGGATTTCTTAAACAAAAAGAACATATTTACTCTGTGACTGATTGAAAATAGTGATATCTTATAGGATTTATTAGAATACCTATACCCCTTATTTAAGATTTAACATAATATAAACAAAATGGTTACTATCTTCTGCCGGGGTTACCTCACATATTATATCTGCGTTAATTTCTCTTGTAGACCTGGCAAATGTATTGTTAGGTGACTACATTGTCAAGAAATATAATTACCTAACCCTACATTTGCTTGATCATGTCAATCAACATTTTTATAGAATTTTGGATTTTTAAAAAAGCCAAAAATGCTCGTTTTTTGTAGTTTTCAATTCCCGGGATTAGCAAAATTCTCGGGAAATTAGTCCCGGAAGTTCTCGTGATAAAACCCCTAACTGTATGCAGAAATATATTGTTGAATTGCACTTTTTATCTTATCAAAAAATATTAACAATTTATATAAAGAATTTTTTAAAGGGACCCACATAATAATATATGTATATATGGCACATTTTTAAATGCCCGTAACATATTTTGTTAAAATGTCGCATTCATTTTTTAAACATTTTAATATTATTGTTGCATAACTAAAAAAAAAAAAAAAAAAATGGTAAAGTTTATTATGGAAAAACTCCTAAAGTTGTAAAAGAATGAAAAAATTTAGTTGGAATATTTTGAGCGGTAAAGATCGACTGTAACCATTGAAAATTTAAGCTACAATTTAACTACGAAAGCATTCTTTGGCATTATTTAGAAGCTCCACTTATTACTCTCTGCATTAAATTGTATTGATTCTAAAATTAATTTTAGGTAATACCTAAAGTTGACACAGAGATAAGGTCATTGAATAAGAAGCTTAATTAGTAAAAAAAAATAATAAAAATTAAACCAAAAATTAACGGGTTTTTAAATTTTGCATTTATTTTGATGAAAAATTTGTACGTATAAGTGAATTTAAATTTAAAGAACAGTAAAGATGAAGTGATTCTATACAGTTTGAGGTATATCTCGTTGGTCAGGAAGTCAGGCATGAGATAACATCATCACAAACTTCCATATAACTAGCGTAAATATTAGTAAAATATATATTTTTCGTGATTGACAACTACAGATTTTATTTAAATTATCTAACCCATCGCATAAACATCTTTACTTAATGAATGGCATCTCGGGTCAAATGAGCGTTAAAAATATGTTAAAAGCAAAATATTTTATGCAATTTTTAAAATTTTCACAAATTTTCCAAATTTTGTTCCATATTTTTTTTTTTTTAATATAAGATATGTTTAATATTATGTCTATTATTACTATTAAAATGATTAACGCAAATAGACTGTGAATGCACAAATATTTGTTATTAAAACCAGAAATCGGCGTTAGTATCAGAAGAACAAAAATTCCTTATATTCCTGCAAAAAATTGCTTTAAAATTTTACTAAGAAAGTAAAAAAAAATATTCTCGTTATACCAACTGTACTGTATTAAATACATAAGTGTACAAAAAAATTATTATTTATGAAGATATAAAAGTATTTAAAACTACAAAAAAGCAGAATATTAAAAAAGCGGAATATTAAACAGATATACATAGGTAGGAGGTTGAATTGAAGGGGTAAAATTGAATTAATAACAAAATTAAAATTGTCATAAAAAACTCAAATACATATTGCATTAGGGTAGAACTTAATCTATTTTTTTTTTTTTTTTTGATGAAATATACAAGAAACTTTTGACGTCGTATCGATTACACCAGGGATGGAAAATTTGATACGATCGTACTTTTTTTCTTTTTTTTAATACTATTTAATGCTCAAAAGTACCAAAGTACTCCCCCTAGTAAAAAATTAAATTTTTAAAGGAAAAATTATATATTTTGGAGACCTCCAAACCTTTTATACTATTTGTTGATATGATGTACAATATACCTTGAATAAATGCTTGAGTTCTATTTTCCAAAATATTACATATGTCATTAGGACAATTTATAATCTTATAGGCCAAATATATTAAATCATAAATATATATCTGATGTAGATCGATGGTTTAATTTAGGTTAAAGGTAACTGTAACTGGCTAAAGGTAACTGTTTTTTAAGCTGTAATCGAGAATCCTCAATTGTTTAGGAGAGTATAAAAACTGTTTCCTTCACTCATTTTCCAACATTTTGCAATCCGGTCTTCCACGATTTATTAAAACATCCACTAAACCACACACATAAAAAGAAACATTTTAAGCTCATTATTCGCGAAGTTATGCTAGATTAGCCATTTTTTTTTTTTTTTTTTGCTTAACATATTATCAATGTGTGTTACAAATTGTTTAGATGGCCGTTTTCGTTTATCGAAAATTAATGATTAAATGATTAAATTCATAAATGAAAAATTTTTTTTCAAAAATAAATTAAACTTTCAGCAATTCAATTGTGACAACAACACTCGAAAACGTCGTTTGCAGAGCTTAAATCTTACAGTCCTTTAAAAATCGAAAGAAACATATATAAATATATATTTTTTTCTTAAAAAAATATATATATTTCTTGTAGATAATCCAAAAATAAATTTGAAAAAAATATGCTAAAATTAGCTTCTTCAAAACTGATACCACTGATAAAGGACACAAAAAAAGTTTGTGAGGTCAAAATTTCAATATAAGCCCCCGATTAGAATTCTTACCGAAAAATATTTTAATTTTCCTATCCTAGTTTACCGTAATCAACGACTATCTACGATTGTTAGCTCTACAGATATACTTAGTTCACAGAAAATAACATTTCCTAGTAGCTCAGAATCGTTTTTTATCCGCAAAACTCAGTAACTTTTGAATCGATAGAGATACTTTGGATTTTTTTTGATGGAGTTATATTTTCTGGAATTTTTCTCCAGTTTTAATTTCATTAAAATCGATTCAGCAGTTTTTGAAAATGTTATGAGCAGACATTTTAATAATAACCAGGATAATTTTGTGAACAGGTTCCCAATTTTCACTTGATCCCGTTCTTAAAGAACTGGTTCAAGTGGTACCTTTTGTTTCTGGAAAAAAGACGCTTTCACTGATAGATCTCCAAGTGGTACTAAATGATGCTTAATGACATATTTTCCGTTATAAAGAATTTTGTGAACTGTTGCAGACAATTTCTTCATTGCACACAAATACATCAATAATTTGTTTTAAATCCTTAAATAAGATTTATATCAATATCAGCTATTTCAGATGCTCTTTCGGGATCTGAAAAGAGTAGACATAGCCTTAAAAAGGCTGAACTGGCAACACTGGTTGAAATAGATATTAATGAGAAGTTATGTGCCATATATTGTACAAATTAATGAGAATTTTGAATGTTAAAAATATTTTTTAATTTTAAAAGACGTTGTTATTATATAACATGAAAACTATAAAATGTATCGTTATTTTTTATTAAATAAAAATTTCAATGTTATATCCTTAATATAAAATATTTATGCATACCAAATACGAAAAATCTGTTGAAAAATTAAAACTTTATGTACGCAAAAAATTGAGTGTATGAATATATGTAATAAAAAAGCATATTGTTTAAATAAATAAAAGAAATATAAATACATATTTAAATGGTGGGTATAAACAAAGAATAGCATAAAACACAATTCTGGAATTTACTATAGAGTAAGTAAAATTGGCATGAAATTTAATATATACATCTAAAGTATAATGTGCTTATTACACCAAAATTTGGAGTCAGACAATAATCCTTTTTATAGTAGAAAATTATTTTAATCGTCTTGAAATAATTTAAGAAAACTGACGACTTTTTTACTATTAGCTTAGGAATTAGCCTCTCATCCCACAGTACTATAAAAGTCATTAAGACTTTTCAGGTCAAAATATTATTAGTTTTGGTCAATTCCAGAAAAAGTGTTGAAATCATCACCTAATGACTTGTACCTCAGGAATCATTTAGGAAGTTGTCATTATGACACAGTTTCCTGTTAAGTTCTTTAAAATGATTGTTTAGGGGAGAAAGATCAAAAAGAAAAAAAAAAAAAAAATAAAAAGATATTGAAAAAGTAAAAACTCTATGAGTTCCCTCGTCAGAATTCGATTACTTCTCTGTTATGTTAATATAATATTTTACGTCATTCGGACCTGACAGTAGAAACAGGCAATTTATTTCCATTCGATCTCACTGTACATTACAAATTTGCTCACCAAATGTGTATTTATCTTATTACGGCATTCATATACAAAATATCATTTTTTTACTGTTTTTAAATGGTATATTTTTGTACTATAAATTTTTATTACAGAATTTACAATTTTACTACATTTTCAATGAGAAATAAATAAAAATATAGACCATATTTTTTAGGGTTTAACAATAAAAATAGGTTTATGTTTTAAAAATATATAAAAATTTTTATTCGATTTTGAAATACATACAGTGTCTCACTAAAATATTTGATTTTTTTATAAAAACGGTTTTATTAAATGATTTAAAGGAATAATTCTTAGATTTATTAATTGATTTTTGTTTGTTTATATGTTAGCTTCATAATGGAAAAAACGACGATCAAAATTATTTCATTGTTTCCAGAAATGGTACCAAAAGTCAGCGAATTTATCTCACAGAAGTATTTGAATATATATAACCTTTGTATTTGAAGATGTCAAATAAAATAAAAAAGAAGACAATATTGTAATTTTTGTTAATTATAGGTCATAAGTATATTTGTTAGATGTTCACTGATTTATTTTCCCAATTTATAGTTAAAGTGTGGAAGAGTGGTGTTGGAAGAACGCGCCTATTTTTCTTCTTTTAATGACAATTATGATGATTTTTTTTGTCATTATAGTAAAAAGTAATAAGTACTTAGTTGCTTATAAGATTTTTTTTTATTAAAATGTCATATTTGAAGCATCCTAGTCGTTTAATATGGGGCATTGCTCCATTAAAAATAAAATATCTTAAATATCAATTCCATTATAGTACCGTTGGTATCAAAAATTTATTACAAAATGTTGAGAAATATCTTCACGATATACAGCTGTTGATAAATTTGGGGACTATAGCACCTAACGATACAGCTCATACATATACTATGACATACTTGCTTTGGTTTTATTTATCTAGTTACATAGCCATATCATTTTTGGACTAACAACTTGCGCTCGAGAAATGCTGGAGCAAAAAATATGTAATTTTATTTTATTTAACACAATAACAGTTATAGTACCAGGACTTATAGTTATGTAACTCAAGAGATACCACATGTCACGTTTTATGCTGTCGTGACAATTGGCTTCGTATATTTGCAGCCGGTATCCAAGAGTCCAATTTTTAACAGAAATAACATCTAAAGTTTTGATAGAGTACGGGGACCAAAACTTTCACAAAATGGGCCTAGTGTTGAAGATTTTTCATTTTTAACAAAGTAGTGTACCAATGTACACCACTGGGGATGTCATAATTTAAATCTTTTATAGGAAAAATGGTCCGATTATTCCAAATTTCTTTCTTACAAGATATATGAGGAATTCTCTTTTTAGGTTTACCTTTAAGAAACCGATCTAAAATCCAAAATATTTTTTTTTAATTTAGATTTTTTTAAATTTTACTCCTGGTGGAGTAAAACAACAGAACTTCAAGATCTGAAATGGTTCCATATGGTAATAGCAATAACTTAAAGTTAAAAAATAAAAAAAGATGATTGAAATTAATAATTCTTTTTCTTTCTTTTGATTTCCGTAATCGCGAACTTTAGCATAAGAGTTCTAATGTAAACTAAAACACTTATAGAAATATGCCAATTTGTGTTCAATCAATGTGCCGTTGACCAGTGGTGGACCAGTGGCTTATTGCCCTTGTAATTATGAATCGTATGAGAAAGAACTCGTTAATGTGCCCTCAATAGTAGTGCTATAGGGGGTGCCCAAACTTGGGGAGAAACATTTATATTAACATTTTTTTATATTTTAGGTAAAATTATATTTATAATAATTATGTCTATTCTGTTTTAGTTAAGCGAAAAATAGATTTAAAAAAAATTTGCATAAAAAGTATTCATGACCTAGAACGCTGTGTCTTTAATGTTTCGTTAATAGTGAAAATGTATACCAATCCGCAGATATTATTATAGTCTATACCGGATTAAAGTGGCACTCAGAAATAAATACGATTTTGAATTTAATGTAACTTTTAACATCTTTGTGTATTTTTGTCATTTAAACATTTATTTTATATTTACATATATAATTAATATTTGAAACTTTTTATTTAATAATATTGTTTTTTTTTTTTTTTTTTTTTGTAGTTAGGTAAGAAAAATACACAATGAATTAAATGCAAATTAATAAATATATAAATCTACACAGAAAAAATTAAATTTCGTATTCTTCACTATTACTAAATTCTTTATTATTACTAAATTAAAATAAATTAAATTTAAAATTATTTTTTTTTACTGAAATTGGACTTACCACTCAAATTGTAAAACCAAATATTCAAATGAATAAATGTTTTATAAAAAAAAGATATTGATATTGTTTTTCTTTATTAAATTATTATACTATTTATGACCAAATTTTCTAAAGCAAATAAAATAATGTTTAGTTGTAAATAAATATTCAAACAATTTTTATTTTAAAAGAAATAAAAATAATACTTCAAAATTTAAAAAGAATTTAATAAATTTAAAAATCCTCTATAAATGTTACCTGGTGAAGTTTTGATATTTTGATAGCCTAAAATAATATTATATACAGTATTAGTTAAATTTAATGCATAAAATGTACAATTTTGTATTTCTGATGTAATGTAAACACATTTATAATAATGATTTTAATGTATTATTGATATAAATATATCCTCATATTGGTATTGCTTTTTTTTTTTTTGTTTATTGATATAACATATCATGGAAGCGCTGATGAAAGGTTCTATGAGAGAATATCTAAAAAACAATTTGTTTTTATAAATGTCATACATAATTAAAAATTAATCCAAAAACATTGAAACAAATCCAGATACTTGAAAATATATTAAAATTAAAAGCTTTCCATACGAACGATATGTAATGCAGAATAATTTATAGTAGGTGTATAGTAACTTAATACTAGAGAACATAAATAAAATATAGAATATAAAAATAAATATGCAATATCAATATCGCTGTATTTTCAACATAACAGTTTCACCAGTATTCCAGAACCCATCCAAACGTCTAAATAAACCTAAAAGTTAGAAATAGAAATTATTGATAAAGCTTAGAATATTATAATATGTATATACCTTTTATAATTATTATACACTAATAAATAAGCGAAATATTATGTCATATACACCATCTACCCTGAAGTACTCTGAATCTACTAAATATGAAATTAATCGTGAAAAATCCCGAATAAATTCTTAATATTTAACAATTTACCTTAACTGTTCAAAGTGAGATACCGATTATAATGACTAAAGACAGTTTAGCTGTTCAGCAACAAACTTATTATAGAAATGAGTATTCTCTTCTATCTAGAGTATACGAGGTCATTTTTCTTACTAAAGTTTTAATCAGCCAACACCCTTACGTTAACGAAACGTATGATCCTTGGAAACATCGCAACTGTATGTGTTAACACGAGGCACTTTGGAGAGCGATAATAAAATCCACATTCTGCAAGAGCATTTTGATCCTAATAGAGAGATAACAATCACTCTGCTCTTCTTCATTGTGTAACAAATTACTCTAAAAATGCATATATATATATATATATATATATATATATATATATATATATATATATACAATATATATATCAATTTTTTAATTTATTACAAACTAATGAAAAAAATACTAAAATTAAATATATGATTTTATGAAATTTGAATTTAATTCCAAATAATAAAATATTAGTCATATTTTTTATGTGTATACACACTTTCTTTTTATTCGATATTCTAAATGTAGATTAAATCAGAATTATGGTCCCGATTATGTTCACTATTATAAAACATATAGATTTCTTTTTAATTTGTATTTTGTATACCTTTTTGTAAGTTACATACGTGTATTTATTTTTGATATCGGACTTAAAATGGAATTTTTAAAAGTTTTTCAAATTTTTGATTTTTAATTACCATAATATAAACGGTAACTTCTTGTCATTTTATCATTTTAAAAGATTTTTTGATTGTCAAATATTAAAAATATATCAAGAAATTTTATAAAATTAAACGACGAGAAAATCTATGCATACTTTTTTGATTAAAATTTGTTTAATGAAATCTTAAAAATTCGCTATGATTGCGATTATTTTCGGTGTCACCAACAATATCGTATCACTTTTATTTTGTATTTAAACATATTGATGTAGATTATACACGTGCGTAATTTTTTAAATGTTTCAACAATTTTGACAATTTATAACTTTTTATCTTAAACCTCCGTAATACTAACACCGCCCGCTAAAAGTCATTCATGTGAACAGATTTTTATTTCTTTAAAGTCAGGTAATATTGGTACTAAGTAGCGTTGATGTGCCATTCAAAAAAATTTCAAAAAAAAAAAAATATTTTTGAACACCAAATGTAAACGAGTTTGAGGAAATGCTCATATGCAAATAAACTTCTCTTAATTTCACCAAGTTTTGACACCCAAATTTATAAAAGAAGAATTAGTAAATGCTCAACAGTGATACTCAATAACAATTAATATAAAAAAAATATTTATTTCTTTTGTGAGAAGCCTGAAATGGCCGTATGTTATTTTTCTCAATTTCCCGGAAACGGTTCAAGATTTTGTCTTACTTTTTGCAGAATTTGGAAGAAGACATATGAGGCAATTCTTTTAATATTTTTTTATTCACCTAATGTTGTAACTTAAAATAAGTAATTTTTTTATTTAAAAATAAAAAATCAATAATTTATGTGAGACACTGAACATATAACTTTTAAGACAAATACGTATGTATTGCAATAGAAAGGACAATCTATAAATACCGTTACTTAATCCATAAAAATTAATTGAAACATTCTTGCCATTTTATGAAATGAAAAATATGAATATTTAAATTTTACCATTTTAAAGAGAATAAGGGCAAGATACAAACTAAGGCGAAATCAAATAGGTGACCTCACTTAATCAGCTGATATTTTATTTTTAGTACATATAACTATCAAACTCTATATAAGCTTAATTTTTGCTTAACCGCTAAAATGTTAAACTACATCTAAAAAAAAAATAATAAATTCGCCGTATTGTTGTTTTTGTAGAACTGCTGTCATCTGTTTCATTTCGCCATAGTACAAACTTTACGAAAATACAAAAAAATTATTTATCACACTTTATTATTTCATCACACTTTATTATTTATCATATTTTATTCATCATACTTTATTAATTATCATACTTGTCATTTAACTTTAAATATTGCTAATGATATGTATGTTGAACAAAATCTCTTATCTAAATTATATATTTATACTTTCCTTTATAGCAATTAATATATGCTGATATTTTTAAAACATAAATATGAATACATACATATTTATCTACTAAATGACTTAAAGTTTATTATTTCATGTATAATTTAGGTTAAATTACTCAACTTAATTTCCTTCTTATTATAATGTGTCCTTGGTCACCCCTATTTTAATTTCATTTGCAATGTTCCCCGTTTATTTAAATTAAATAATGTAATTTAAACAAATATTTCACATTTAAAATGATCACGTTTCAGTAGAATGTAAAATGTACCATTAATTATACACTACCAACCAGTGTTGCCAGTTTAGCCTTTTTAAGGCTAAGTCCTTTAGCCTTTTTATTCTTCTAGCTTTTCTTGGCCATTTTATTTCTTAAAATTGCCATAATAAGGCTAGAATATTAATATTACAACAATGAAGAAAATAATTTCTTATTTGCTATAACTAATTTATTTTTACAGAATCATCAATTTAACCATTTTTGTGTATTTATTCGCATACAAATTTATATTAACTATCTATATCTATTTATGAACCATACACTCAAAAAACTATGTAAGTAAATATAACAGAAAAACCAGCAAAAACAATTATAAATTAATTTAGAAAACGGACCACTTACATTTCATTTAAAATAAATGTAAAGTTTAATTTTTGAATGTTTATTTTTTAACCAACAAAAGCATTAAAAATTAATGGTTTTTCAATTATTTTAACTAAAATTATGTAACTTACCAAAACAGGAATTAGCTACTACTTTTTCGTTTATTTTAAGGTTACCTACCTAGTTAATGAAAATTACTGCTTTATCATTTGTTCAAATAAAAAAACACAAATAATGTTAACAATTGATTTTTATATTACTTAAATTTTACTCATACATATTTGTGTCCTTATTCTTAAAAAGAAAATTAAAAAATTTGTTCTTTCTAGAAAGTATTGATCTCTATATATACGATTAACGTTGTCCTCCCAATGTTTTCAGCGATTTCTTTCTCATGTCTGGAATTTTCTTATCTATAGAAGTATGAAAATCAATATGTAAGTAAATGTTTAGAATAAAATTTTTATACTAAGGTTTTAACAGTATATTTTATTATATTTCCTTAATATAATTTGCAAACATAACATGGTAAGTAATTATGTTTATTTATGTATTTATATTGTATGATGTATATACAAAATATTTTCGTTTTTTTTTATTATTTATTTTAATATTTTTGACAACGAAAGCTTTGTTATTATAAAATAAAAAAATTATAATATTATAAAATAACTGAAAATATTAACTAATTTTTTTTTTTTTTTTTTTGTAGTTAATTTTCAGCGACATATATAAAAAGTTAAAGAGCAATTTTTTTGAGAAATAACTGAAATTTTATTATATTTAATCTAAGAGAAAATCTTTTAAATAAACTACAATTATTGGGAAATATTTCATATAAAATATAAACCAAGTATACATGTAAACACAGAAAAAAGATTTGTGGGAAAATAGTTGTAATAATAAAAATTTATGTTGAATAACTAAAAGTGTATAAATCTAATGGATTTTCCATATTTATGATATTTATAACTTTATTGGAACAGAATTTGAATTCACATAATAGTTATTTCAGTTAGTCAACCCAATTTGAATAATTTGAAAATTTATTTAACAAAATAAGAAGACATCGATTTCTCAGTGCATATTTATGCATATTTTGTGGAAAATGCACGTTTTTGCACATTTTGGCATAAATGCATACTTTTGTTTCATATTTAGTGAAATATTCGATTTTTTTTTTTAGAAAAAAATAATTCCGTGAACTTTTGACAAAACGACTTAAGTCAACATTTCAAAATTTTCACAAGATCTAAAAGATATTTTAAACTATTAAAAATACTATGAAAAATATGTGGTGAGCTATTTCTTTAAAACTAACAATCACGGAAGGACGTTGATTATTGTAAAATGTGCTTCATCAGAAAGTTTCTTATTTATCTCGTATTAAGATACGAAATTATACAGAATAAATAATTTCGTTCAGAGAAGTCCTAAAATATTCACCAAAACAATATCACTGAAAAAATTTTTGGTATATCAGCCCTTGAATAGCCTAAAACATAGAGATAAATACAGACTTTCAGGGTCAAATTTCCAGTCATTTATCTGAAGGCAGAACAAGTTCGTTTAATATCGAGTTATGTATATAAAAAATTTGTTTTGGTTGTCATACGTTTTTGTAAATCATCGAGAGTTGAGAGCACAATAAGCTGTATACTGCTACCCTTAATATTATTTTAGTAATCGAACTATCATTAAGACCACAGGCATCGAAAGGAGCTTTGCCAATATAGTTGTTACAATTTTAGATTCAAACGAAGAAACAAAAAAGTTTTTCCACATCATTTGAAAATGCATCCGTCACATCTGTTGATGTCGAACGGTAATTTTCTATGTACAAAAGCTGTCTAAATTAAAAATAAATATACAGTAATTATTTATTTTTAATTTAGGACCTGTGTGAAATAGTAGAAAAGTATGCTCGTTAGCAAATTTTTTAAGTGAATAAAATTTTACTAACTCATAGGGTTAGTAAATATTTTGACAAGCGAATATAATTTTTTTAAGTTTTAAAATTGATAAAAAAAATTTCAATTGAACAAAATATTTGGAAAGATAACATAAATTTTGAAATCTTTTAACATTTCAAATACATAACAATCTTTAAAATTCTTCATGTTCAATATTCACAACTTTTTTTTTTGATTTTTTAATAATAAAATTTAAATTTGTCAATATTTTTCAGTTTTCATTTCACATGGCGAGAATGAAATTTATTCTCAATATAGAAAAAATATTTTTTATAGTAGAACTTTTCTACGATTTTACGCACGCCCTTAATATGATATTGAATTAAAATTTGATGTTTTTTTTAATAAAAGTTAAGAAATTATTGAATATTTTATTTGTTTTTAGATCATATTTTAACATTTTTAGTACATTTGTTATGCACCTAAAACATGCTTTTTAATTACATGAGCTTCCTGTCCCTGGTTATAAAAATTCGGTTGTTACAAATTCTCAAGCAAATACGGGAATAGCAATCGAAAATTTACCAAAAATCTTTGACACTTCTAAATAAATTGTTTATTAAAAAAAAAAAAAAAAAATTTATGTGTTGGAATTATTTAAAAGTAAAATTTATGCGTTGAGACTAAGAAATGGAAAATATGTGTTGTTATTTATTATCTGATGGTTATTATGCAGAAAATCATATCCACAAAGTTCAAGTCACATGTTTTAAAGTTTGTCGCGTTCACAATAATGGTAAGTGTAACTCATTGTCAAATATTTCAGCAAATTAATAGACTAATAAATTTCTTGCAGATAATTCTTTGTACAATATCTCAACCAGTGGAAAAAATATCTGCATCGGTCGTGCTGGTGTTTAACGTTGTCAAGCTGTCATTTTATACAGTATTCTCCTTCCCTGCCAATTGCTATATTTAGATATTGTGTGTCTATATCGAAATACCGATAACAATTTCGGGAAGAGTAATTTCGATCATGGTACCAATTTTAAAATTAAAAGTAGTCTAGTGCCTAAAATTTATCGATGGTCAAAGATTGAAATCTTATAATTGTGATTTTTATGAAAAAACATATGCTTTGTCGAAAAATGTACCAGTCGAATGACTTAAAGTTAATAACTAGTACCAATGGATATAAGAAAACGTTACTTACGAATTGTTAATTTTTAACCATCGATAAATCACGGATTTCATCGTATCCTAAAATGTATATTATATTGCTATTGTGTGTTTGTTTCACCTATTTTCATTTTAAATAAAAAAATATATGCAGTTTTTATTTTAAATACTGTTGAGTGTACCAAATTTATCACCATTAAATTATACAACTAAATTGTAAGATAGTTCATGAAACCGACAGAATTCGATTGGTAATAAAATCGGTTACCACAATGAATCTGTTTTTCCTGTGTATGCCAATTTTTAGGGCGATTTTTCATTGAGTCATTTTGCTGGGTATTATTTATAAATTTACTACAGTTTCTTTAGAAAAATATCAAAAAATAATGATAGCGAGAAAAAATATGTTTCTAGATTAAAAAAGAAAACATAAATAAATAATTTTTTCTGATCTTATTCTTTGAGACATTTAGCCTTTTTTGACATTTTTTAAAGTTCAGTTCTGCTTTTTTTTTTCTCATCTCCTGGCAATACTGCTACCAACATACAAAATTTAAGCAGAGTGAATGTTCATTGGACAAATGATTTCATATATCCCAGTGTGAAATACAAACAATAAATACAAGTGTTATCAGTTTTAATTATGTATAATACAATATTTAGACACTTTATTTGACTTCGATTTTATGGTAAATTTATGTCAACATTATTATTACATTCAGCCGAAATGAAATAAATAAATTGTTGATTACGAAATTTTAAATAAGTATTATTTGCATAAAAATACACTCAAGAAAATATATATGTAAATATTGAAAATATTTTTATTTTTATTTTTTTTTTTAAAGAAAATTTCTAAGATTCGAAATACTTAAACAAAATTTAAAATTTTAGTTCTAGATTGAGCAATCTTTAGTAAACAATATTAATAGGTAAGGCTACTTTTTTGATCTTTTTTGTGTCCACAGTATTTATCCGATTTTAAGAAAAAATATACCATTTGAAAGTTATTTGTCAACAGATGTGCACATTATATATTTTATTAAAATAGAACTCTAAATACAAAAATTAAATATTGTATAATCAAGAAAAAGTTTTTTTTTAATCTGAACTTTTTTTATTTTAATACGATGGGGATAGCAATATATTATAAGTAAAAATATTTCATTATATCAATTAAAATTGCATTACCTAACATTCAATTATTTATTGCTCTTTGAGTGTATTAATATTTATGTACCTTTATTGCAATTAATAACGTAAATAAATAACAATTTAAATTTGTATACCCTACACCACCATAGGTAGTTGGGGTATTATACTTTGGTGCTGATGTTTGTAACGCACAGAAAAAAATCATCCAACACCCACCCACCAATCGACTCAGAATCACTTTTTGAGTTGATCTAACGATGTCCGTACATCCGTCCGTCCATCTGGCTGGCTGCGCGGCTGACTGGACGGCTGTCCATGTAAACCATTTGCGCAAAGTACAGATCGCAATTTTGAATATAATTCAACGAAAATTGGCACGTAGGACTTTGATGATACAAGGCTGAAGCCTATTGAAATTGGTTGTGATCGATCCATTATTTCACCTAGCCCCCATACAAATGTTCTCCCGAAATAGGGGTTTAACGATGCAGAGAAAATTTGTATAAGTACAGAATTTTGTGAAGATCGGTCCATAATTGACCACAGCTTCTATATATAAAACGCAATTCAGAAAATCACTTTAACGTCCATAAATCACATACACATGTTAGTATCAAGCTTATATTCGATACACATAAGGATCGCTCAATAACTTACCATAGCTCCCATATAAGCCCACTTTCGGGAATCACCCTAAAGTGCAAAAATTCTTATAAATGTAAGTATAAAAGTAATACTCTATATTCGTATATTTTATACTTAGTAAAAGTATCGGTACAGAATTGTGCACATGTCTAATATAAGACCCCTCCATGAATCTTACATAATGATGTGGGGTATCACGTGGTCGGGGTTGACCAACTATATCTTCCTTACTTGTTCTTTTTATATAATAATGTTCACGCTTAAATAATACAGACATACTTATTATACACATTATGAATGTATTCAAACATTTATGTATATAAAAAAAATAATGAAATGTTTCATATGTAGAACACCAAAATATTTTCATAAAAAAGGTAAAAACTCAATTAAAAAAACAAACAAAAAAACTCATTTAAATTAAAATTAAATTTATGTCAATGTATTCTGAATGTGAGATAATAATTCAATTTTGTGGTTTTCAGTATTGTTGTGTTCTTTAATTTACTGTTAATTTAATTTGCACTGTAGGAAAAATACAACGAAATTTCAAAGCATAAAGTATTTAAGCCTGAAACAAAAATTAAACAAATTAATTTTATTATAAAAAAGTTGTTTGACATTAAGGTGTGTGAGTGGGTGTTAAAAATATTAATTTTTAATGTTAAATATATAGGGAAAAATAATACAGTGTGGTGTTAAATGCTTATAAAATACAAAAACAGATAATTTTATAATTTGTATTGCTATTTTCATTTTAAATAAAAAAAAAATATATACAGTTTTTATTTTAAATACTGTTGAGTGTACCAAATTTATCACAATTGAATTATACAACTAAATTATAAGATAATTCATGAAACCGACAGAATTCGATTGGTAACAAATTCGGTTACCACAATGAATCTGTTTTTTTCTCTGTATGCCAATTTTTTGGGCGATTTTTCATTGAGTCATTTTGCTTGGTATTACTTATAAATTTACTGCAGTTTCTTTAGAAAAATATCAAATATATATATATATATATATATATATATATATATATATATATATATATATATATATCTTGTCTAATTGGTTAAAAATTTTAGAAAACCGGACAAAGCATGTTTTCCATAAGCCTTATCGAAGAAGATGTAAAAATAATTCAAATCGAATAAGAAACAAAAATGCGACAAATGGTTAAAAATTGTCTATGTCAGAGGTACCCTATTTTGAATCCCAATACCGATAGATCGATAGATAATTTCGTCACTTAACTAACTGCGCAAAAATTTTAGAAAATCGGACAAAAATATATTGAAAAAAATTGGACCAAGATTTGGTAAAATTGAGATAGTTGAAATTTCAAATGCAAATAACTTGAAAACTATAAGAGATAAATAGCATATTTTTATAGGAAAAAATACTTGGAATCGGATAGGAAATAAAAATTTTTCAAACGGTTATAAATTTTCTATGTAAGAGGTACCCTATCTTGTACCACAATAGCTTCGCTCCTGGCGGGTATAGAGGGCTTCCTTTCAAACTTAAAATTGTACACTCCTCTGCTACGCCTATGTGAGTTTTTTTCTTTAAATCCAAAGAGCAGACTAGAAGTAACAGACTTATTTTCAAAAATTTTTAATTCTGCCCCACTATGTAGCATTATATGGAAAAATTGTACAAAATTAATATAAATATTAAAATCAAAATTAAAATTTAATTTTAAAATCAATTCGATCGAAGTATTTAATATAAATATGCTGAAATAAAAAAAAGATATTCATAAGTAAATATCGTTAGTGCATTGATAAAAAAAATATTAAAGGTTTCTCAAAACTTTTCAAAAGAGCAAAAACATGAAAACATATGAAGGCTTTATTATTTTATATGAATTATTTTGATAATACTTAGGAATATCACATCATATATTTAAATAAATTAATGAACAAACAATAAATTTATTGTTAGATATATTGAGCCACAATTTGTAGTAAAAAAATTTCTAAAAAAGTTAAAGAAGTACATATAAGACTATTTTTTGTTAGCGCAGCGATGATATATAATGAATTATTTGCTTATAAATTGGTTTTTAAAATCGTTTTGCTTATATTACAAAAGTTTCAATAAATACTATATAAATAATTAAGAATGTTCATTTAAACGTTTAAGTTACCCTTGTAGTGCAATATTATGTTGCACAATAAGTTACACAATATAAACAGTGCGAGTCTAAATAGTCGCGCAAATTTAAATTTCCATAAAATTTTTGACAGTTTATATTTTGAGTGTCCAAACTTGCACATATGGTACATGCATTTTTGCTACATATTTGAAATTTTGTAATTCGAAAAAAAGTTATTTATTTTGTTTTTAAAAGTTTCTACTTTGTATGCTAAAACTACTCATACAGAGTTTCGATAAGAGCATTTGCTAACAAGTTTAATGTCGATTCTTGTCGTTTTCTGACTAAAATTTTATCAAATGCTTATCTTTATATTCTCTTTGTCACTAAATGTTTATTTGGTTTTTGTCTCTGATAATGACAATTTATTAAGTAATTTGATTCAAAATTTATTACGAAAGCCTATAGTTGTCGATTCAATTGTGAAAACATTTAGTTACAATTTTTTCACCGTCTATTAAAAGAGAGGTAAAGAGTTGCACTCTAAAGTGTAATTGTTCCTTGTAATGCGGTTTGTAGTTCTTAGATTAACTAACGCCCAATTTTTAGCGTGGTTGTCAATTGGGATTAAGGATATAAAAATGGATCTGAAAATGCTTTACAAAGAGGTGGTTTGTGTTTCTTTGTTTAGTGGTGCGGGCGAAATTGGTTTCTTCTCCAGATACGTCAAATGTTCGCTATAGATAAGGATTGTTTTTCAATTTGTAAAAAAATTATATCCTCAAACATCAAAATAACATAAAAATACTCGTATTTATTTTTCAAGCTCCCATTCCATATATCTAGAGAAAAAAAGTTTTTCACCCTTCTGGGAGACTGTTTAGGTAGAACTTTGTGCTCTAAGTGCGAGCTATTCGATAAATATGTGTTCATTTAATTGCTCATTTGGATGGTTTTGCATTTTTAGGAGTAAATTGCGTTTATTCCTGCAGTCTTTCAGGACCAACCAACTGAAGTAAAATAATATTTAGTAATAAGAAGAAAACTGCAAAATTATTTATTCAGTACTTTCATATTCAAAAAAAAGTAAAAATGAAAAAAAATTATACTAAAATTTTTTTAAATTTATATTGGTTTTTATATTGGCAATATCGTATTTGAAAGTAAGGTATATCTTAGACCTAAACTGAAACGAAAAAATTATATTGATTTAGAGAGTAGCATTTATGACTACTTTCCGATGGAATCTAACATTGAGCATAATTCTTGACAACCTAAATGATGAACATTTCAAGACCAACTATCAGAATACAATATTTACGATTTTATCTACAAATATTTATTATTTTACTGTTTAGAAGTTTTCGTTTAGATTTTTATTTAATAATCTAGTTGTCATTCCATCGATTGCTATTAAATTTTACAGAAATTTCGATAATAATCGGATTAAGAAAAATCGCGTGCATTTTATTTCAATATTTAATGCTATAAAAAACTCAGCGAATTAGTTTTTTATTAATAACATTATAAAATTTCAAAATAAAATGCAATACCTTTTTAAAAATAATACAATTTTTGTTCCTGTTTTCCTGGAGATATAAATTTTTCCCGGGTATGCCAGTTCAACATTTCATATCTCCAAAATTGCTTCCTGTACTTTGTTAAAAATGTTTACATAGACGGATAGATAGACATCCAGCCAGGTGGATGGACATCGTCAGATCGATTCAGAAAGTGATTCTGAGTCTTACAGTATTCTTCAAGGGGGTAACTGACGATTTTTCTGTGCGTTGCAAACATCAGCATAGATGCTTAATATCCGAACCTCCAACGGAGGTGTAGGTGTTTGTAAACCACTGTGGGGCGCTTAAGTTGTGTAACAAAAAGTTTAAGAATAAAATTAATTATTTATATTCTTGCAAAAAACATTCGGTTTTTTTATATTTACTTTATTAACGAAGAGGTCATATACATACTTACCGATATATCATAGTTAAACAAGCTATCTTACATTGTCCAAAAAAGACAAATAATTTAAAAATATATTATTTTCAAATTTTGCTTATTAAGCCCACAATTATTTGTATGATTACTTTAAAACAACTTATAAATCTCAGCTTCAGCATTTTAAAACATATGGATTAAATTAAAGTTTTTCACAAATTAGATACAGTCTATTTAAAAAGGTTCTTTACTTCAAATTAATATCCATAAAACGACTAACTCAGAAAAGTGTTTTTGCTACAAAATGACTTTGAGGCATGTCTATTTGTTGATGTTTAATCTATATTAGAGCAAAATAAAGTCAAAGCCAAAAATAAACGTTTGAAAATTCAAGCTTTAAAATCAAGATTATCATCGAAATCAGTCTTTATTTGTAGAATTACTAGTTACGAATTTTCTACGAAGACTGCTAATAAAATTGGATGAAGAACATATTATAGAATATTTTAACTTAATAAGCGCGAGTTTTTATTGACTTTCATGTCATTCTCTGAAAAACGGACTAGAAATAACTCCTTATCATGGGAGAAGATGAATTAGAATTTCTAATGAAATATTCCCCTTAAATTCTCCAAATATTTATGTAAAAATAATTGAGCTAAAAAGTATATTTATATTATTTTTTCAATTTATCTAAAACTACTTAAGTGTAAACAAGTTAAAGTGCTATATATAATATCCATAAAACGACTAACTCAGAAAAGTGTTTTTGCTACAAAATGACTTTGAGGCATGTCTATTTGTTGATGTTTAATCTATATTAAAGCAAAATAAAGTCAAAGCCAAAAATAAACGTTTGAAAATTCAAGCTTTAAAATCAAGATTATCATCGAAATCAGTCTTTATTTGTAGAATTACCAGCTACGAATTTTCTACGAAGACTGCTAATAAAATTGGATGAAGAACATATTATAGAATATTTTAACTTAATAAGCGCGAGTTTTTATTGACTTTCATGTCATTCTCAGAAAAACGGACTAGAAATAACTCCTTATCATGGGAGAAGATGAATTAGAATTTCTAATGAAATATTCCCCTTAAATTCTCCAAATATTTATGTAAAAATAATTGAGCTAGAAAGTATATTTATATTATTTTTTCAATTTATCTAAAACTACTTAAGTGTAAACAAGTTAGAGTGCTATATTCACCTATGTTGGGATGTTATATAAAAAATTTTAATACATTTTAAACAACAACAATACAAGACAACAACATTAATTAAAAAATGAAGGCAAAGATTAATTAAAAAATGGTATTTTGAGTAGATCTACGCAAGAGCTCTCTAGCTTATATAGAGTTTTAAAAACTCAAAAACGCATTTTGACTGATATCTCAGTTACTAATAAACACATTTTATTACGCAAAAAAAAAAATCCAAAAAAAAATCTTTTCAGGTTTTCGGACATCTTAGGAAGATTTTGCGGACTTTTTTACATTCGTGCAATAACATATTCCAATCGTTTAACTTACTTTTCAAATGTCGACTTTTACTTCCTACTAATTCTTTTTCAACACATTATTTTTGACTGGTGTTGCCAGGAAGTGGGAAAAAAAGTTAAGAAATTTTAAAAAGGTCAAAACATGCTAAATGCCGCAAACAATAAGAGTAAAAAGAAGCTAATATTTTTTTATTGAAAAACTTATTTATTTTTATTTAGTGAAATTTGGTAAGAATAAAGACATTAACTGGTAATGCAAGTACCGAGATTTAGCATGATTTTCGAGACAGTTCGTGACTTCCAAATTAAGATAAATTTTCTTTATAAAAATACAAAATATATATGTCTATAAATAAAGGTAATAAAATTACTTTCAAAATGATGTATGAAACATATTTTTATGATTTATTAAATTTCGTAGCCGCGAACCTCAAAATATTTTTAATTTTGTGAAAAAAAATATATATGTAAGCGATGAAGCCTATATATTCTCAGTAAGTATCTTGCTAAGACTCTCTTATTTGGAGTATTAATAGAACGATAAGTTTCAGGTTTCAAGACTCAAATTGATATCTAAAACGCATCTTCAAATCTAATATAATATTTTTTATAAATGTTAAATGCTAATTTTTATACGTTTTTCCAGCTAATCATTTTCCAGTTTTATTACATACTTAAAACTGGAAAATGATTAGCTGTTATATGAATGTAGACGTATTTACCCATACTCTGATATGTATAATGAAATATAGCAGCCTAAATTCAGATCTAGGGTGAAATAAAAAAAACATTATTCTCATTAGTTTTTAATATTTTTAACAGATATTGTAATAAATTTAAAAATAAAACATATAACGACTGGTAGCAAAATGATCCAGTAAAAAATCTCTTACAAAATTTCCATAAAAATTTGGATTTTGGTGTAATTTTTCGTCATTTTTCCAACTATAATTCGTTTAGAACTTTTGATCAATTATTCGCTATTATAGGAATTTTTTAAAATTATGTTTTCTGTGGTTAACGAAATTTATTAAAAAATAATTGCCTGTAATAATTGAATAAATAAGTCCATAAAATTTGTAAAGTTATATTTGATTGGAAGATTGAAACGCCGCAAGCGAAAAGTTTACTTAAATTTATATAATCTCGTTTTTTTTGTGCGAATTAATACATAAAAATTCTTAAATGAATGATTCTGTAGAAATAAATAAGAAATTATTTTATTCTTTGTTAAAGTAATCAAATTTTAGTCCTTCTAAGGAAATTTTAAGAACCAAAAATGCTAAAAAAAAGGCTAGAAGCCAAAATGAAAATTTTGAAGCTAGAAGCAAAACAAAAAGGCTAGATTTAGCTTTAAAAAGGCTTAACTAGCAACACTGTTTCTGACTACAATTCAGAATCTAGTTTTTTTTTGTAATATTCCCAAAACTACAATAATTTTATTTTCCATTTATTATATAAAAGTTCACGAACTCAAAAATTAATAAATGTATTTAGATATTTCCTTAAAGATATTTAAAATTGTAACAAAATCAAATAAAATAAATAAAAACTAATGTAAAAACACATTATATACTAAGATTATCTCATGTTTGGTTATAGTTATAAAATATAAACAAAAAATATCCAGGGAATCCCCGCATGATTTTCGGGATTACGGTACTGAAAATTTTGCGGAATTCCCGGAAATTCCCGTCTAGGAATTTCTCGTGAAAAACTCTATGAGAGTTATATATACCGCGATAATTCGAACACTAAAAGATATCACATGTACTATTACTGTTATAATTTTTAGGCCGAGATTTCATACCAAAGTGCCTGGGTATATGCAATCATAAGCAGATGAAAATCCATATTATATTGAGCTTAAGTTATCAAGCGAATGACAACCTCATCAACCCAATAACTTTACGTGAGTATCTTGCATTACACTACGAAATTTTAACACTACATAAAAACAAACCTTATATGCAGCTGTCTTTAATATTGAGTAATTGTGGTTAAAAGTTGTGGACTAGGAAAAAACATTAAGAACTTTATTCATTTTATTCATATTCTCACATTAAAATGTAATTTCCGTTTCCCTGTACACTTAATATGTTTGCTTTCGACAAAATAATACAGTTAATTTATATTAAAAAAATAAAAATAAATCGGTTTTAATTTTATTACAAATAAGGTGTGTGCAATCGAGTATTTGTTCACTTTACACTGGTGGCAACACAAATTTATTGTATTAAAGTAGGTGTGAAAATTAATCAAATTTATTATTTGTTATTATTCAGATTAAAGTTCTCTGTTTTATATGTAATTCTTTTGTGCACTCACTATGTCTGTTTTTTTGTATAAATTTTATAAATGTGTCTCTTTTGTGCAAATTAATATGGTCTGGCTAATTTAAAGCGGCAAGATTACATTAATGTCGTCGTTATTAATTTTATAATGAACATTGTTATTGTTATTACTTTTTTTCTGCCAAATGAAAAGCAGCGCTAATAAAAAATTACGAGTGTAAGGAGACATTAATAACATTGGATATAATTAATTTAAGTCCATTTAAATATGGATATTGTTATAATTTATTACAACAATTAGCTTTACAATGAAATAAAATATTTGATATTAATGAATCACTTTAAAAACTAAAGCGATTAACCCATGCAATTTAGGAAATAATTTGAATAACACTTTAGGAAAATTGAAGTTGGAAATGAAAAAATCGTAAGGATAAATATTTTATTAAATTTAATTAGTTCAACTCAAATATCAATGTGAAGAAATTCAAAAAGTTATAATAAACTGAAATTAATTAAGCAAATGGTATTATACACATGTGGTCATTAAAATAGGTATTAATTTTTTTCTTTTATAAAAATCGGCATTTTTTAAATAATTTTTATAAAAATCTATTTGTTTTTGATTATTTGTAAACCTATAGTACTTACTAATATCAACCAAAAATCAAAATTCACTTGGCCATTAAAATAGGTACGGAACAATTAAACATCTTAAGAAAATTAAAATTTGTGATTTGGTTATTATAAACACATAACTTCCTGTGTATTCTACCCTTTCTGAAATATCTTTTCTATTTTATGAAATATGAAATTCAGAAATTTTCTCCAGATGTATTATTCTAGGAATTTTAAATTTTTAACTAAAATTTTAGAGTTTTTAGGTCTTGCCGAAAAATTTTATAATGATTTCAATCCGGTGGTAAAATTGGCCAACGAAAAAATGCAAATTGTTTACATTGGGATTAATCATTCACAGGTTTTTTGGACCATTATTTTACTGAAACCCTACCGAACTAAAATGCTTTCCTCAAGATCTTTTGATCATCTATCATGTTTTTCTTTTTTTTTTTTTTTGAATTGTATATCCTGTTTTGACCCTTCACTTCTGAGTTTACACACCATTCTTTGCATCCCAAGAATGAGAGTTTTTAACTTGGGTGTATATTATAAAAATCTATCTTAGTAATCTTAAAGTATCGTATGAGGTTAGGTTAGGTTCACTGGGCTGCTGTCTAATCAATAAGAGACAGCTCACTTGGGTCCAATTTGGTCACGTTGTGAAACCCTGATGGATAATGTGCAGCTAATTCGCGCGTCCATAAGAGCATTCGAATCGAACCAGCCCGAAGCATGTATGAAGGAATTGATCCATCTAATCTCAATATCAGAGTTTCCTGATAATATATGCATAAACGGACTGCCAAAAGTAGCAGTCCTAATTTCTGGCATGAGAGATGCTCTACTGTTTTTTCTTGACTCTCTGTACAGATTTGGATATCCACTTCGAATATTCTTAACCAGTTTATCGCCCTCTTTATTGCCGAAATCTCTGCTCGAAGAATTCTGTAGTGATCTGGCAATTTAAAGGAGATGTTTTTCCTATAAACAGGAATATAAACAACTCCCACCCAACCCCTTCAGCGAATTTATAACCGTCAGTATAAACCTTCACTGAACCAGCTCTTAATTCTGGAGCAACTGAGATTGACACTGAGAAGTCTTTGCGAAGAAAGGGTGTGGGAATACAATAATAAATATTGCAGGGAATGCTATTAAGAAATCCTGGAAGGGTTGCATGACCGCATCCACTGTCATTACATGCACCTATAGTCCTAAGCCTTTTCGCCGAAATAATGGCGATCTGTTTGATCATAAGGTTCACCGGCAGCCAGTTCATTAAATCAAAGAAGACTTTCGATGGAGTTGTACGAAGCGTTTCTGTTATGAATAGCGTTGAACTACACAGAATCCTATTAAAAATTCCTTTACAGGTGGATTTCTACATAGCCTTCCATCATACTATCGCTCCATACATAAATATGGGTTTAATCATCTTATCGAAGATCAATTTAATTCAACACCGTTTTAGCGTGGAAGTGGGAAAGGTGAAATCTTATATCTCCTAGAGAAGAGGAAAAGTTCCATATTTTCTGGATTTACGCTGAAGCCACTAATTGTACTTCATGTACTAATTAGACCCAGAGCATTTTGCAGACGGTGAGATATTGTATCCAGCTATTTTCCAAATACAGCTACCGCAATATCGTCTGCGTAAGCGACAGTCTTAATCTTTAGTGAATCAAGTTCCCCGAGCAATGAGTCTACGGTGATATTCTAAAGAAGTGGATATAAAAATCTACCTTGAGGAGTACCCTTATTTGCTACCCAGTAAATGGTAGACGCTCCTATGATCGACTGGTATATGCTCAGTCTTTCCAGGAGCATTTTGACTGCCTCCGAAGTCACATTATTAAAGGCCTTTCTATATCAAGGAAGGCCACTAATGCATATTCCTTATACTCGAGAGCTTTTTCAATATACCCTACGACCGAACATAATGCAGTCCCAACAGGTTTGCCCTTCATAGTGTGAAACCCAAAAGAAAATTACGTAAAAAATTAACTTATGCTGATAGCAATATCAGTACTTGGTGTGGCTTTCAATATGATAAGGACTTTAACGTATCGCTCAAAATAAAAAATAACTTGTTCTTAAAAAATTGCAGTGGAAATTTGTGATCAACCAAGCCAATAACTGTATCGAGTCCCTATTGAAATCCTTCGAAAAAAATCATATCGTAAAAAGATTCAACAAAATAAATCAGAATTTTGGAAAAAATATTAATTCTTTGTCCCATAAATAAGAAAATTATTCCAAAAATGTGCAGGACACATAAGACTATAGATAACTATTATAAAAATCACGATTTTCTTATTTACCCTTGCTTTTAATATTTAATGTAGTAAAAAGTGTGTTTCGGTATATATTTTAATGCACAAGCTAACTTTCATAATTTGTTCATATCAGTAGATCCTTAAGATGTTATCTATGTCCAATGAATTAATTTAATTAACCTAACCTTTGATACGAGTATATCAAATAATCAAATGAAAATTGTACTTATTTTAATTACCATATATGTAGTACATACGGACGTAAGTATATTTATAAGTTGCTAATAAGTTCTATTTCTATAAGATTGAACATAACGAGAAGAGTAAGTTCATTGAAAAAAATCTGTATTGGAAATATGTAACGTATGCAATGTATATGTTTAATAAACAAGAAAAAAAAAAGTACATATGTGCTTTAAATTAATAACACTGGTCGGCAAAAAAGTCCTCCTCTAAAGACGAATAGTTGAACTATATGGATTCTGATGTGCTAAACACGAATTTGCTTTCAATGTTTTCCCACCTGATTTTTTTATGGGCGTGTCTACTTTTCGCCCATAATTAGGCCATTACACGATTATATTTCACCATAACTCAAGACCGGTGTGTACGATTTATATAAGTGATACACCAAAAGATGTGGAATTAAAATGTCTTCAAGTTAACATAATTTTTTATATACTTAATATTTTCTGAGTAATTTAAGAAATAAGTGTCCGAAAACATTTTTTTCTTAAAAGTTCTTTTAAAAAGTGAAAACGCAAAAATGTTTCCATTTTTTGTCTTTAACAAAAAGCTGGTGGTGCTAAAAATAAAATAAGCCATGTGTCATCAAAATTGTTGCACAAATCTTGATTTTATTCACAGCTAAATGTAAATACCCATGGAGATATACTATTTGGCAAAAAAAAAAAAATCTTCATTAAACAAAGTAGGTAAACTAGATGGATCGAGTTAAATAAGAATCTGCTTTTATATTTTTCTAATTTTTATTGACATGACTAATACCTGATTCAGCGATCACACCTGTATAACTTGAGAATGGTATGTCAAATTTAGTTAGGTAGATGTCGATTAAAATTATATTCAGGTTATCTTTTCGGAGTTAAGGAGCAAAATTCTTCCAATTCCTCTGAAAAGTTTATATTTTCTTCGCCATTAATTTTCGAATAATTTCGAAAATATGGAGTAGAAAAATAATAATGTTAAGATTAAATTTTCGTCTGAATTCTGTAAATTTGGGGAAATATTAGACATGCCTATAAAAAAGACCTTATAGAAAAACCCTTAGGTAGATTTATGTTCAGCACGTTAAATTCAACCTATTTATTGTTAGTAAAAAAAAAAGTTTTTTTTGTTTGCCCATTGTGTGTCTTCACTTAATTTTAAGTGTACATGGGTGTTTTCACTTAATTGTGAATAAAATCAAGATTTGTGTATCAATTTTTATTTAATTATTTTATTCACAGTAATACCAACTTTATGATAATGTATTAAAAGCTGCACATTTTTGATAGTTCCATTTTGTAAAAGAAATTTTCAAGAAAAAAATTCTTCAATTTTATATAAAAAATTATTTTTCCGACACTAATTTCTGAATAACTCCGATACTGGAGGGTAGATAAAAACATAATTTTAAGATGACTTAGATATAATTTGCGACTGCATCTTTTAGTGTTTCAATTTTCCAAATTGGACAACCTCTTCTAGAGTAAATGGAAAATATACACGTCTTATTAAGGGTGTGATAAAAAGATCATATCCTGGTGGAAAGAAACTCAAAGAAGATTCGAGTTTAGCAGATCACATTCCACCTAGTTCATGTACTTTCTTTTTAAGGAGAACGAACTAATTTTTTTGCCGACCAGTGTAACATAATCTATAGCTCTGACTTGTAAAGACCACAAATATTTACCAAGAATTTGTGGTTGTAGATATGGCAAATGTAATTTGTTACTTAATTACTTTTTGACATAACATATTGTACAATATGTTATATATCTTTAGAACAATTTATAATTTATATAATATTAAGTGAATTATATATGTTGCATAGTAGACAAAGGGTGTAAAAAAAATAAATTAACTTTTTCGAGTGTAAAGTAAAACATTATTCTTATATAACACTAATCAATAAAATTCTTGTTTTCTTAATTTTTTTTTTTGTTTGTTATTGGGTATTTCTATAGACCGGACTATGAAAAAGTTACAAGGAGACTGCTAACAGCTTTATTTTTTGAAATATACAGTTTTATTATTTTGACAAAAAATTAATTTCTATCGAACACAATCAAATAATCTTTTATAAGATTTGCTTGAATGATTAGATTTAGGTAGATCTCGTTACAAATTCCAGCAGTAGTCTGCCATCATATGTGAGTCCCACCTTCCCTGATAACGCTCTTCCATTGTCCGAAGATCCTGATGAAATCTTTCACCCTGCTCCTGACTAAAATCACCCAGATTTTATGGAAATCGGTCTAAATGCGAGTGCGCGGAAGTGGATTTTTATGCCCTAGCTCTTACAAGTTTGATAGCATCGGCATGGTTTTCAGATTTAGACTTAATCCTGGAAACTTGCCACTTCACAAACTCTTTCATTATGCTAAGTTTAATATGAAGTGGTTGCAGTATGATGCGGTCTCGGCTAACTAAAAGCACGTTTATAAAATTTTTTGTACCAACTTTTAGCTCTTCTCACACTGAACAAATTTCATTTTTTTTTTTCTAAAATTCCAGAAGCTTTTTTCGGTACGTTCAGATCTCTTACTAAATCATTTAGTTCTTTCTGATTAAATCGTTGAGGTTCTGAAAGATTAAACTTATAGTCTGGATCAGAGTCTTCACTAGATGTATTTTTTCAGGTTCATAGAGATTTTTATTATCAGAAGATTTAGGTGTGCTGAGTTGTACATCTCGTGATTTTAACTGAGGTTGTTGAGCAGAAGATAAGTTAGATATTACAATTTACTTCGATTTTCATGGTTAATTCCGTTTATATTGTGAAGATAGCAGTCGTCATGATGGTTTAAAGGTTCTTGCCAAATCATGGGCGTTACGAACATTATTGCATCCCTTTTTCTACTGACCGTAAACATAGACCATATTACAAGTTTCTGGCAACCCATGGCTTGTCCTGATTACACATTTTTCATTTGAAAGTACTGATGATACGCAGTTTTCACAAAGTCCGATATAGATTTTCGATATTTTTCAAATATGTATGCACCCCAAATATAGCAAAAACAATTTAGATTAAGCACACAAAATTTTCCTGACAAAGCCATATCAAAAACAACAACAAAGTATAGTTAATTTTCCAATAAAAAATGAAAATCTAATTAAAAATAATAAATGAGGGTAGTTAGCTATAACTAAAAAACATAAGTTGTTAGGGAAAAAGTTTAATATTTGAATATTTTTAGGTGCATTTTTTGCAAGACAATGAAATGTCGATTGAGATAGATAAGTTGTAAACATTTTATTTTTGAAATAAAGGGCATCCAAATCCAGGTTCACACAAGGCAATTTTTCTTGCTAAAATTCTGACTTCGTGTGGGAGCGAGTGAGAGAAAATATGAAAGGGTACAAACTTGCTTGTATCTCGAAATTAGATCGGGCAGATTACAGTTAGAGCTCTATACTGTAATCTGCCCGATCACAAGTTTTGAGATTTATATTTTAGTATTATATAAAATATGGCATCGGGATCTAGGATACATATATATATATATATATATATATATATATATACGGGTATAAAAAAACTTTTGTCCCTCAAAACTCCGGCTTACGGTTCCTAATTCTTAATATTTTTTGTTTCCGGGAAATAAAATATAAAGATCCAGGGAGTTTTAGTAGAATAGTAGTATTTGGTATTAATACTATATCGCGGTGTTAAGTTATTTCGGAAGAATAATTTAAACAAAAGTTTTATTAAAAGATTCTGCATATTATAGCAACGGATTATAATATTATAGCTATTTAAAAAGTATTAAAAAAATATAGTACAGTCTTAATCTTTTCATCAAATGAAATAAGAGGACATCACTTTTAAGGAATATATTTTGTTCAATTTCGCTTTAACTTTCCAGCAAAAACTTTTGGGTTCTCGGTAATGGCAACTACTTATTAAAGTAGTTCCTTGGTAATAAGGCGTCATTATTATTTGCCAACACTATATTACATAAATAAATACTCAATAGTATAATAGCATAATAATATTGCTATCACGTAGATCAGTTGGCTAGAGCGCTGTATTAACAACCAGAACATTGTTGTTGATACTAATAGCATCAGAATGGTTGTAAAAAATTTTTTCACATATCGTCTAAAAAAATATTTTGTACCGAAAAAAATTTTTTGTCACTTGGAAAATTAAGTGCAAGATAGTGTTAGTCATTAGAAACAATTTTTTCGTTTTTTTTTTTATTTTTATTTTTATTTAGGTACATATTTTAGTCTAAAAATAGCTACATAAATTTGTGGGCAACGAACAAAAATAACTAGTTATTCAATTATACCTGCTAGCTTATCAGGAAAGCAAAGTTTTTGCTGTGTTGAATTTGGTTACCAAAGAAGGATCGAAGATTTATATATTCTCGATCTTTTTTTTCATCATTTATCATAAATATCAAAAATGTTAATTTCAGTACTTTAAAGGTTTGTAAAATGAATTTTTCTTATTTTTATTTTGAGAAATGTGATAACTGTATAGCTTTGAATTTGATTAACTTATTTATTTAAGTGGCCATAACTTTTGTTATATAAAAGATATCAAAATATATTTTTTTGCAGTAGGTTTGTCAAAGCTTGTATTTTAAAATGCCATATAAAAATTTTTTAAATATTTTTGTTAACATATTTTTTTTTGTAAGAATTTTCTTTAGTGGCGTGTATCTAAAAAAGTCCACCTTTAATTTCTTTTATATTTTTTTTTTTTTTTTTTGGTAGGAAACCTTATCAGTATACTTGCTACAAAGGAAATTTCAGAGAGGTCAAAATTTTTAAACTTAAAATGGAATTACTCTCATGTTTTATTTCAGTTGGACATAATTAAAATATTATTCAGTATAGACATAGACATATAACATCATCATTTGTTACAATTCCCTTCAAATATTACTATAAATATTTATGAAGTACCAAAAATAATCTCAGACATTATTGTTTCCTTTTTTCATTTAAATATCTAGAAAATTATAACACATGTTCCCAGTAATTTTATATACATATTGGCATTCAAACAAAATTATTTTTGGTATTAATGAGCTTTTGATATTTATTACTCGAATTAACTGCCCTCAATAAAAATGCGGCACCAAAAATATGGCATGAGGCATAATACTGTTTTAAAATTGACCATATTTATAACACAAAGAACAAAATTCTCATTAATCATATTTGAAATCCACTCAATATAGACAATTTATGATACAAATCATAAAAGAAGACTGAAAACAAAAACAGCATTATACTCAAAAGAAACATAAAAGAATACAGACTGTGATTTAAAGTCATTTTTGTTTCTGGCGGTTTTTGTCTTCAAAAATCATTATTGATGAAGTGTTACAGATAAACTTCAAGTTCAAAAAGTCTAAGTATTTTATTTTTTTATTTTTTGTTTTTAGATTTTTCATGATCATGAGTTTCATAAAGATGATATATATTTCATAAAGTCTAGGACATAATTCAAGGAAAGTATTATATTTACGTATACTTATATGAGTATGTATATTTTAATAAGTTTTTGTGTATATTTTGCATCTGATAAAGTTTTTTTTTTCATAAAAGTGTGTATCTTACGATATGAGTTTTAATAATTCATAAAGTCTTGCACTTGAAAACATTCAAAGCTTAAATGACATTATTCTTTGACATCATCTTAAACATGGTTGTAAGTGTGTGAGTTTTTAAAATATTTTGAGTTCATTTGAAAATAAATGATGATAAAAAATATATAATTGGAAGAATTTTTTTAAGACTGTGTACTTTATTATATATTTCACACAATTTGGTTTTCTTTGAGGCAAAAGAAACCTTTTTTAAAAATATTCAAAGAAAAAATGAGTAATTTTACTTTTTGTGAACTAATTACTTACATTCAAGGTATATAATATTACTAGTTTAACACGTAAAGAAAACTTTTAGAGAGCATGCCAAAAGTAAATGTTTATTTATATATTGAGTTCATCACAAGTTGGCCACATATTCCCAAGTCACTTCCCGCGCTTTCTTTCTATTTGACAGTAAAATATCTCTACAAAAAATATAGTACTAACTCGTCACATCATGACTGACACATCAGTAGTTCCCAGGTTCTAACATTTTATACAAAAGGACTTACCACTATAAAATGCCGTTGAACAATATATTAATGAAGAACAAATTAATACCATTTAAACACATTGTAACATGCTCTGAACTAAGCAATTAAAAGTAATTTGGGATAATTTAAGATAGTTGGAAGTTAGTTATAACTTTAGGTTTTCGTTTCACTTGAGTCCTTAAAAAAAACAAAAAATACAGAGGAAGTAGAGAAAGAAAAAAAAATTGAGTGAAAGATCTACACTATAGATTATCAAAAAGGTGAAAAATTTTGCAATATGAAAGAGAACATTGCAGTAAATATTGTCGTTGCTGGAGAACTACTGCTGAGAACTATAAGTGAGGAGTAACCAAATTTAAACCACCTACAGTCACTGTTGCCAGATTTACCGATTTATCTGCATTTTGACAATTTTTTATTCTAAAAATTCCAAAGTGCAATTTGACGATTTTTGTTCAAAAAATGACGATTATATGAAATGTTCACACACTTGTTTAAATCTAATTTTGTATTGTAGTAGTCAGAGAGAGAAAAAAGGACTTTAAGAAGTTCAAATTTTACTTCGAAATTCGTTTGCAATTTAACCAGTATTGTGAAAAAAAAATGTTATATTATGTACAAATGTATATAAGTGAAGTAGTTTTGATCATAGATAAAAAAATTTAAGAATGTGTTAAGTACTAAAAAGTACTAAATTGAAAATAAATCCAATACGTATGATTTTTTAGTCATTCTTTCAATTGAGTTTATTTTGCCGTAAATTAGGATCACCAGCCCACTTGACTTTTAAACAATTTTTATTATTATTCAGTATTACTTTTAATTGTGATTAAAGAAAAGTAAAAATTTTTGGCCGTTCTTAATTCTTAGTTTACGAGTTATGGATCTCTAAAATTTTGATATATTGAATATCTTTATTAATATATATGCGATTATAAATTATATAAATACTGTTTAAATGTTCCAATACCTTTTGAATGATATATAATATGACTATATTTATTAAATCCTTGAGAGAATTTATGCAATTTAAATTTTTTATTGATATACCGAAACTTACAAAATTTTACTACTTCTAAAAAAAGTATATTCCGCGAATAAATATAGGAGAAAGTACCAGATAACGGCCATAGGTCGGCTACACGGATGAACCTTTATTAACTTAAAAATAAATTATTTTTATTTTTAATCTTATATTATCTTCACTCATATTAGTTTTTGACTTATTAAAAAGAAACACACAATGAGTTTAAACATCATTGTTCACATATCATTTTATTGTGTTTTTCCTTTTGGTCTGTTTTTCGTTTGCCAAAATATTTTCACAAATTTTTGATTTAAATAAAAATTTCACACACACACACACACCTTTTAATTCAAAAAATAAAATTTTTAAACATACAAAATTTATGAACAAATATAATTTTCATTCATAATTCTTTTTTCAACAAAAATACTAAAAATTTCTTCTCTGAATGGAAATTTAGTATTATTTTTGTGTGTTAAATAATAAAACAACTCGAATCGAGATGTTTTTTGGCTTTGAAATATATGAAAAAACTAATCAATCTCTGTGTTTTTTTTTTTTTTTTTTTTTTTTTTGAGAAAACGGCTCATTTTCCGAAAAACCTCTATATGTGAACATAACATTAATTTGTTCCTACTTTTTAAATTTTGTATAATACAAGGGCGGATCAATAAGTTCGTGACTTTTCGAACTTCCCTCGTAGTTACGTGAAATGTTACACTACTTCCATCAAGTACCACCTGTTAGTAGACTACTGTCAAATTTTGAGCAAGTGTCGTCATTTACTTTGTGTAAAAAATACGATTTTTCCATTTCCTTAAAATAGGCATAGTTTGGTCAATAATTTCATCGTTGGAGCTGAATCTCTTTCCACCCAGCCATTTATTTAGGTTTGGAAATAGGAAATAGTCAGCAGAGGCTAAATCTGGAGATTATGGTGGATGAGGTACCAATTCGTAGCCCAATTCATACAGTTTTGCCATTGAGACTGCACACGTGTGCACCCGTGCATTATCTTGATGAAAAAGAACTTTTTTCTTGGCCATATGGGGTCGTTTTCTTTTTAAATCCTCATTAAATCGGTCTAATAAGTTGGCATAATATTCGCCGTTTATTGTTTTCCCCTTTTGAAGGCAATCGATGTGAATTATCCCGCGTGCATTCCAAAAAACTGTTGCCATCACCTTATTGCACGACAAACTTACCTTGGGCTTCTTCGGAGCATGTTCACCCGGAGAAACCCATTGTTTAAACTGCCGCTTGGTTTCCGGAGTACAGTAATGGATCCATGTTTCATCCACAGTTAAAAACTGCCGCAAAAACTCGGATTGCGGTTAAACAACTCCAAAAAATTCTTTGAAATTGTCACACGTTTACGTTTATGGTCAATTGAGAGCAAACGCTGCACCCATCTTGCAGACAACTTTCTTAAACCAAGCTGGTCATTTAAAATCGAAACCACACTGCCATATGAAATGCCTATGGCATCAAAAATATTACGCACTTTTACTCTTCGGTCGGCCAACACCATATCGACATTTTCGGGTGTACTGACCTCAATTCGCCGTCCAGACCGTTCAGCGTCATTTGTACTTGTGCGACCACTTTCACTTTTTTCCATTTTTAGAAAAATACACGAAGTTATATGTTTTTTACAGCTGACGAAACTTGCTCAAAATTTGACAGTAGTCTATTAACAGGTGAGACTTGATGGAAATAGTGTTGCATTTTATATAACTACGAGGGAAGTTCGAAAAGTCACAGACTTATTGATCCGCCCTCGTATAAAACAATGTTGGAAGTTTATTTTATAAATATATAGTTTTAAAACTTAATATTATTATTTTTTAATATGAACATAAGTAGCCAAAAAGATATGCATTTTAATTTTTCCGATCTTTTGACGATTTCAAAAATATTACGATTTTTTTCATCGAATTTATTTTATACTATAATTATACTATAGGCAACAGTGCCTACAGTGCCTTACAATGGCGCTAATAACTCATATGCTGTCGTTGTATAATGCAGTGAGGCTATTATAGTACCAATAATATAGCGCGAAGGGAAATCTTCGAGGAGAGGACTTGTATATATAAAAACCGAAACCGGTTAACCGGTTTTTACTTTTTAAAAATCTGACCGGTTTCGAATAACCGGTAAATAAATAACGGTTAACCATTTTTTTATGAAATCATCCTTCTTTTATTTTTCTTTACTAAATTAAATTATACTTCCCATTTTTTATATTTGCTATTTGAACCTTATTTATGACATTATTCATTAAAAGTATAAATTGTTTAAAAATAAAATTTTTGTGAAAATTTAATTTTTTTTTTTTTTTTGGGTAGTTTACATACAAATTTTATTTTGAAACAATTCGCTTGTTATACTGAAGCAGGCCCTTAATTATTTGAAATTACTTTTCATTTCCATTATGAACTAATAAAGTTTAAATTTCTAATATGGGATTTGAGTAGCACTGGACATACTAAGAACTGAGATTTATATTTTTATATTTATATTTTTATATTTTTTAATAGATTTAAACTAATTTTTATTAATAGAATCTAGGTATGGAGTAAATTTTAGTTTTATCGTATGTTACAAGAATAAGATGAATTCCAATAAATGAAGAATTCAATACAAAAATATAAAATTTGAGCATTATCATTTAGCTGCAGAAGAGCGATATGACTTTTAATTTTTATATTAAATATTTAAATACTTGCCAGTTTAGTCTTTTTAAGGCTAAATCTAGCTTTTTCATTTTGCTTTTAGCCTCCAAATTTTCGATTTAGCTTTTAGCTTTTCTTTTTAGCCTTTTTTGTCTCTAAAAAATGCCTTAAAGAGGCTAAAATGTTATCATTTCAACAAAGAAGAAAATAATTTCTTATTTGCTATTACTAATTGCATTTTTACAGAATCATTCATTCATGCAAAAAAAAGTCCAACTAAAAGTACTTAGACAAATTTTGTACAGTTACTAAGTTGACTATTATAATTATTTTTTAATATACTTCATCAACAATAGATTAGAGATTAATTTATTAATGTGAAAAATTACCAAAAAAAAAAAAAAAAACGAAAAATCACTTAAAAACATTGGGTAATTTTTCATATGAAATATAACCCAAATTTGTATGGGAAAATTTTAGTGATTTTCCATTGAGTCATTTTACTGTATGTTATTTATAAATTTATTACAATTTCTTTAGAAAAATATCAAAAGCTAACGAGAATGAGAAAAAATAAGTTTCTAAATTTTTAAACTTTTCTGGCCCTACTTTTTGGTGCATTTGACTTTTTTGACCTTTTTCAAAGTTCAATTTAGACTTTTTTCCCCATCTTCTGGCAACACTGATTATAAGCGTACTTCCTTTAGTACGAGTAAAAATAATAATTTTTAAATATTTATATTTTTAATAAAAACCATTTAACCGGTTTTTCTACATAAAACCGTACTCGAAACTGGTTTTTTAAAAAAATCGAAACCCGATTTTCTGAAGATGTCGTTTTTTTTGAATACACTATTTTCTGCATACACTATTTTTTGAATACACATTGACAGAAGAGGTGGAATATGGATTCGTACTTCTACTCGTTATGATAACTTCTGCAAAAGTCATTAGATTGAAATCGAAATCTTATGTCACGAGCTTCAAATTTTCAATGGACTGCTGCTGTCATTCTAGTTATCATGCACGTGGCTTCATTTTCCTATCTATCTTGTGCTAAATCTTACATTTTAGTATCAGTAAGCCGCATACAGGCATGGAAAAGGATGCCACAGAAACGATCAACATATATCTTCATCCTATTTTAAGCTTTCTTTAATAGTTAAACCGCAACACAATTACCTTGATTTGTGTCCTGTCTACGCACCCATATAAATGTGATTTTGCGCCATCTAATTCAGAGATATCAGACATTTATGGATTATATCAGAGATGGAAAACACACTAGTAAGGGACTTTATATCAGCTTGACTGTCATTAAATATCACGATATCTCTCGATATTATATCTGAGCTAATTAGATGCCCTTTACAGACCATTAAATCAGCCAATAGAATGCTATATTCATTTGGGAGTCTAAACACCATTCGTGTCTCAAACTCTTCAATGTAGGTGCAAGCACCAACCCCGTTCTTCATTTCATAACCATATATTTAGATACGGAGAGTTTCATTGGGAGAGTCTCAAGATGAATGGTTTGTGGGTACAGTAATCCATTAGTTTGGGAAGTACACTTTTAGTTTCCAGGATTCTGGAGTGCCCATATGGCTTATAATGATAACAGGCAGTGGCCATTAAACTCAACGCCATGTTTAGCGCAGGCTTTTTCTTCTATAGGTTAAACTGATATCCAGTTCAGCATTACAAATAATATTTTAATTGACATGGTATGAATGGCACCCGTAATGAGGAGTAATATTGTACACATTACTCCTTAAAAGGTGAAGCGATTTGAAGCTGTGTCAAGCGACTGCTCTGAAAGGCAGAATTGGTTTGATGACCGCTTCCATCAAAATAATCAAATAAAAAAATCACCCAAAAAATTTCAATACGTATGAAAAATTATTCAATATTTTGAATTGTTTTTTTTTCTCATTTTTGGACTAAATTTCCATTTTGATTAAGCATTTTAAAATTTGTATGTGATTTTTTGAATATAATTCGGAAATAGTTTTTATAGTTAATGAATTATAATTTAAAATTATAATAGACTTTTTGTATGAACAAATGCATAAAAATTCTTCAATGAATTATTCTGGAAAAATAAAATTGGTATTAAAAAATAAGAAATTATATTATTCTTTGCTGAAATATTAACAGTTTTATTCTTTTTAAGGTAATTTTAAGAATCAGAAAAGGCTAGAAGCTAAAATTTTTAGGATAAAAGCAAAATAAAAGGCTAGATTTAGCCTTAAAAGGCTAAACTCGCAAAACTGATAATGTGCTCCCAAATCGAATTAATGTTTTTTTTTTTTTATAACAGTCAACGTTAACTCTAAACACAGCTTATATAAAAATCTTGAGTTAGTGATTATTTATGACTATAAAATAATCTATTACCAAATATAATCTAAGAGTATATAAAGATTTTCGATTTACTTGATATTTATTAAAAAACATTACGAGATTTCGGTAATTATTAAAACTTTATAAGTAATCGAGACCTAAAAAAATGCCATTGCATTAATTTCAGAAAAATTATATAATTTTAAAAATAATGATGTTAAATATAAGAAATGCAAACAAACTATAGCCTAACTTTGATGCCTCGCATATGGGTCAATATATTATAAACTAAATAATTGATTATGGAATTATGTAGAGAAAAGTCTTCGCTTTCAAGAAGTGTTAATTTTTTTGTCAAAAATAATGTTTAAATATTAACTTTTTCTAAGGTTTATTAAAGAGTACCCCCCTTACGGTGTTGCTTTAGTCACTAGTTTCCCTATGCACGCACTTCTCAGTTTCGAATTGATGATACTGCTATTAAGCATTAAGGTGATCCATTCGTTTAAGAAGTTCGATATGAGTAATGATTCTAGTGATTCTTCCTTAATGGCCACAATCTTAATATTACTGAAGACCCCCTCTAAAACTTATATAATATCTTTGTTATTTCATATCAATAACTTTAAAAAATAATCTACCCTAATTTATTAATAATCTGCCGCATAGTGTTGTTGTAATAATAAACAATAATATATAAATTCTTAACCAAACCTTAAGGTATTAATATTTTAAACATATTTCTATTCTATAAATCTCATACATTATTCCTATACTAAACTTTATTTTTCTTTAAATTGTGAAAGCAAAACTTTTCACCTTAGAGGCTTAATTTTCCATTTACTTCCTCGAAAACTTCTTCTAACGATGTATTTGGCAAAATAAAATACAAATAGTCAAGAGATTTCTAACTATAAACCAAACAGTTTAGTTATTGTGGCTGTTGTTTTATAGTCATATCAATACTTTTAAATCTGCAAACAATTTTTTTGTCTTTATTTATTTCTATTATTTTTTTTTTTGGTGAAATTAGTAACAAATTCTTAAGAAACCAGGTGCGGTCATATATCTAACAAACTAATCTATTGGCAAAACAATAGAAAATAAAAAGAGAAAAAAAGAAAATACTTAAGCTGGTCATATAAAAAAATGTATTTGTAGCCATGCTTTAAAGTAAAACTTTATATAAGCATACATTCAGCATATTGGCTGAGACTAAACAAAGAGGAAAAAGTAAAAAAAAAGTAAATAAATTTAAAGTCATAATACAGTTTTAAAACGACACCTTAGGGAAATTGTTATAAATTATTTTTCCTATTGAGCTACATTTGGTTTTACTTACAAGCAGGTATTAAAATGTTATATAAATAATATTTTGGTTAAAAAAAGCATAAAGATATACTTTTGCGACCACTGCTTTAATTAAATAAACATCTAAATCCATTTATTTTATGCTAAAAAAACTTTACTACAAATGCTAGTACTCTCTTAGTTAATCAAAAATTTTTCATTTCATTAAAATGACAACTTTAATTGTGTATACTTAATTATATTCCACTTATTTCCCCCTCATTTTATTTACGAGTAGTACCTTAGTTTACGTTTCTGTACTTATTTTTGTTGAATTCACTTAATTAAAGTTTTATAAAAGCAACATTTTGTTTATTCCATAAAATAAAAAAAAAAATCTTAATAAATTGCTTTGACAACCAAATTCTGGTTACTTGTTTATTTATATTCAGGATATTTTAAAATAATTTTAACTGAGAAACCTTTAAAACCAGAGTTTTATTACATCTCAAATGCAAGCATTTTATGTTGAGTAACTGAAAACTTTTTTAATATTTATTTGTAAAAATGTTTTTAAATTTCATTAACTAACAAGTTTTTCTGTGTATTTTGTAAGCATTTCAATTAAAAGTATTTTAAATAAATCTATGACAAAGGAAAAAACATTTATTAAATAAAATGTCATAAAAAATACTTATTTCGTAAAAAGAACATATAGGAGTTATTCCATATAAAAATGGACAGAAAATAGCCATTGTCAGAATTAGCTATTAGTTTAGTTTCATACTAAAGGCAAAGATATACTGCCGTATTCAAAGAAAACTTAATATACTGTTAAGAAAAATGACTTAAAGTTTTAGTCATAAATGATGTACTTTAATTAAAACATTGTTAGCTTTAAATATTTTAAAATAAGTTCAACTCTAGTTTAAAGCTACTTTAAGATTATTTCTGTTTAATATATATTTCAAGAAAAAAAATTGTATTCATGCGTAAATTTTTGACAAAAGGGTCAAATGTTTTTAATTTCCGTTTATTAAGATTCATTCTGAAATTAAAAAAAATCGCCAGTATATGTAGCTATTTAAAAACGTGCAAACTGAATTCTGGAACAGGATAATATTACCGCTCATATATTCCAATTAAACCATTTTCTAGTAGAATCAAAAAGTCCTGATAATTTTTTTTTTAAATTAATATCATACAAAATTCTGCGATACAATCATCGGAATCTTTGACCTTAGTAGCCAGTGTTGCCAGGAGGTAAGAAAAAATAAATAACAAAGTTCAAAAATGGCTAAATACCCCAAAAAATTAGGCCAGAAAATATCTAACATGTCTTTCTTTTAATTTAAGAATTTAATTTTTCTCGTTCTTAATAGTTTGTTTATTTTTTTTAAGATATTGTAATAATTTAAAAAAAAAAAAACATAAAACGGCTACAAGTCAAATGACCCAATAAAGTTATATTTCATATCAAGAATGTCTCGATGTTTTGAAGTGATTTTTCGTCATATTTTACTATAATTTCTTTTTTATTAAACATTGGCAAATTTTTGTATGACTTTTCACTTTTATATATTTTTTAGAATATTTTCTTAATATTCTCTACAGTTAAGGAAGTAAATTAAAAAGTAATTATAATAATCGATAAGTCCATAAAATTTGTTGTTATTTTTGATTCGGCGAATGAAGCGAGGCAGGAGATTTTTTTTGTTTTTTTTTTTTTTTTTTTTGTTAAACATAAATAATTTATATTTACTTTGCAAATAAATACACAAAGGTACTTAAATACACGATTTCGTAAAAATAAGATAAGATTAGTAGTAGCATATAAGAAGTAATTTTCTTCGTTGTTGCATTAGTAAAATTTAACCATTTTAAGGCAATTTTAATAAACAAAAAAGACTAGAGAAAAGCTAGAAGCTAAAACGAAAATTTGGAGGCTTAAAGCAAAATAAAAAGGCTATATTTACCCTTAAAAAGGCTAAAATGACTACACTGTTAGTAGCATCGCAACGAACTAAATCTAATACTTATTTGAATATTTTTATGCACATATAAAAGTCAGGATCCTATTTAACTTTAAAAATAATTTCTTTAAATCTTAAACCAGAGACCAAAGTGTTGTAAGTTAAAAAAAATAAATCAAATTTTAATTGTTAGTTTTGATTTGTATTTTATTGTTTGAAAAATAAAAATTTATTTTGATTTTTATTTTATAACATAAAAATAAAAATTATTAAACAAAAACTTTGGTTGTCATGTCGTCGAATCAATGCCAGACCGAAATTATCCAAACCAATGGTTCATCAACACATTATTAATAATGCTAAATTGGTTCATTAGTTTAAATCCGTATAATATTGCATTAAACTACTAAAATTACAATGAAAAAAAATTAATGACATTTTAAATTTTTTGTTATTAATTTTTCAAGCGGTCAATAAATAGTTCAAAAAATTAATTTAACTATTTCTTATCCACATTTTTGGTAATTTGATTAAAAACCTGATGTACGCTTATAGGAATATGCACCAGTGTATATATATATATATATATATATATATATATATATATATATATATATATATATATATATTAAAAATGGGGCTTATTTTGATATAATCATACTTAGTCGATATTGAATCGATTTTTTGTTTAATTTACATAAATAATGTCCCTTTTCTTTTTAATTTTGTATTATTTATTATAGAAGGGATAAATTTTAAACCCAAATATCGCAAATACTTCGGAAAACTGCTGCCACCATTAAAGTCAGCGCAGTCGAATTAGCATTACCACTGAGGTATCAGCTTGTTAAAATTTGCGACTAGTACAGTGTTTTTTTTTTTTTTTTTTTTTTTTTTTTTGTGAAGAAATTAATGAGTTTATTTTTGTTTATTTATTTTTAATAAAAATCAAAAAATAAAAATCATAAAATGATTTTTAAGTTTTTGTAGCATAAAACAAAGGTCTTTTGCATTTATCGATATTATTGTAATTAATAAATATACAATATTTATGTGTTATTTATCATGTGTATGTGTTAATTAATCTGTGTGGATCCTTTATTTGTTAACAATAAACGAAAGGTCTAAACTCTGGAATGAAAAGTAGTGACTTTCCTAGCGACTTCAAATTAGTATAAACTTAGTATAAGCTTATAAATGATCTATTTGACTATGTTCTCATAGAAAATTGTGTTGATGTTTTTATTACTTCAAGTAACATAACGCAAAATTTCAATCAGAAAGAGATTTTCAAGGAATATCTGAGATTTATTTTAACTAAGTAATATAAGTCTGAAGTGATAGTTTAATAGTCAATATATGTCTGAAATTTTGTGCTTCTTCAGAAAGTTGTCATCCGATGGGCAGTCAAGTATCTTCCCCAAAGGTTCGCCATCTATGGAAAAAGGGTGTGTTTTTCCATAGCCGCCAAGAGTTAAAATAATGCCTTTCCATTTCCAAAACATGTTAACAAAATGCATTGGCTGCGGGTTCAGTAATACCTTGCGAAAACATGAAATTTCAAAGGCAGGTTGACTGCTGCCTTAGCGGAAGTGCCTGCAACTTTATTACCCTGAATCCCAATTTGTAAAGGAATCCAGAATATTTGAATATGATAAATCATATCATCATAAGTTAATTGTTATGTTTGTGTTATGATTTTTGAAAAGAACTCTAGATTTACTAAGGCTATCAGTGAAAATTAATACTCTTACAGCTTGTTCAGTTGAGATTTCTATGGTGGTTTTAATTGCAGATATTTCAGCAGTAAAAGTATCAGCATAATCCGAGCTTCATGGACAACCCCAAAATGAGAAGATGAATTAATCTCACGACTAAATATTACTTTTTGCCATTATGATATGAGCCATCTAAATACAAAATAGTGACATTAAAACCTAATGTATTGAGAGATGTTGATTGGTCTTTGAGGAATAGATGATGGTGTTACATTGGAGCAGTTAATATGTTAACATAACAGATCAAGAAGACCGCCAGATGGTATAATAATGCGTCTTGCTGCCATTGCAATAGTTAAAAGTTTCTGAATAATTTTACTTAAATTATTTATTGAATTTTATAGTACATTTGAGCATTTTTATTTAAATTTTTTATTATTTTATATCGTATTATAAAACAAATTTAAAATTTAATTTAATTTAGTGAAAAAAAGGACTGTTAAATTTATGAATTCTATGAATTATATTATTTACAATATTTATAAATAATATAAATTAAATAATAAATATAAATAAAATAATTAATAATTGCTTAATAAATTAAATAGTTAAATTGAATTAATTTTTAATCTAAAATAGTTTTTGAAAGGTAAAATTTTTTCATTAGCTATTTGTAACCTTTATTAATAATGACTTCACTAATGCTTTAATATCAATGAGTTATTGAAGAGTTTGAAAGTAATTAGTTCTTATAATGTCATCTAGGTAATGGCTTACTGAAATGCCTACTTGTAATAATATAGGTAAGTAGTTGGATCTTATGTTATCACCGTGTTAAAATAATAGGTTATTCAGCTAATGTGTAAATGGTGAAGAGACATTATATTAGCCTCTTAACTCAAAAAAAAAAAAAAAAAAACACTGTACTAGTCGCAAATTTTAACAAGCTGATACCTTAGTGGTAATGCTAATTCGAGTGCGCTGACTATAATGGTGGCAGCAGTTTTCCGAAGTATTTGCGATATTTGGGTTTAAAATTTATCCCTTCTATAATAAATAAATAATACAAAATTAAAAAGAAAAGGGACATTATTTATGTAAATTAAACAAAAAATCGATTCAATATCGACTAAGTATGATTATATCAAAATAAGCCCCATTTTTAATATATATATATATATATATAAATATATATATATACACTGGTGCATATTCCTATAAGCGTACATCAGGTTTTTAATCAAATTACCAAAAATGTGGATAAGAAATAGTTAAATTAATTTTTTGAACTATTTATTGACCGCTTGAAAAATTAATAACAAAAAATTTAAAATGTCATTAATTTTTTTTCATTGTAATTTTAGTAGTTTAATGCCATATTATACGGATTTAAACTAATGAACCAATTTAGCATTATTAATAATGTGTTGATGAACCATTGGTTTGGATAATTTCGGTCTGGCATTGATTCGACTAATTTTTAAAGAAAATCACTGTCAATTTCTTCTCAGGCTTGTTTAGTTTTTAGTTTTAACTCCGCTATTGTCATTATGGTTTCATTCCCTGCATTTCTTCCGTAAACTTTGCGGGCCATATACCTCCACAGATTTTCCATTGAATTCAAATTTAGACTGCAAGCCGGACAGTCCAATAGTGGAATACTATGTTCATTAAACCACGATTTACTTTGATTCGAGACATGGATTGCAGAGTATTCCTGTTGGAATATTCAATCTTCATCCATAAATGAGAGAAGAGCATCATACAACATTTCATTATAAATTGCACTGTTCATTTTGAGTGGAACAAAACATATTTTTTATTTTCCTGCAACAAAAACGGCTGCTCAAATTATAACACTGCCTCTACTGAAATTGCTTTTCGACCTCAAATCATGCCAATAGCAAGAATATGAATCGGGACCATCTAAATTGATTTTTTTTTTTTTTTTTTTCATCAGAAAAGATCATTGTCCATTTCATGTATTTGCGCAAAAACTTTAAACGATTTTCCTTATGATGATGTTTTAACATTGTCTTACTTTTTGGTTTCCCACATTTTATGTTACCATCTGTTCGCCAAATGTGTGCAACATAGGAAGGTCAAGTTTATTTTTATTTGTGTAGCATTTAATTTATTGCGGGTGGCTTCTTCTTTTACTTTATTAATTTGACTTTTTGTTAATTTTTGATTACCTTTTGTTAGTTTCCGCACTCCGTATTTATCATCCAGTTTCTCTGTTAAAACAGTCTTGATCACGAAAAAATTGAATATTAATTATTTCCTGGTCAGTAAAAAAGTTCCTGATGAAATTTCCCAATTAAAACAAAAATATTTCCATAAACAAAGATGTTGTCATCAGAAACTTAACTTAAATGAAAGAAACAACTAAAACTGTTATTTTTTTTTTTGCAATAACTTTTTAGACAAAATAGGAAATATGCTCTGATTGCTTAATTAAAGAAAACAACAAAACCAAGAAACAAATATTTCTTATATAAAAAAATACCATTATAGCACGAGTTACTGTAACAACATAACTATGTTTTTGGTTAAGAGAAACGAATATACCTCAAATAAAAACAAACATTTTAAATGCACTGGTGCATATTCCTATAAATTGGTAACACTACATAGTTTGCTTACGGAATTGTAGCAATTTTTTTTTTGTTAGATTAAAATTTTGTAATTTAGTGTTTAAAATATATTTAATAAGAAAAATCCATGATGCTATACTTTAGTAGAATCTTAACTGTTTATTTTGTTTAAGTTTGGCAACTAATTTTCTTTCAATCATGTTAAAAAAAATAAGTCTCATTTTCAAGCACAATGTAATTAATGAACTCGGCCTATAAATGTGAAGCTATAATTGCCATGAAAAATCAAACTTCTCAAAAGTTTAGTCAATTTATTATTTATATTCACTTAATTTTCATTATACAATATTCTTTTAAAAAATAATATAATTTTTTTTCAATTTTGTTATATGTATCTTCAACTAAAGTTTCTTATAATTAAGTTTTACAAAAAAATAAACTTATGGAACAAATTGACATAACTTTATTTGTCATTCGTTTGTAAGCTTAGCTTAACTTTTAAAAGAATCTACCCATTGAACGGTTTTTGTATGTACAACATCCGATGAATTTAAGGCGAAAACTTGACACTCGCAGACAATTAAAACTTTACAAACTTTGACAAATCTCCCAGGGATAAGACGACAATAAAAAAATAAAAAAATATTTTATTCTTTTTCAAGGTTTTCGACTTCTTAAGAAGTGCAAGGAGAAGCATTTAAAGTGCATAGCATACTCTCGAAATTAAAATGGCAGTAAAAACTAATTGTTAGCGCTAAGACACCTAATAATAAATGTTTTACAAACTGTTTTCAATCAACGCTAGAATTTAAACAAAAAAAAAAAAAATCATTACATTTGTTTATCTACCAGCTTATTTTCCTGAGTGTTTAAACCTTTAAATGCAGCAGTCGTTTAAAGAACCAAGAAAGAAAGATAAACGCAAAAGAGAAACTAAAAAGGAAGTTTAATCCAACAACTTTTTCAATTAATTTCGTTGTTTAAACGTTTGGACTACATGGTATTAACCCAAGACCTTTGTCAAGTACACACATTCATACATATATACACAAACAAATACTCAAATGTATATTACGGCACATAATGTGATCTTAAAGTAGAAAAAAAACTTACTTGTTGTCATTATCATCATCATGAACGTAATAATTGTTATAAAATAAATTTAGAATGAATAAAAGAACGCTTAATACTTACCAGCCCCTATGTCTATCTACCTTTCTGGCTATTTACTGGTTTAGTTTAACTGACTTTCATTTAGCCAAATGGTCTTTAGTCAACTTTGTAACTCTAACTAATGCTTGTTTATACTTCTATCATATGTTTGGAAAATTAACCTGCAGCGACCCATTTAAAGAGTTAAACTAACAACATACCACAATAAATGTTAACTTTAGAAAATAAACTAAGGTGAATCTGTTTCCCCACGTTGCGTTGGGCCTACCTTTTATATAAACACTTTGTCAGATGGACAGTTGCTGCTTTTAGAACAGACAGACATTATGTTTAAATCCAAATGTAATAAAGCAGATTGCTGTGATAACAAAGTTGGTTAGATTTTTTTTGTTTCATTGGGATTAAAATTAATGTGACCATCTGAGGAGACAAATAATGGAATAATAATGGACGTAAACATTTGTAAATAAAATATGGGTTATTTAATATTCAGAAGTCCTTAGTTTGATATTAATATTACAATAAATCGACTCCATTAAATATTTGATATTTATCAATCACAAAAAAGTTTAAATTTAGAAAAAAAAAAAAATCTAAAATTGACTAGAACTATAACAAATAACTTTCAAAGTATAGGAGCAATAAAACCTGATGTAAACAATGGGATACTTCCAAAAATATGTCTTTGTATTAGACATTTACAAAAAATTTCCGTTAGATTATTGCTACTGGGTCAATATTTTTCTAAAGGAGAATAAAACATGTTTCACTAATGATGTCTTTTTTTACCTTTTGTGTGATTAACATTAAACTCGTTCTAATCACATCGATAATTTATATTTTATTAAGTGATAAAATCCGCTGTTTTTTGCCACTAGATGGTGTTGATATCCATATATCGCGTAACACTAATTCAATTATGTCAAACGAACATGCGTTTGAAAGATGACATTTTAGATTACATTTTTAGTCACTCGCTCAAAAAGTTATATTGATTTGAAAATGAGTGAAATATTTTCCGCCATTCCAGGCTTTGAAGTCGTTTGTGGAGGGCTTCCGGCCTTGGACAATGATTTTTTTTCGTTTTATATGAGAATTCAATTACCATTAATGGTCCACTTCAAAAATAGTTTGATTTCGTTGCGTTTCGGCTGCGTTTTTCACTGATAGTAGTTCAGAAGATACAGATTTATTACCAATCTTTTCTTGATGGGTTCTACCAGTGCTGCTCAGTAAGCGCTATTGCATCTCAATTCCATTGACCTATTGCACACAGGAATGGTTTTGAAAACCTCCATCAGGATTAAATCAAAGTGGAGGGATTTGGATACTATTATTTGCTTTATGGCAGTAAATTCATGGCAACACATGAATTATGTTGTCCCGATTGTTTGTTTCGCAACCGATTTTCAATGCACTTTCCTCACCTTTGTTCTAGACATATATGAGATAAACTTCTTCGTGTTGGTGTCGGTAATGGAATTTACTGTAGGGAACTTAATTTCCACATATCCTTCTGTCTACTAGTATCCTTCCAAAGACTATAGTATCTTCCAAGTAGAAGTAGTGGCTATATATAAGGTCGTTCAATTCATTGAAAGTAGGAACATCCGTTACAGGGTTATCAATATCTACTCAGATAGCCAATCGGCTATCAAGATTTTCACGGAACCTTTCATCTGTCGTCAGAAATGGTCCCTGACTGTCACAATACAATACAATATTTAATTCATTTGAATACAAGGATAAAATGACATACAGCGTAATAATTTAGCAGACGAGCTCGCTGGAGAAGGTTCAGTATAAGAAGAAGGATTCCAAAATCTTAAATTCTTCGAAAGGCAAACGATCATTGGAGTGTTTTGAACATAAGTTTCCAGAAGTCTTTGATGAGAGATCAGTGCAGGTCTTTATACAATCGCTCTCGAGAGATAAAATCTCTCTATTATTCGCCATTCATTTGAATTGTTGCCTTATTGATAGGCATGCTTTCAGATATGGGGTAATGCATAACGATTTTTACAGGAGCTGCGACGACGAGCAAGAAGAGGAGTCTAATACTAAAATTATTTGCTCGTGTCCAGCTGTGTCGGAGGGAAGGGGACCTATCCTAAGTTAAGCCTTCTTTGATAGTATTGCCGACATGGGTAATCTGGACGTTAGGCGAATATTGAAATTTTTTAAGAGTTTGGTATGATTCGAGGGCTATATTTATATGTATTTTTCTAGCTCTATACTTACGATACCACAAAGGCCTAAATGTTTGCTGAAGTGAATTTGGCCTTGTTAATGTGGCTGATATAGGATTCCTCTCACACAGGTATAAAGGGTGTCTTCACATTTCCAATTTACGAGTAAATCAAAAGAACCAGAAGATCTCACATGACCGAAACATATTCGCAACTAAACTCTAATAAACAAGTTAACATTTTGAGAGAACATTAACTAACGTTATCAATGTTAATGATAATTATATATGTTGTTGCATCATCTGGCTAGTTGGAACAACAATGGTGCCGACGAAATTTCCATGCTGATGTTAAAGAAACTTAGCGAGCGTTTAGTCAAGTATCTGTCAACACTGTTTAGCATATCAATGAGGAGTCTAAAAAATCGGTAGCGTCATATCTGTATTGGAACCCGAGAAAGACGCAAGTGATGGACGATCTTATAGGCCAATATCTCTTCTATACCTGTCGCGGAGATTTTTGAGGCCCTTCTTCTCCTCTAGATGACCTGTCAACTACCAGGACCTCACTACAAGTATGGATTCTGTAAAACAGATAACACCACTACAACATTAACAACTGTAGCCAGCAGAGTTCATGTGAATTAACAATCCTTATGGTATTTGACTTTCAAAGGCTTTCGACATCATCAGTCACGTCACACTGTTCCCGAACATCCTACAATCCACAATGCCAAACAATCTGAAAAGACTGAGTCGAGTGTATAGTTTTGAGACAAATATTCAACAGTAAAATCCACAATTTATGCACTGCTCGTTCCTTGAAATTATCTCCAGCGATGTTTGACAGTAACATGAATTAAGGTTATAAAATTGACCTTAGACATTGTGTTCAATCGAGCACAAATTACGACCACAAACCTTCCGAAGATTATTGGAATCAAATGTGACTACTTTTTACCTCTTCAGCTCTTGCCAAAGCAATCTCGCATAAATTACTAGAATGGCACGTCAGCAGTTGTAGACAACTTCGGGGCCTGTCAGGAAAGGCTTTCGTATATATTATATAAGAGGAGAGCATATAAATGTATATATATGCAGGATCCACTTGATTGAAGCTCGTATATGGCAGCTTTAATAGGGAAGCGAAAAATCCGCCGCGAAAAATGGCCGTATTGTCACAAATTTATGCCCAGCTCGCGGACAGGGCTAAAGCTAATTTGCTGTGTCTAATGGATTTGTGGACTCATTTGGTAAAAGTAGACCAGTTTCTTGGCTTTGGCCTTCAAGCTAAAATCCCCAATTGAATATTCATCATAACTAACTCATTTTTTAAACAATAATTTTTTTCTCATATAAAAAATTTATCCACACAAAAAATACCTCATAATCGGTTCCTTTAGTTACGTTATGTTAAGTCTGTTGTATTTCTATGTTTGTTAACATGTATGTAGTTGGAAAATTGTAATTGATTGTTTATGACCTCCATGGTTGAAGGTCAAGTTGACTTAAAGTGTTTGTATTTCTTGTATGAGCAAGGCGAGGAGTGGTAGAAAAAAATCAAGTAATACGAGAATGTATATACTGTATGTTGTTTGGTCGTGCATTACACTGGTGTTGGCTTATTTTTTTTTCAGCCATTCCATTTTTAGTTTTGGTATTTCTTGCTATATTGACACTTCCTCTAGAGTGCTTGTAAAGTGAAGGTGTCATACATACTCAGGCATACGTATCTACTTACATTTATAGTTTTTGGTTACATATCTATATATACATATGTACACTTTACATAGATCTATGAATAAAAATCCATACATAGTGTTGGTAGCAGAGTGTTATTGCTCTCTTACCAAGAGCTTGGTAGTTGTCTTGCAGTTTACATGTACATACATATATTACACAATTACATACATGCAACTTAAAACTCTTACGTACATACATATAAGCTCATGAAATTATGCATACACAGTCTATATGGCCCCTAGGCGCATAAAGGTTAAAGAGTTTATATTTTAACGAGTTGTCATACTTGGCTCTGAACAAAACTGCAATATGCAAAAAATTAAGCAAAAAATAATAAATAAAATACACGCTGCAACAACAAATATAACTTGCAGCAGCGACAAGAAAAAAAGTAAAAGCCAAGTTGTGATTTGTTACCACAAGTACTACTTGTTTAGATGAGAATCACCAGCTTAAGAAGAGGATGATGATGTTGCTGATTTTGTATGTTTTATAGGTTTTTTTTACAATTTCTCAAGTATCATGCCAGCTTGCTTCATCCATCATACACCTGTTAGGTGTGCCTTGATGGGTGAGAAAATTTCAAGTATGTTTTTTTTCTTTTATTTTTCGTTGCAAAAAGGGTAAAATTTAAAGGCAGAAATTGTTTCTTTAAAAAGTGTAAATAGTATAGGATTTTAAAGGCGATTGGGGGATAGGAGAAAACATAATGATTTTGTAAAGCTGTTGAAGAATTTATTGTATTTCAATCAATTTAAATTTAAGCTATAAATTACAATTACAAGTAAGGTTTCAAAAGTAATATTAAAATAAATAAAATTAGGGATGGTAAGACAAAGTTTAAACGAATCTTTAATATACATAGGTAACATATGCGTGCGAATAAAACATAACACTCAAATATTGATACAAATACATATTTTAGGGTGTTTTTTTATAAATTCATTACATAAAACAATATAGGATAAATTAATGATTCGATATAATTTTTTTTTTTTATTTTCTTTCAAACACCCTCCATTTTTTCTTTTTTTTTTTTGGATCCAGCTGTACACTTGTATTTAAAAATTGTCAATGTTTTGGGCACAGCATTAGTATTCCTTTTTTGATAAGGGCACAATATCTTTCAATTGGCAGAAGTTCTGTGCAGTTTGCAGTGTAGACAATTTTTGGGGGAAAAAATTATATTATGTTCACTGTACTATCCTAAGTACTTTTACGGTAATGGTCAGAAGAATGTTGAGATTTTATGTTTTCTTATAAATGAAAACAATCTTCTTTGATTCTTTGACACTCTTTGTTATAAATATACGCGTTTATTTTGACCTATGTTACATACAATTCACTTATATACATAGCTTGCGAAATTTTTATTGTTTTTTAGTACGGAACTCTTCTGGAACATATCCTCTAATATCTCTGAATGTGTCCAAGAAGCTGAGAGAAGTCGGAAGTTTCATCATCCATTACACAACATTTGAACTTTAAAAAAAAAATTTTTCAAGCTCTTTTTAGCTTCAGCATTCTTCTTTGCGTTTCTATATGCTATTTGTTCATTTGTTTTAAGTTCAATATTGGCTTTAATTCAGATGAGCTTAAAAGGTTTCAAAAAATTTTTATGTGTTTCCTCTGACTTTGCACTGTGAAACAAATATACAAAATATGTTGAAGGTTCATATCAATATAAAATATGGAGTATTTGTTAAAGATATATTGATTACAAAAAGAAAAATAAGTTATCAGCAGACAAAGTTATAAACAAAACCATGTGTTACATTTTATTCGAACGCACACTTTATTTAATTTAATCGATATAGAAAAAATCTACTAAAATTTTAAGTTTTATCCTAAGTAAAGGTAAAGTGTTATTAATAGGTAATATTTATCAAACCTAAATTACTTTGAAAATTATTTAAGTTGCAGACATTTTTCAATATTACTAAATTAGAATAAAAATGTTTTATAAAGAAACAATTTTTTTATTTTATTTTATTTTTTTATTTTCCATTGGTCAGCCTTCTGCAACTTACGATTAAACCTTTTTGATACCACTGATAAAAAATATCATTTTACTAGTAACTTCGAAATATTGTACACGCTTATCAACTCAACAAGTTGACTACATGAATTGGATGACAACTGGAAAAACTGGGAGCGTAACTCAATTGTTTTTTGTTATCATAGAGTATGTCAATTATGACATGTAAATGAAAAATATTTTACACTTTCAATTCCAAATATTAACGCCACTGTAAATATCTTCCAATTTATTGTAAAATTTTTAATGGTGTTTTTACTTACGGCTAGGGTATACTTAATCTGTCCAGATTCTTTGAAGATCTGTTTCCTTAATTTATTCCACAGAGCTTTCTTGTTCCTTCGTAACACGAGCAGCAAGGAGTTCAATTTAATGGGAAACGATGGCTACTGATAGGATACAAAAAGTATATTTTTATATCCCACACCACCATAAGTGGTGTGACTGTCACAACACAAGGACGAAGCCTATTGAAATTGATTATGATCGGTACATTATTTCACTCAGCCCCCACACAAATGTACTCCCGGAATAGGAGTTTAACGATCATAAATGCCTTAAATATAGCTATGTATGTATGTAAGGAAGTTCTGATAAGTATCAATCCTTGTGCCAAATTTCATGAAGATCGGTCCATAAATGACCATAGCTTCTAATAAAACCCTCTTCCGAAAATCAATTTAACGTGCATAAATCATATACACATGTTAGTATCAAGTTTATATTTGAAACAAGTAAGTTTTATATAAGTAGAAATTTTGTGAGGATCGCTCCATAATTTGCCATAGCACCCATATAAGTCCACTTTCGGAAATCACCCTAAAGTGCATAAATTCATATAATTGTTGGTATTTACGTAATATTCTGTATTCGTATATTTTATTTTTCACTTAGTAAAAGTATTGTCCACATGTCTAATATAAGACATCTGCACAAATTTTGATGTACATACACAATGGTGTATGGTATCATATGGTCGGGTTTGACCAAACATATCTTTCTTACTTGTTTCTTTTTTTATACACAAATAAAACTTTTATGTGAACAAATCTTCTATGTTTGTATTAAATAAAAAGTAATTATAATGGAATCATTGTTTTTTAAACAGTGAATTCGGTTATCTAGACCAATACTATTCATTCGTAAAATTATTAAAAAAATTGAAAGAGAGCATCTTATTTTATTTAGTATATACGTTTTAAGTAGAAACTTTTAGGTGGTAGCAATCAAAAATATATTATAATCAATTTGAAATTCGTTATTATTATATATATATATATATATTTTTTACATGTTAAACAAACTAATACCAGGTGCACTGCCCACCCTCAGATATTTCTTCAACAATAATTTTCTTGAAATTCAAATACAATTTTAAATATCGCACTAGCTCTACTTCATTAATGGTCACCAGTGTTGCCAGGAGGTGAGGTTAAAATGAACTATAAAAAAAGGAGAAGAAAGGCTAAATGCTCCCAAAAAGAAAGCCAGAAAAAATTTAGCTTTTTTTAATTTTAAGAAATAACTTTTTCTCATAAACATTAATTTTTCATATTTTTTTTAAATATTTTAATAAATTTATAAATAAACTATGAAACGCCTCTCATCAAAATAATCCAATAAAAATAACACAAAAATTTTATTATAAACTTGGGTTATATTTCATTTGAAAAATTATTCAATACTTTGAATTGTTTTTTGTTATTTTATGACTATAATTTCTTTTTGATTAAGCTTTTCCAAATTTTTGTGTGATTTTTCATATTTATAAGAATTTTTTAAAACTGTATTCGTAAATAGTTGATTAATAAAGTATAATAAAAATAATTATAATAATCTATATATTAAGTCCATAAAATTAGTTAAATTATTTTTGATTTGAAGAATGAAACGTCGCGGGTGAAATTTTTTGTCAAATGTAAATAATATATATATATATATATATATATATATATATATTTTTTTTTTGTGAATAAATACACAAAGATTATTAATTGGATGCTTTCGTAAAAATAAAATTAGTATTAACAAATAATAAATTATTTTCTTCGTTGTTAAAATTCTAACATTTTAGCCTTTTGAAAACAATTTTAAGGATCAAGAATGGGTAGAAAAAAAGCTAGAAGCTAAACCGAAAATTTTTAGGCTAAAAATAAAAACTGCAAGATTTAGCCTTAAAAAGGCTTAACTGCCAACGTTTTCATTCTGATTTTTGTCTATTGGACAATGAGTTAGATCTAATTTCTATTTTATGGAGAATACAAAATATTTTAGTAAATTTTAACTTTAAAAAAACTATGTGCGGCATTCAGTCAGCACCTCCTTCAAGGATACACATATGTTTCAAATTCATTTTTAGTTAAGTTCAGTAGTTTAAACATAACGTCAACTCAAATAAAGTAAACAATATTAAATGGGAGTAAAGAAGATGTGGAATTCAGTAAAGATTTAATATAATAATGCTATTAATCAATAACATTTAATAATATATGGGTTAAATAACTTCTATATTTTTCATTTCCAATCATATTGAATTATATTTAAAAAATATCTCAGAAAAATTCAATCTTCCAGAGACCATAAAACTGGAACCCAAACTACCTTTGGAAAACCTTTTGGGAGTTTTGCTAGACCACTGATGCCCTTTTGTTTTGCTTTGGAATTATTCAAGCAATTGCACTGTGTTATAAGCATTTGTAATATAAATCTCGACACTTTTACTAATTTTTAATTCAGGTACCTTTTTTCGTTTAAAATTGTTCTTTAACTACACAGAGGAAACAGTTTCCTTGGGGCAACCGAATTTATTGCCAATACAATTTTTTCGGTTCTCATGACTATCTAATAAATCAGTTGCTATTATCGAATGTAAATGGTACACATAACCGTTTTCAAATAAAATTTGGCAAAAATATTAATTACTCTATTGTCAATTATGTATAAATTTTTTTTTAGTAAAAAAGCAAAAAGGTATATATTTATTTACATATGCATATAAAAATATAGACTTGCTAAATTATGTTATATTCATAATTAATACATATTATATCAAATAACTACTGGTCTATGTGTACATTTCGATTCTGTCTACTTACATGATTTTGATTTACTGTTTCTAAATTAAAATAGTCACCAAAATAATAATGCGAATTTGCCAAGCAATACATCAGAAATTTGCGCTATAGTTCTACTTGGTGCGGATCTATGTATAAAAACCCGAAAACAGCAATTGAAGGTTTTGGTTGACTTGAGTTAGTACATCGACGGTACGTGATTTTCTAAAACATTGAGCTAATGGCGGCGTTATCTGAAAAGAAAAAAAAAATGTTAGAAAAAATGTGATCAATTCGATTAAGTTTTTGTTCCAAGATTTGAGTTGGAGTATTGAATATGAGTGTATTTAATTTTTATAGTTTTTATTTAATATTTAATATATCCTTATTCAGGAATAAATATTTGTAATATATATTTATTGGCCTAAGAGGGCTTTTTATATTACTGTGAATTGAAATAAATAAATAAAGATACATACATATGTTATGTATTACTTATATTTACTCCTAACAATCACATACAAGTAAAAGGTGGATTTCGGGAAATGTATTCACAGTTTATTTCTGTTTTAACATTGATAATTTATTTTAAAAACGTCAGAGAAAAACAATAAATTTTCAGTTGGGAATTCCGAATTTGATTTTATTATCTTGCAACCGAATTTTGAAATGGATACAATTATTTTAACTCGGTTTCCTTAAATTTTGTAAAATTAATTTTATAAATATTTCAATTTCATTTATAATAGTAACAATTCCATCATGAATATATTTTGAATGATATAAATATTAAAAATTTCTTGGATTAAAACATATTCGTTTATTAAAAACAAATATGAGGTATTGCAATTAAAATTTCATTATAATTATGATTTCCTCACCTATCTTTTTCCTTTATGTACTTATTTATAAACACTTCATATGAAGTTGTAGATAAAGGTATAATTAACTATAAATAATGAACTATAAATAACAGCAATTTAAATATTGTTTATACTAGAAGGAGAAGTCACTTTTTTAATGTGTTTCTTTTCATAATCATATAATATAATTTTAAAGTTTTTATTGTCCCAAATATTTAGATATGTTTGATTTAATTCAAACTCTTTCTTAATTTTCTAAAGTGATTACACACGGCGACAGTACCCCACCCACAGGGCCAATGTAAGCCGCAGGCGACGATATCCTCAGTCGTTAGATTCAAAATATACAAAGAAAATTTGTATTAAAGACTTTTCTACCTCTTTTACCTGTCTTTATATAAATGCGCCCAAATCCGATTACTTATCTTACAATCCACGTACCTTTAATAATTGCAATTACATGTGTACTTTTACAAAAACCTTTTTAACCTCAAGAATTTATATTAACAATTGCATTTCCCCCACTCATGCATTTTTCATACCTAATGACTTTATTGTCATTAAACAAAAATTAGTATTAAATATTTTGAAATATCTGTAGTTTAACATGTTTCCATGCACGTGTTGTGTAATATTACAGCAACGATTACATTAAGTAATCGTTTGTCATCTTATATAGAAGGGACGGTGAAACAAGATGCAAGTGTCAATTCAATGTTGAAACATGTATGCATGGTATGTAAAAGAACAAGTACTTTACGTGTGGACTGAACAGACTATAGTAAATTACAATGACGTGTTTAATGTACGGTGGGGTTCGAAAAAATATATTATAATAATGTGGCAATTGACTGAACTAATAATATAAATTTCTTAACTGCAGAAAGTAATCATTTAGATTTTAGCTAAAAAATAAGAAAATATTTAAAGAATATTTTTAATTTAATATTTCTAATCAATTTTTTTTATTTTTTTAAAGACATTTAATTTAAAAAATTTTGCATTTTTGCAATATCTAATATATTTTTTGCTAATATTTACTTTTAGCTTTTGCAATAATCCAATGATGACAATAACTAACAGGCGAAAACTAACTTGTAATATTTAATTTTTTATACCACTGTTCTATTGCACAACATACTACTGTATTACATAGCATTTTAATTTTCCGTAAATTAAAGTCATTATTTTAACATTTCAGTAGCGGTAACAAGAAATGAGAGAAAAAAATAATAGAAGAACTAGACAAATAATTTGTTGCTACAGTACTCGCCAGTACTTGTACAAGTGCATGTACGTATCTACTTATAATTAACACTTATGTACAGTGTTGCTAATTCAGCACTTTTAATGCTGGAGCCTGGCACTTTTTTTTAGCACTTTTCGAATTATTTTTGGCACTTTATAGCACTTTTTGCGTATTTTTTATTAATTTGTAGTTTTATACTATAAAAACATCAGCTTTTTTTCTTAAAAATTAAAATTCCAATTAAAAATTTGTGTTTTTAACGATGGTAACTACTGTGATCTTTTACGAGTGTGTTTAGCAGAATAAACTTTGTAAAAGCCAAAGCAACTGCATAGAGTTAACCTATCAAATAAAATTTTGGCAATTAAGTAAACTATAATTATTTTGTTATAAGAAATAATTATGATAAAATAACTTATTAGTAGTTTGCAATTTAGTTGAGAACCTAACTGAACTGATAACATAAATTAAAATAAAACTTAATTCTAATTAATTTCGAATCTTCTTGAATTAAAATATTTATACATAATTAAACAACTTTTTACTCAATTTAAAATATTATAATCAGGTATGTGATGGAAATCGATTGTTTTTAAAATCGAGCGGTTTGAAAAGGTGTGATAAGAATAATATTTGGAATAAATCAGGTATATAGTAAAAAGCGATTTCGAACTAAAAACGAAGTAAAAACGAACAAAGCTGTGATGAATATACACTTTTTAATTTCATTTTTGTTTTATTGTAAAATCGAATTACATTTCATTTCCCATTTTGTCCTATAACAATTACAATAAATTATCAAACAAGTTTTGGTGTTCGTTTTAAAACAGAATTTGTTTAAAATATATTTTTAAGTATTTGTGGCAATAAAATTATAATAAAAAACTGTATTTTTAAAGTTAAAAATGATGCAAAAAAATAAAATTTATAAAAAATTTAAGTAGTGGCGAAAATGAAAATTCAGTAAATCCTGCAAAATATTAAATGAACGCAATTCTTTTCTCCATGGTGCTTTAAAATGCTTCCATTAGTAAAAAAAAAAAAATTAATTCATATCCAATATTTTTAGCCAAGTGCAACACTAGCTTCCCTTGATAAATGCAAATATATCTGAATAGTTATACTTATTTGAATATCGCAAATGACATAATTTAACTTTTTAATATTAATCAAGAAGGCTATGATTTGCATTTCTTTCAGTATAAACGGCAAGAGAATTTTTAATTTGATAGTTTTTAAATAGTTTTTATTCATAATGGGACGTGGTAAGGCTCTTAATAACTCTGAAAAAGAAAAAATTTTGATTTTGAAATCTCAGGGTCAGAATCCGGTCCAAATAGCCAAAAACATTAATAGAGGAAAGACAGTTGTATAAAATTATTTAAATAATGTGGAAGGATATGGAAAAAACATAAAAGGGCGAAAGAAAATGGCAACAACTCTAAAAGGAACGCGAAAAATTTTTAAAATTGCATCAACTTCTGCTGTCGGTATCAAAAATAAGTGAAAAAAGTGGAGTCAGTGCCAGTATAAGGACAGTGTACCGTATTTTAAAGTCGTGCCCATACATAGTCCTACGAAAACTGCAAAAAAACCACCACTTAATGAAAAACGCAAATCACAACCTCTACAGTTTGCCAAAAACACAATATGGTCTGACAAATGGTTTAAAGTTGTATTTTCCGATGAAAAATAGTTTAATATTAATAGTCCCGACGGGTATAACTATTACTTCCATGACTTAAATAAAGAGGAATTATTTTTGAGCCGCAGACACAGTCGAGAGGGCGGAACAATGGTATGGGGTGCCATTTCGTATTATGGTACCATAGAATTGGTTTTTGTATCCAACAGAATGACTGCAATGACTTATAAAAACATTCTGGAGAAAGCATTTCCAAAATTTAATGATTTCTTTGGACCCATATCTTGGACGTACCAACACGACAACGCTCCGATACATACCGCCAGAGCACTAAAACAATGGATTAATCAACAAGGTGTTCAACTTTTGGATTGGCCCCCATATTCACCAGACCTGAATCCAATAGAAAATGTCTGGGGTTGGCTTGCAAGAAAAGTTTATGAAGGAGGAAAGCAATTTGAAACTATAGAACCCTTAAAGGATGCAATAACAGAAGCATGGAGTACAATTTCGCTAAATTACTTAGAGTCATTATACAAGTCGATGCCAAATCGCATTTTTGTGGTTATTTCTAAAAATGGTGGCAGCACTCATTACTAATTAAATTCTAGAAGATAATAACTTTCATTTTTTAAACCTAAAATTTAAAAATAAATTACAGTTTGATTAGTTTATAATATTCCTCATTCCAGTGACACACGAAAAAGTACCACAGAAATACATGTCTTTAAATAAATGCATAATTTTAGCATAACAAAATATGTAATTAGCAATTTGGTTGCGCAAAAAATAATTTTTTTCTGAACTTTAGTTTAGGAGATATACTTAATTAAAGTTAAAAAAATGTGATTCTTTTTTCAAGTGGCAGGTAGTGTATGTGTCCATATACGTTTATAAAACAAAAACCTAAAACTTTAATTTTGCTGCCCCAAAAAGGAAACCCTAGCACTCTAACAAATACGGTTTCATTATACCAAATATGTTATCCCTGCACTCTCATAACACTTTACAATGCATAAAATGCACGATGCCGGTGTAAGAAATACCATTTAAAATATATTAGAAGCTATTTATATAGAAAACTTTAACTTGTACTTAATATTGTTACGAAATTGTACTTAAATTCAAATACAACGATTTTACCGGTTGGTTTAAAATTAAAATAATGCAACATTGAATGAAAAGCTTTCACCATTGTTTGGAAGTATGGCAACACTAAATGTTTAAGCTGCTAACATTAACATCGAGAACTCTATAATTCGTTACCTAGTGTCTACATTAGGCAAATTTATATCAAAACAAACGTCAAAATCAGTGTGAATATATACAAGGTAATCTTAGTTAAACAGTTGATTATTATTTTGGTTGTTACAGTTGTCAAACTGCATATATAAAAAACAATAATGAATGCGCCATATTGTTGTTTTTGTGCAACTGTTGCCACCTTCCACAAGTTTGACGTTTGTCTTGAAAAAAAATCTCTAATGTAGACACTATGTTAAGAACATTGTAGAAACAAATAGAGAAACCTCTAGGAGGTAATGCAGTGTGTATAAATTGGCCGTGTGAACACCATTGAGTCAGTCTAACTAGAAACATCGTTAAGTAAAGAAAACTTAACTGCCTTTGCTGTATATTCTTGTACATTATTAAAGTGTGTTGTATAAAGTGTGTAATTTAAGTACGTGTGTATTAGAACACATAGCGACTATTCAAACTGTTATTGTTATACATTTTTAAATAAAATACTAAACTGCTTTTATTTGCAAGTTATTTAAACGAAATAAACCATCGTTTTTAAAAGGTAAAAACGTAACAATATACTGTTGAGCAGAAAATCTCTTCTGACTAAAGATCATCTATGCATTTTAAAATTTTCTAATCGATGCTGGTGTTTGAAATTCTTCAAAACTTGCATGCAGATAAATTATTGTTTGCTTTGCTGATACCTTTAATTAACACAAAAAACACAAACTTATAATTAATAAATTAATTTTATTTATAAAAAAATAAATAAATTTCAAAATAAATTTGTCATTTGACAAGAAACAATAGAACTGAAACAAAAAACAAAATAGGTTTGTATCCGTACATTTTGGGTAAAGTGCGGTAAAAAGAAAAAAAAAATTTTTTTCTCCCACAACAATACAAGAAAGTACAAAAGTACGGGAACAAAAAAAATCTAAATTGTTTACCCAGAAATAAAACATCAAATTGTTTAAAAGTTCGTATATGAATGAAATTTTATTTTTCAGTATATTTAAATGCTTTTAATTTTTTAAACGAAATTTTCCTATTTTTAACAACAACAAATAATTTTTTATTCATTTTATATATTGTCGCAATATTTAAATTGATAAACAGTGATGTTTATCTATATATATATATATATATATATATATATATATATATATATATATATAGATAAACATCACTGAGGATTTTTTATTTCAAGGATTATTTTTTTAAGTTAATAAAATAATATCGCTAATAATAAGGCGAATCTTTTAAAGTTCTTTTATTCATATAAAAATTGTTTCATTCAAAAAACATTACAAATTTTCAAATTATCCATCCCCTAATGGTCCCACCCTAAATTTTTTATATAATATTTCAAACACTTTAAGAAACATTTTAGAGAATAGTTATAAAAACGGAAGTTATGATTTTTTTTAAATATCATTGATACAAGGATGAATACTGACTTCATTATAATTTTCTTTCAAAAAATGGTGGCTTTAGAAAAACAGTTAAGAACTAGATTTATTAGACATTAATTTGAGCCAAAGTTTATTTAAATTGTCCAATTTAAGTCCAAAGATATATAGATTTAAAATTCATGTATTTACAAAAATTCTGAGAAAAGGAAACTTTCAACGATGATAAAAAACTACAGCGAATTTGAAAATTTTGAAGAACTTCAAAGTTTGTATTTACGTAATAGTATAATATGTATATATATATAATTTAATTTTCTTCCTATATATATATATATATATAATATATATACTATATATATATATATATATAGATAGATAAACATCACATAATTATGCCAATTGTGATCAATTTCTTGCTGTCTATGCAAGATTGCAAGAACTAAACGGCATTTGACTTACATTTTTATTTTATAAGAAAAAATATTTATTATTCTTATATAAAAAAATTTTAAACATACTTTTTTAAAAATTGCATTATGCATATTAGATTTGCACGTCCCAAAAAATTTGAAATTTTTACTTTAATGTAAAGATTCCATACTTCACAATTATGTGAAAAAGATAAATAATTTTAACAAGAAATCCATTTTAAAAATTCAATTGCATTAAAATGCATATTGAGAAAAATTTTTCTTATTTTTAAAATTACCATATAAAGGCCGACATAATCAAAATTTAAACGCTATTTAAATCGTTCAAATTTACAAAGCCTTCCCGAAGTTTTTGGTATTTAAGATTACATAATTTTGAATTTTTTCTGTTGTTTTTTTCGAGTGTAAAAACGAGCGCGGTTTTTCGCAATTTCGCGAAACTGAGAACTGAGATCGATAAATAAGTTAAAGGATTTTATGTATGCAATTTTTTATGGTAATTGAAAGACTCTATATAAAAAATGGTCGTTTTCGGGAGTTCTAGTTTTTTCAACCCAAAAAATACCTAAAATTTTATGAAACCAATTTTTTTTTTTGGTAATATATATACTTTGAAAGTTTTTCGGTACCCTGCATTAAGTAATGAGTAAGTCACACACATACACACTTAAATATATATATATATGTATATATATATGTGTGTATATATATATAAATTTTCCTTGCCAATGACTACCGCAAAGTATAAATTTCGTTATTTGTCAGGTCAAATTAATTCCTTTTATTTGCGTTATATTAAAATCCAGTGGACGTCACAATATTTTAAAGACTTCAAAAATAATTTCATTATCTCTAAAAGCATCCTCTCATATATCTCAATATATTTTGAATTTTGATCTTATTAACTCCTTTGCATGTTTTTTTTTTTTTTTTTGATAGAATTTTTAATAAAATGCAACATAAAACTATTATTATTTTATAACTTTATAAATACTTAAACTTGTGTCAATAGAAATTCTGAAAACCTAGCTTTTGGTAAAATAAATTCAAATACAGAGTAAATAGATATTATAATTACTGTTAGTTATATGTTTTATATATATTACTAAGACTATTCAGTTAATCGATCCTTTTTAACCTCGAATTCGTCGAATTAACCGATTAATGTGAAAATCCGAGTAATTGGATACAATAGTCTGCGTTTAATTTCTTTGGGTCTTTGGCCCTGTTATTAATTCTGAAGTCATCACTGCGGAGGTACCTTTCAGGAAAATATTAAATTATAATATATTCTTAAAGAAAATTTAATTTATGGAAAAAAGAGTATCGACACTCTTTCAGCAAAAAAAAAATAATAATCATAAAGAAAATAAAGAAAAAAAAATTAAAATCACTATTTTGGCAGTTTTTAATTTAAAATTAATTTGTTTTTGAAAGCTGAAAATATATTGACTTTCATATTTGATAGACAATTTTGTTCTTTAACAAATTAATTAAAAGACAAAAATGATGGGCTATATATTGCAAAAACTGGACCAATATTTTGCATAGTTGAAATTTTTTTATTAATTATAGAGAAGAACGAATGTCATAATAGACCACGTGAAAAGTACTAACAATAATCAAAATGGCATATTTTATGATTATTAAGACAAAGTTATGAGTGTTCGAGTTCCGACAATTTTGTTTTAAAGCTGCAATAATACTAACAAATTCAGTATACACTAGCAAATTTTTATCCTGGTAAAATGTTGATATTTGTCTTGATAAAAATATATCAAAACTTTAAATGTACACTCCTTAGCAATGCAGATTTATTTCCAAAAATTTTGATTCTGCCTCACTGTGCTATCATTCATTAGTTATATCTTACGCAAATTATCCTTCTATCCCTTTTCTTTGAACTTAATTTTTTCATTGTTGTGTAGGGGTTTAACGGAAATTTTTAATCACTTCAACTGGGAATCCAAATGGTACTACATTTTTATAGCATTATTTCTTCTCTACAAATTATAATTAATGTGTTTACTCTAGCTCCTATAACCTAAATATTCTTGTAGAAGCATATTTTCTTTTGTGGTCAGGAAAACAAATTTGAAACGTGATGGACTAATGCCATAGTATAAGGAACCAGTAAAGAAATTCTCTCATTTTTCATCCAACACAGCTATCAAAAGTGTTGGCAAAAATATTATTTATATGTATTGGTATAAAACCACATTCACTACATTTCATATGCACACATAGTTGCAAAAAATTATAAATAAAAATTTTTTAATATTTTTTTTACATATTGGCATATTTCAACAAACGTTTAATATTTTAATATGTATTGTTTTTATAATAATTTAATTATTATATTTTTGTTGCTAAATTACAACAAAATAATACAAAAATTGCTGTTTTCATTGAGTTTAAAATTGAACAAGCAAAAATTAAATGTCAAAAATATTAAAAAGAATATTTTTTTTGTTTGTAAAAAATAAATACATTTCGGAAATTAAAATGTGATAAAAGTGTTAAAAAAATAAATAACTAATTATTATGTATTATTGAAAAAAAAAAAAAATGTGCTACTAATGTTATTTGGAAGTATAATTTTGGTAATTTTTTGTTTTGTTTAAATCTCTCACAAGTATACTGAACTCACACACCACACGTATATGAAGAATGAGGACTTGTTGTAGTTGTAAAAAATAGAAATAGTTTCTTTACTAGTTAATTATACTATGACTAGTATTAAAATTTTGCTGTTGATTCAAATAATTTTTAGTGTTGACATATATTATAAAAAAGTTTTGCCTGTAGAAAACTGTGATTTTATTTCTAAGTTTAGAATATTTCAATAAATCGTTATTCCAAGCTAGTTAAGAAGTTGAAATTCCAACATAAACAACTCTATCAAATACAAAAGGCATTTGAGTTTTTCTTCTATAATAAAGAAAAGTTATAATGAAAGATATGCATTTTAACAAGTTATATACATACATATAACATAAAGTAAATTAAACAAAAACCCAAAAAAGTTTTAGTAAAATAAAGAAAAAACAAAATGTTTTGGTACAAAAGAGGTTTTGGCTTGTTGTTAAGCAACACACAGTGGTTCCGAAATGCTTTTTTTGAAATAATTATGTAACTTGTGAACCGCTAGAGATATCTCAATAAAGTTTCACATGGCCAGATATGAGGTGTTTTTTCGAGCTAATTTGTAGGAGTATAGTTTACTAGCGTGATAGCCAAAAATTCATTTAAGATATGTGTACGAGCATAAAGATATGAGATATGTAACACCCGTGGCCAATTTTACCAAGTGTAAAATATACAAAAACAGAATAATGCATTGATACTAACATCTAGATGCTTTTATGCACTTTAGGGCGATTTCAGAAAGTGGGTTTATATGGAAGCTATAGTAAATTATAGACCGACCCTCGTAATGTTATTCCTAATTACACAAAACTTATTTGTGTCGATTATTGACTTGATACTAACATTCGTATGAGATTTATGCATGTTAAAGTGATTTTCATAAGAGTATGTTATATGGGAACTGTGGTCAATTGTGCAATGATCTTCATAAAATTAGGTACAAAGACTGAAACTTATACAAAACTTCCTTGCATCGAATTTCATTAAAATATTTTTATTTTTAAAGCATTTTTGAGTGTTTAAATTCTATTCCGGTGAACATTTTTATGGGGGCTAGGTGAAATAATGGACCCTTCACAACCAATTTCAATAGACTTCGTCCTTGTATCATAAAAGTCTTGCGTGCTAAATTTCATTGAATTATCTTTAAAATTGCTAACCGTACTTTACGCTCAAGATTTACATGGACAGCCAGCCGTCCAGCCAGCCAGACGCCTATGGTGGTATGGGGTAAAAAAAAAACGCTTAAATTTGTTTAAGATATATATTTAAGATGTATTCAGATCAAAATAAATGTTTATCTCATTTATAGCCGCGTTTTTTTAGTTTTTTAACTTGGTGGGATTAATATTACCCCTAAAATTTTTTAATCTGAAGTTGGAACTTTAAAAAAATTTCATACTCTGTGGGTTTTTTCCAAAAAGGTGGCAATATTTATTCGCTTATAAAATTTGTTTCTTGTTCTGGGCTTTATCAATTCTTAATGTTTTCAAAAGAAATCTTAACGCAAATGCTTTTAAAGTAAATCTGCAGGAGCTTGGGGCAAAGGTCTCCCCAAATCCCCTATCCAAACTCTATCAATTTCGATGGGATCAACATAAAATTATTTCAATTATATATCTCAATATGTAAAGTTAACGTCAAAAAAGTGATGTCTGATGGAAAAAAAAGTCAATTTTTTAAACACGTTTTAATGGTTTCAGATTTTGGGTATTTTCATTTAAAAAAAGTGGAAGTTTTTTTAATTCTTTGATTTTAGGATAAGTTTGTACATATTATACTGAAATTTCACTAAAACATCAGTAGTCATTTAAATTTTATTAAACGTTATTAAAAAACACTAAACAGCTAAATTTTAAGTCTTCAGAGAAATGCTGGGATCATATTAACGAGAAAAAATAACTTTTTAGATAAAAATAGCTTATTTTTTAGGGAATTTAGCCTTTTTTGCCTTTTTTGAAGTTCATTTTAGCATCTTTTTTCTCTTCTGCTGGGAACACTGCCTTATACATACATATGTACGTATGCATGTATGTATGTATGCATGTATGTATGTATGTATGTATATATGTATGTATAAATAAATTGTTTTAAGCAGCATACATTTGCCAAAATCAGAGAATTAGAAAAATCTCGCTCTGTTTTACCTGAAAATAACCAAAATCTTAATCCGTATAAAACGCGTTTAAAAAATATACTTTTTTCATTGAAATGGTCACACTATCGTTATAAGGCGCGTCCGTCAGAAAATATTTTTTGACTGTTTACCTTTACCATATGGAGATATATAATTAAAATAATTTTGTGTTGATCCCAGCTTTGCGATTTGAGAATTTAACAAAAATTTTTTTTAATTTTTCAAAATTGACAAAGTTCTGATGGTGGTTGTGGGGAGGCCTTTGTCCCAAGCTTCTCGGGCTTTACTTTACACGCATTTGTGTGAAGATTTCTTTTGAAGGCTTTAAAAAAATTGTATAGCCCAGAACAAAAAACCCAAAATATATGAAAATTTTTTTAAGTTCTATGTTCAGATTAATATAACTTCTTAACGGATCCACACATTTATATGATTCTTGCAGCAGTTTTATTTAGAATTTTGTAAGAAATCTGGTGAATACTTCGAAAAAATTAAGGGGCAATATTAAACCCGCAAGTTAAAAAACTAAAAAAAAAAACGAAACTAAAAATGAGATAAAAATTTATTGCGACCTGAATATCTTTTAAATTGAAAGAGATAATCTGCAAATATAATCGTGTTTTTTTTAGAGATTTACAAGTACTATCAATATGTAAAATTTGTTTTCTGTCATATCACAATTGAATTTTTGGCGACTTTTTGAAAAATTGCATACCCGAGATGGCCAACTTTGGAGGGCTACCCACTGCCGCCCTGACCCGCTAGAAATCTGATCAACTCAAAAACATCTCCTATCTGGCCGAGTGAAATTTTGTTGATATATTTTCAATGGTTTCCAAAAAAGGCGTTTTGGAACTACTGTGCAATATGCAAAAAACACTAAAAGCGTTAAAAGTAGAAAACCCCAACGGGCACACTTACAAAAGAGGAAGTTTGCAAAATATAAAGAAAGTGCCACATCATCGTTATCGTCATCATCAATGAACATCAACAGTATAAGCAACAACAGCAACAGTTAAAAGATGTTGGCGGCATTAGTTTTTGAAATTAAGTAAGTAGTCAAGAAAAGCGTCATACAGAAAGACAGAAGAAGGCAAGATGGACGGACGGACGGACATAAGATAGACATTATAAAGAGGAGTTTTTATGGATAGCTGAATGAATGGATGAAAGGCTTGGAAGAAATGAGTGTGTGAATGAATAAGGCTGGATATACGAGTGCTGTTTTGTATGTATTTGAATTTGAAATCTTTAGTCATCTTACAAATGTTTAGATGATGTGATAGTTTTTGTTTTATTTTATTTATTTCGTTTCCCCGCTAACAAAGAAAAAAGAGATATACATAAAAAAGTTCTTCATCAGAGTTTCAACTGATGCTAATGCCACAAATGATAAAGATGATGTTGATGATGAGAATTTTTGTTGTTGTTGCTATTACTGATGTTTTGTTTTATCTGTAGCTCCTTTTATTGGTTACACATAAAAATTTTTCTCCAGTTGAGTATCCTGCCGCCTGTGCGGTTGCGGCTTAGATTTTAAAACAAAACTTTATGTTATTTTTGGCCTGAAAAAAGAGAAGAACAGTCCAAAAAGAAACTGTAAACAACTAAATGAAAATAAAATTAAAAAATAAAAATTAAATGCAAGTATGTAGTAGTTGTGGCAGTAGCAACAACAGCAAACACAACATTTGTTTGTTATAAACATTATTTTATATGTACAACACAATGATAACAACAATAACAGCGGCAGTAGCAGAAACAAGCCTTGCGGCTTAAGTGGATGTTATTAAGATCGACAACATGCGGTTGCATGAACAAAGAATAGATGAAAATTAAATAAGTACGAGCTGCAGAAATTGAAGTAAAAGGCGACATCAACAATGACGACAAAATAAAAAGATTCTTGTTTTTATTTATAATTTCAACTCAACTTAAAGTTGTCATCAATGATGTTGCCGCATGTTGACATTCTTGTTGTTGCTATTGTTGCTGCAACATGTACACTCTACTATGCCAGCTGTAGTAATGGGATTAGCAGCATTAATACTTTAGTTAGTTGGTTTTCTTCTACTCAACATTCTCTCTAGTACTCCCTGAGATATTTAGAGACAAGTTGAGTGTACAGTGCTGAACAAATATTGTGTAATAAAAATCATTCTTTTAAAAATACAAGAACCCAGTTCCATCCGAAATATTTCATAACATCAAACAGAAAATCATAGTAAGATTATATTTATGTTTTATATACTTTTTCTACTTTTAGAATCGATAGAAAAACATTTTTAAATTTTGAAACATAAAAAGCAACTTAACTTCTGATGACAATTTTGATAAAAATTTTGGAGTATACTTGCAAAGTCAATCCACCTCTTTTTAACCACTTAAATTAAAAAATCATTAAAAATTATTAATAGTGCAATAAATTCCGTTTTTAGTTTGACTTTATCTGCCCTCCACAGTATCTAGTAGCACAAGCAAACACTAACCTCCTTTGTGCCCCTAAGGTCTGAGACATACAAGGTTATCATGCATACTTTAACACAAATTCAAGCTCATGTATACTTTAAAAACACACAAACGCATACACTCACAAAAAAACTTCTTCCACTTATACATATTTTTAGTACATTTGCATGCCATGACTAAGAAGCATCCTCTAAAGAATGAATAACGATACTGCTGCCTGATAACATAAAAGTCTAACAGTGTGCATAAGAATATTTTTTATATTGTTTGGTTCTTTGATTGGCAGGAAAAAACCACAACCAAGTGGAGCAAATTCTTAACAAAAGAAGGAAATTAAAAATGCAACTCAACTAAAGCTCAAGAAAAAAAGTGGGAAGTAAAAAATAAAAAAAAGTAAATAAATAAAAAAAATACTAAACAACAAAATGGTTTAAAGAAACAACAGATGCAATTTAACATTTCAAATTTATTTTCTTTTAAAAATATTTTTTTAACCAAAAAAAAAAAAAAATTTCAATGGTTTTCGGTGAACTTCAGACTGCCAGGAGAGGAATGCTAAACGACTGAACGAAATATCAATGAAACTGACATTACATTTTTCTCTGTTGTAAGTATATAGTTATTGAAAACTTTTTTTTTTTTTTTTTTGTCAATTTAAGTTTGCTTGGTGATGCAAGTATTCATTTTTGGGAAGGCAGCTCGCATTTGGTGGTCAATAAGTATTTTTCAAACGATGACATAATACAAAAAATGTATGTATACACACATAAATACCTATGTATTTTAAACTACCAAACAATTGTTTTGGGGCAAAATATTTATAACACTTGAAAATCAAGATATTTGGAATAAAAAGTTTTGTGATTTTTTGGCTTAAACTGAATAATAAGCATTAGGGGAAGTAAGATTTAAATTAAGTATATGAATATGAAATCAGTAGAGATGCCATTTGAGGCAGGGTTGTCAGATGTTGGCAAACGTGGCGATATTTAATTACTTTTGGCGATTGCAGTTTTCATTTGGTAACATGGCGATTTGTAAATAAGATGGCGATTTGTTTGGCTAGCTTTTAAAACTTAATTAAGTAGCATTTGTGGAGGAAAAACTATTGATTCTTACTAGAAATCGACTATTTTTATTATTTGCCTATCTAGCAAAATGGACCTTAATTTATATATAGTTCAACTTAGTTTACGAAATTTTATCCCCAAAAATATATTTTACAATACTTATGTAATAAATATTTGAGAATTTGTTTTCCGTCGTCTTTCAAATATACTAAGGATATTATTGATTTTGATCGCAATGAAATAAAAACGTTCATGAATAAATTAATCAATTAAAAAATTGTATAAGTTTAATAGGAGCTATGTTGTTATCAATGTTGTCAGTTTAGTCTTTTTAAAGCTAAATTTAGCTTTAAAAAGCTAAAATTAAAAAAAGTTCTTATAAAAGCGAAAAAAATCACTCGAAAGTTTTTAAATTATTAATCAAAAAGGAATTATAATTCAGAAATGACTTCAAAACATTAGGTAATTTTTCATACGAAATATAACCCAAATTTGTATGAGAATTTTATGGTCGATTTTTTATTGGACAATTTTGCTAACAGCAGTTTTATTTATAAATTTATTACAATATATCTTTTAAAAAAATATCAACAACTAATGAGAATAAAAAAAATTCTGGCCTTATTTTTTGGGGCGTATAGCCTTTTCTGACCATTTTAAAAGTACAATTAAGCCTCTTTTTTCTCACCTCCAGAGAACACTGGTTGTTATATAATGTTAGAATTATTGCTAAAAAAAATGTAGCAAAGTTCAATAAATTTTAAAAGCTGTTGACCTAAAATGGACTTATATGTATTTTAAGTTGTATTTTTTTTAATTCAATTATTATTAGCTACAGCAATTATCGTTGACTTTGTGAATGCTGAATTTAGATTTATAAAAAACCAAATAAAATTTATACTTGGCAATTTGTGGCAATTTCTGATTAACACTTTGTCGACAGAGGCTCAAAAAAATATAATAATCCTGATTAGAGGACGTTGATATATGAATGTGTTAGTATGTTTTAGGTTTTTTTTAGCATAAAAAATTATTATTTTTTAGCGCTCCACAGAGAGCGGAATAGAGAAAAATGGCGATTAAGGTCCGCGTTCAAATAAATTATAAGATTTTTTAAAATAAAAGTGAACAGAATAAGTTAGTATTAAAACTAAATCAACTATTTGTAGCATTTCTCCTTTAGATTTTTCTGATATATAATTTTATGTACAAATTAATTGCTATCTAGATTAGTTTTAATTTTTTAGGCATGATTTCTGAAGAAAATATTTCAAGTATTTTTACGAAATTTTTCGCGGTCTCTCTTCTTAGAATTTAAAATTAATAATCACAATTAAGCACTGATTGGATCCAAGTAAACATACGATTATTTAAATAAAAGACGAACGGAATAAGTTAGGGTTAAAACTAAATCAACTATTTGCAGTATTTCTTCATTAAATTTTTCTGATATATCATTTTGTATATAAATTAATTGCTATCTAGTTTAGTTTTAATTTTTTTAGGTATGATTTCTGGAAAAAATATTGTAAGTACTTTTATGATATTTTTCGCGGTCTCTCTTTACAAGAATTTATAATTAAGCACTGGTTGGTTCCCAATTCTAAATGCTTCTACTGTAACGACAAAATTCTAAATCTTAATAGAAAATTTTAAAGCACTTTTGGATGTCATGAGTTTCATCAGTGTCTCCTTATGACACTCTTTGTTACGATTATTCTAGTTTATTCAGACTAAAGAAGCAAAACAATCACATATCTTGTCGCATTCTGAGAAAATTTTACGGCAAACTGTTTTGCAAATTTTTATTTTTTTTAGTTCGATACTATTCAGGAACATTTTTTCGATTATTCCGTAAAAAAAATGTGTACTTTGGAACATAAGAAACCTTAGCAATAACATATGTTTTCCAAGCTAATAAAAAATATTGAAAATAATTTTTATATTTTATTTTTGAGGAGCTTTGATCATTCTGTGCCTCAGAGTTATTTTCTCCTTTTTTATTTAAATTTCTTTTAGCTTTCATTGACTAAAATTAGGTAAAGCTTTAATATGGCTCATATTCAGGAAAAGGTGATATTATTTTAATAACGAAGATTTATTTTTTTATTTATTGTAATTTGGCTTTTGAAAACAAAAATCCTCGATACAATTTCACATTTTTTTGTGTAAATAACAAGAATATATGGGTCATTATCTATCTTAAACAAACGGGTTCCAGATCTGAACTCACAAGACTCGAAAATAATAGAGTGCAAAATTTTAGCAACTTAGGTTTCACTTTGTAATTGTTCAAAGCTCAAATACTTGGAAAAAGGGATTTAAATTGCTCAACTTTTTCCCATTCTTCTACAATTTTTTTCGCGCATTTAAACTTTTTGATCCCATATGATCTTATATAAACTAATCGGACTTTGTGGATAAATTTAGCATTTGTTATTCTACAGACTTTCAACTGTAATATATGGGATACTAAAATTTTTACGACAAATTTTTGTTTAGTTTTTTTGGTTATTTTTGGGAGGGATCACTAAACGGAATACAAATTTTAATGTAGGGAACTTAATATAATTAGGCGTTAATGTGTCCGTAATAGATAGTCTCAAAGTTTGGAAAACAGGAGCGAAAATTTTTTAAAAAGTCGGTATTTCGAGAGGTACATTCACAATTTCTAATGCAATAGCATGGATTAGTTTTTTTATGATTTTACACAATAAAATCGAAGGAGCTTTGAAAATAAATTTATGGACTGAAAATTACGCAACAGTTGCACTTTTTGTTTTTGTATTTTTACATATAAAATTGCTATTTGTACAAATCTTGGATATATGGATATAAGAATGGTGATACTTTGTCAAAACAGATTTTGCTAAGGCACATCCAATGGAGAGCGCGAAATTTACTATAATTAGTATAATTCGATGGCGTTTGTAATGGTTAATGAAAATGAGAGACGTAACAAAAAATTTCGAAAGATACACATTTATGGACCAAAAAAATTTTCTTGTATTGAAAAAGGATCAAAATATTAAATAGCATTTCTCTATAATAAACTTTAATAGAATGTATTTTCGTATAATATATGAAGAAATAACTTTGATTCGATCCTCATCTTTCGGAAAATTTTTAAAAATCTCGATTTCTATTATAAATATATATATTTTTTTTAATTTTTCAACTGAAATCCGCTATAACTTTCGAGCCCCATTCCACGAAATGATTTTCTGTTTAAATTAATATTTTTGTAGCTTTCGTCAATATTTTAATTCAAACGGTTAGTTCTTATCAAAAGAAGAAATATGATATCCGTATTGACTATGTTTGTGAAAAATTTTATATCAGATAGACGATCTTATAAGCCTCGACTATTGCAAGACTATTAAAATAAAAATTAATCAGACACCAATTTTTTATCAAGCAAGCAGAAATTCTTAAAATGGAATTTTCGTTAAAAACAACAAACAATATTTTGAAAAAACCTGGAAAATATCATATTTTATGGAATATAAAAATAATGAGGTCACTTTTGGATATGCTTTATATACCAATGGACGCGGATTTCAAATACCTTTCAAATGGTTAGAATCGAAATTTTTTGGTCATAAATCGGTAACTTCTAATCAGCTAGTTGGATTTACATAAAATTCCACGTAGACGTAACAGAGGACCGTACGATTTCAAGTTTGGATAGGAGGCCACAAATACCCTTCAGAGCGAAGCTATTATGGATCCAGATGGGGTACCTCTGACATAGAGAATATTTCATTCTTTGCCAAAATTTTGTTTCCGCTTGCCTTACAAAAAAGTGTTAAATTATAGTATATTCTTGAAAAAAAAATATTTTAAAGACAAAAGAGTGGTAACACATTCTCGGCTAAAAAAATACAAAAAATCATAATTTTTGTAATTTTCAAATTCAAAATCGTTTATATTTGGATCCAGATAAGATATGGACTTCTAGTTTTCTTATTCGATAGATGACTTTCTTTCTTTCAATTTGATAAAAAATATACAATATCAGGCAAAAATATTGGGATATATATTGAAAAAACTGAATTAAGATTTTTTTAATTTTTTTTTTTAAATTTCAATTGCAAGTAACTTGAAAACTATAAGAGATAAGTACCACAAGTAAGTACATTTTTCGTAGAACTTATCGAGAACTTTAGGAAGATGTAAAAGTATTTCAAATCGCATAAGTAACAAAAATTTGGCAAGCGATGAAAACTTTCTTATGTCAGAGGTACCTTAGTTTGAGCCCTAATAACTCCGCTCTTGAAGGGAGTGTGGGGTTTCTAAACTTAAAATTATATACTATTCTGCGACGCCTGTGTGAAATTTTATGTAAATTCAACCGGCCGATTAGAAGTTACAGATTTATTTCCAAAGAATTCGATTCTGCTCCACTGTACGTTGCTTTGAAAGAAAATATAAAAATTAAAAAAATAAAAAAAAAAAATAAAATATAACCTTTTTTAAAAACGGTCCAGATCAGGAATCAGTAAAACCGTAATATTTTGGGAAATATTATAAAACATACCGAGGTTAAATTTCAGAGGGTAAAAAAAACACTTTTTTGAGTGAGTCACCATAATTAACACTATATTTATGCAATTTAGGTATAACATATTTTAATAAAAGCTACGTTCTTCTGCTTTTTAAATCAATTTCAAAATATTGATCCAGGAATCTACAAAATCCTTGGTGCACCCTTAAAAAGGGTTTTTTCGGAACACAATAAATAATAATTACACGGTGCTAGTCGGAAATTTTAACAAGCTGAGTATCAAACTGTTAAAGCTAATTCGAGTACGTTGAATTCCATGGTGGCAGCAGTTTTTCAAAATTTGCGTGCATGTTCGCGATATTTGCGTTTAAAATTTGCTCATTGGTAACACTAGGTAGTTTTTTTATGGAATTGTAGTATTATTTTTTGGTAGTTCACAATGTTGTAATTTATCGTATAAAATATATTTGATAATAACAATTTCCAAACCTATACTTCAATAGAATCTCAATTGTTTATGTTATTAAAATTTAAAACCAAATTCTAAAATTAAACCAAAAAACTTAATTTTCCTAACCCTTTTTTTAGCCATTCAAAGTGAAATATCCCAAAAATGAGCACTAACTGTTTACGCCATTAAATTCAGCGTCGTCGATTTATTTTACCCAATGGGTGCACATCTTAAAAAAAATGAGTCTTATTATCGAGCACAGTGTTATTTTGTCTAATAGCTAACATTTTTCAATTTTTTATCAACTGTTACAGCTTGTCAGAAAAGAAATTTTTTAAGAATTTGTATTAATTTTATACAGAATCTTTCATATGACACAAATTACACGGTGCTACAAAATAATAAAATTAATATATTTGGAACGTAATGCGGAGTAGTTTGTAGTTATGGGTGAATACCATTTTTAGAATATTCAATATACCTCCAAAACAAAACGATTTATCGAACTTCGCGGCTATAAATAAATATATCTCGAATATCTGTTATCCATCTTAACTTTTAAAAAGGGCATTAGAAAGAAAAGCTTTTACCTTTTATAAAAAATATATAAAAATTTTTATTCATAACAAAATTATGTAATATACTAAGGACACAAACTAAATTTTTTATTTTTTTAAATTTTCCCCCACTTTTACCAACACTTTATTAGAAAACACATTTTTTCTTATTTTTTTCCAAATACTATATTTTATTAAGAGTGAAATGAGCCATTATTTGATAAAATCGGACTAGGGTTGCAAAACATTTGTTTGAAAAAGTTAAATTTTTTTTACTGTATATATAAAATATATATTTTTTAATAAAAGAAATCATGCATAAACTTATTTTTCATTAGCTTAAAACAATTAGTTATAGTAACAAGTACTTGCAAAAATAACTACAGAAAAATTCTTGTGAATCTCTTCTTAATAACATATTTGGATGGTGTTTTTATTATTTCTTAAACGTACACTTATTGATATTTTGAAATTAATAAAAAAAAAAACTATTTCCCTAAAAGAACTTTAATTATTTGTGCTCATATATAAAAGACATTTTAGAAAAAGATGTAGTTGACATAAATTTATCTTAAAAAATTGTTCTAAATTTATAACTCCAGAAAAATAAATTTCAATTAATCGGTTATTCGACAGAAATTATTCGGTTTGTTCGTTGTTCGAAAATGGAAAATTTTAAATTATTAATAAATCGACCAAAATTAATCGGATAACCGAATAATGGTTAATCGATACCTTAATACAGGCCAGCCAGATTTGGCATTTTTTTTTCCTTAGTGCCAATTTTTCTTCAAAAATTTAGATTTTTGGTTAAGACTTATAAATACAGTAATTTTATTTAATTTCAGTTATTTTAATTTAGGTATACTTTAAGGTGCGTATTGAATAACTTTTCTATGCATTACAATGTGATATATTGTTGTTAATGGTTTCTAACAACTGATTAAAAATTCTCTTTGGTGATTTTTGAATCTGACATCAAATTCTAGACGTCATTTTTGGTATATCGCATACATCCCCTTAATGTCCAATTATTTTCATATGTAATTAAAGTCTTTTGTAAACCTCTAAAATAATGTTTTTTTACGTGTATTTTGTTACTATTATTTTGCATCATATATATGTGGCAAACACAAAATCATGTAAAATAAGAGATTTTTATGAATTTTACAATTTTACAAAAATTAATATGTTCTACAATTCTCATCTGATTTCATCATATGATAGCTCATTTTACTCCTAATAAAATATAGCATTGAGAAAAAAAATAAGGAAAAATATATACTGCCAGTCCCACGATTTCGAACGAAAAATTCTTTTCGACAATTTATATGAAAAACAACAAATATTTTTTTTTTTTTTTTTTTGTTTTCCATACAATTAGTCGTAACGAACGTTCGACATCGTGCGAATAATAACGTGTTGACACATATTTATAATGGCTATAAAATCCAATGCTCATTAAAGAAATTAACATCTGTTTACAATACTGAAAATTAGTCAAAAGGTATTCAAGAAAAAATTTTTAAAGTCGCGGAGTCCGAAAAAGGTTTTTGAAAATGACTCCCGTTTTAATTAATCTACTCACCTATACCTACAAACTATACTTTGTTACATTCCATGTATTTTTTTCACTGTAGCACCATATTATTTAAGAACTGACAAAATAATATAGCATTTGAATAATTAGTGCTAATTTACATCATAAAAATGACTTCAGTTTAATTTTTTTTTTGATATGTGCTGCATACAGACCTTAAACTTAAATTGAGTTAATATATTTTAAATAATTTTAACTTAAAATTTTGTAAGCTTTGTACGGACATGACCTCAGTATCAAAATAAAAACAAAATGCTATAATTTGTACAAAAGTAACTGCCAAAGTACAGGTTAATTTTAATAATGAGTCTTACATTTATTTTATTATAAAAAAAATAAATAAATAAAATTAATGAGAATAATTTATTCGGCTACGCCGAATCCTTTATACCCAACATTAATAGTATAAGATTTTAATATGTCTAAGAACAGATCTAACTTTTGTAAGTAACAATCTATTCTTTTGAAAATTTTCAACTTTCTAAGTCACCAATTGTGCCTTCAAAATATTGCCGGATAAATAGCAAGATCGCCATAAATTTTGTCCAATTATACTTGTTGTAATACAAACTATTGGCAAAAAGTGACATACCCTTTATTTCTTTGTATTTAGGAATAAAAAAGGAGCCTGGCAAAAATATTACGATTAGTTTTTGCTTATTCAGTAGAGCATAAATGAAAACAAAGGTGAAATAAGCCTCAAACAAGCCAACCAACCAACAGCCAGCCAGCCATGCAGCAAACTGACAAACAGTCAGTCAAAATCAACGGCAACAAAAACAGCACCTACACAAAAAAATGAAAAAAACTTTGTGGCAACATTTTCAAAACAAATAACCACATAAAAAAGGCCACAAAAGCACAAAAAAGGAAAGAAATAAAAAAATACAAATTATATTCTTTGTTTTTTGCATTTTCCTTGTTATTAATAAATCCCAAAAACCTACAACACATACTTCTTTTATTAATAACAAAAAATGAACGAAATAAAACAGTAAAATTTTATGTTTTAACCAAATCCAACCCGACGTTGTTGATGATGATGATGGAAAATAGCATGAGAAGCTCATTAAAGAAATTAATATTTTACATTTACGCTACAGCTAAAAGAACTGAAAAATTATAAAACTAAATGGAATGAAAAAAAGAGAAATATGTATGAATGAATTTTTACATTACCACATTACTTTTGACTGCTAGGTCCTGTTAACGGAAATGAACACACACACTTTGCCAAAATGAAAAGGAAAAAAGAAAAACACATGACTTTTTAAACTGAAACGGATACGGATATAGCAACTTCGAATAATTGAAAACAAGAACTTATGGTTGGCAATTCAACAAAGAAATGTCGGTGGGCCGGTAGATAGGTTAAGGAGAATTTTTGGGACTACCTATTGATGACAATTTTTAGAAAGGTTTAAATTGGGAATATATTTGGGAAGCAAGTGGTAAAGTGATTAGATTAATATTATAAGATTAATAGAATCTCTTAACCATTGTATACCAGCGTCAAAATGAATAATACCTATACCCGCTCAGGATCTGTGGAATCAAAATTTGTGCAGCTTTCATATTAATTATTATTTAACAGAATAACATTAAAATCATATTTATTTGTATAACTGCATGTACCAAATCATAAAACCAAATCCTTTATTGTAATTGGGAACTGCAGACGCGGGAAAATCCAATTAATAAAAGGGAAAATCCATTTTGGCTATGGTAGTAAAAAAATAATATTGAAATTATTGAAATTAATAATAACACAGAAATGTATCTCATATAAAGGCGTCGGTACGACAGACGCTTATTACCCATATATTTTTACTCGTACCGCTCCCACGAACTTTTTCACTATATTTAAATGAAATTTAACTAAATAATGAAGATACTTTATGATCCCAATATATTTCAGTTTACGAAAAAATAAGGCAAATGTTAAAGTCCGGTCTTAGAAAGACCGGGTTTAGAATTTTAAGAATAATTTATTTTCATTTATTATATAATAATTTAAATTGAAATCATAATTCTTTAATTATAACTGTTTATAATTGAGATTTTTTTTCTTTATTAAGATGAAATTATAACACTTGCAGCTTCTTTTCTTTCTCAAACATAGGAGGTAAATAATCATACATCCCTTTTTAACTGTAGGGCATATATGAATACAATGTTCACAGAAAACAAAAAATCATTTGTATTTTCATTACTTAAAATTTTTTTCTCATTTTTGTTTTCAACCAAACAGAAACGACCACGTTACGTTTGACATTTCAATTGTGTAGTGAAAGATGGGTTTATATTTACTTACTAAGAAAAAAGTCTACTGAAATGATAAGAAATAAAAAAAGAAATAAACTGTTTTAATAAGAAATTAGGACTAATGGAAAACCAAAACTTTAAGATGAAAATTTAATTCAAAAGTTATTTAACTTAAACAATACACTAAAAAACTATAATATTTAATGCCGCTCAAAATCAGCAAATTATTTATTTTTCTTTCCTTTTTTTAATCAAATAAGTAGAATGATAAATCACACTTTATACGCTGTCACTTTAATTAAAATTACTAGAAGGACAGTCATATTTTTAGGACCTTGAAGTATAATAGGCGATGTTATATATCAACCATGAGCATCTGCGGCTCCAGAAAAAAATTTTATGCGGCCTAGGTTATTTCGTAAAAACAATCTAGTTACACATTTATATACCGAAAATTAGTACATGAATTAATTTGAATATAAAATTTGGATGTAAAAATCTGTCAGCAGCATTTCAAAAACGAAAGAATTATACATGCCTATCTTGCATTTTGTACGATATCAATATAATTTTATTGGCTGAACTATAAGTATTGTTGTGTTTTTATTTTGATGATGAATATGAAATAGTACTTAAATATGTAGGTTAGATTAGGTCGAAAAGATGGGCAATTTATGACTTATGCTTTTTAGGTGTGTTGTGCCTTTTAGGTATGTTGTGCACTTTAAAGGATGTCCAACTCTTTAAAATACTACTTCCATTATATCAAGAATTTGGTTGCTTCTATATAATATTTCAGGAATTTTCAGTTTATGGTCCTAAGGTATTCCAGATTCGGTATATTATTCCTTTGAAAATTCTCATTTCCGATGCGATCAAATGCTGGGCAATGACAGAAGAAGTGTTGTTTCATATTCTTCCTCGCATGCTCTACACGTTATATCTTCCGATATGACCATGCGAGCTAAATGAGATTTTAATGCTATGTGACTCATTATTACACTCACTGTTAGCCTATTTATTTTCAGAATATCATTTGATCTCTTGATTTGGGCCTTCGCATAGTATGTATACCAGTCTCCCAACAGTGGAGCTCTGCCAACTTCTGACATGATTTTCAATATGATTGATCTTTATCAGTTATCCTGATGATGCAGTTTGTACGTACATATCCTTCCTTACTTTCCCAGCTGTGATTCTGTCATACGTATCAGTGATGTTGTTACTAAAGTAGGTTTTAGCGCTTGGTTTAATGGTCCCTTACTAGCTATTCATCCATTACCATTAATCACTTGAATCTCGTATTGAGTAAATATTTTCAGTCGCCCTTGCCAACTGCACCATATGCGCTAATACAGCACTGTCTTTGTATTTTATGAAGAGCTTTTATATTCAACTTCTTCTCAACAAACGTCCACCATACTAATGAGGCATATGTAATAATTGGTCGTAATAGCCAGTCATATTGTGGGTAAAAAATTAAATATTTTAAAAATTAAAAATATACACTTTTCGACATTTACGATTTAGAAAAGTATTGCAGTGTTTTTATTATGTTTTTAGTATGTAAAAATCAACAAAATCGACTAGAGGGCTATTTTTGAACCAAGATTTCCGTGAAAAAAAATTATAAATATACATATTTTTTAAAACAGAAAACATACAGAGATAGCTCGAAACTATTTATTTTTTAACAAATTTCCTAGAATTATTTATAATATTAAAATTTAATTAAGGATTTTTGACCTCCAATTAAATTTTATTACTAAATACGTTTCGTCAGATTAAAAATTTGTATTAAAAAACAAAGAAAAACTGTAGGTTAGGTTACGTTACTGGAACTGTATTATTTAGATATTTTTAAAAGCTAAATAAATAATTATGTATGTACATTGAAATGTGCAAGTTTTTATTGAGGAAAGGACTCAATGAATTTCTGGATTCGAATAATAAAAATTTGGTTGATTTTTAAGAAATGCTATTAATTTCATAAAAAAATAATTAAAATTTAACCCAAATTCAATTATTTTGAGTTAATTAATATTATCATTTTGGTGATTGGAGCAAACTCAAACAGATATTTAAATCATATAAACAATTTCGTAATTTAAGTACATTTTTATTTTTTTCTGTGTACAATATGGTCAATTATTTGAAAAAAAAAATACTTAAAGCTTGTTGATTATCGACATAAACATTTTACTATTAACTAATTAATCACATTTTTGCACATGTTCTGTTACAAATTGCTTTGAAAGACTTTTTCATTAAAAACTGCGTCACAAAATGTCGAACATTATATATCTTTTTGGGAAAAACTGTTAAAAATTAACAAAAATTAAATTAATTACTTTCTTTATATAATTTATATCTATATAGCGATTTAACAGTGATTGGACCAGTAAACGATTTTATACTAAAGGCAACACAGCAAAGCAGGTAAGACTTATGTAATTTGGTAGAAATTATAATATTTTTGATCCCTAAACAATATAACAATTTCACAGCGTTTGTTGCGTGAACTTTTTTAACGATCGCGAAAAATTAATATTACATTCCTTTCTGCTATTCAATGCCCTCCAAAGACCTTGCTATGGTATTTTCGATATTTGCAAAAGTTGCAAAAAGTCATAACCCTACTGCGTATGTTAAAATGATGCAAATTGTAATTTACAAAAAAATAATCTTAGTACATTTGACATATATATATATTTTTTTTAAAATTTTAACAAGCTGAAATCTTTCTCTTTTCAAGGATAGCAATATCTTATTATAAAACCCTTCGGTTTATTTAATGCGGCAAAATCTCTTTTTTTGTTCCAATTTGTTATGAACACAAAACAATGTAATTTAGAACTGAAATATCTATCCTTTAACAAATAGTTTTCATTACGTTTTCAAAAATACATTTTAAGTTAAAATTCTATTGAAATTTCGTTTCTAATCTTTTTTTTCATACGATAAGAAGCATGATAGAGTTAATTAAACCAAAAAAGCCTTTTGTAAAAAAAATATTTTCACTATTAAAAATACTATAAATAATTTTTAATAAATTATACTTAAAAAGTATACTCTTTAATTTCTAAAATTTCCCTCAGACATTTTTTTACATTATTTTTTTTATTGCATTATTAATAGTAGTAGTTGCAGTAATATATCTCCTTAATATTTAAACAAATGAGCTTTATAAAAATTTATAACCATACAAGATCAAGGCAACCAATATATTTATAATATTCCACATATCATAAACTTTAGTCATAAATCATCAACTTTCCTCCTCTATATATTTTGACTTTGAAAATCATCTTCATCAACACGTTATACCATCCCTCCACCACAAATATCCCGACATAATTCTTCACCTACTCAACTTCACTATACTTTACTCGTCCTTTAAAAACAACAACACCTACATACGCTTATTGCAAAATAAAAAAAAATGCAAATATTATAAATATGAGCTACAAATAATAATGTAAGGGAATAAATAATAAAAGAAAACAAGATAGAACGCTTTGTTCGGCTGGGCCGAATCTTTTATATCCTTCAATACCTTACCGACAAATAATAAAGTTTACGCCTTAAAAAAAAAAATGTATATACAAAATTAAACTATCGTAGCAAGCGTTGCTTTCTTAAAATGCCAACAACACTGATAGCTTCTTATGACTACTAAATTTATATAAATATCTTTGTATATATGCTTATACAAAATACAACAACATTGAGTCATTGCAATGCCAACTAAAAAGTGTCCAAACATAGATAGAAACAAGTAAGAAAGATATAGTCGATTAAGCCCGACCATATGATACCCCACACCATTGTTTATGTTCATCAAAATTCGTGGAGAGGTCTTATATTATACATGCGGACAATTTTGGACCGATATTTTTACTAAGTATAAAATAAAATATACTAATACAGAATTTATGCACTTTAGGGTGACAGTGGTGAAAGTGGGTTTATATGGTAGCTATGGTAAATTATGGAGCGATCCTCATAAAATTTGTCACTGTAATTTCTACTTATATAAAACTTATTTATGTCGAATATTAGCCTGATACTAACACGTTTAGGTGATTTATATAAGTTAAAGTGATTTTTGGAAAAGTGTTTTATATGGGAGCTATGGTCAATTATGGAGCGCTCTTTATGAAATTTGGCACGAAGATTGACACTTATACAAAACTTATTCATGCTGAATTTTTTTAAAATAATGCTATATTTAAGTCATTTATGATAGTTGAACCCCTATTCCGGAAGGACAGGCCTAGGTGAAATAATGGACCAATCACAAACAATTTCAATAGGCTTCGTGCTTGTGTCATGAAAGTCTTACGTGCCAAATTTCATTGAATTATCTTAAAAATTGCGACCTGTACTTCATGCACAAGGTTTGCATGGGCAGCCAGCCAGGAAAATATTTACAATAGATTTGTACAAAAATTAATTCTGAAGCTTATATAGAAGCTTCAGAAAGTCCAGAAATGCATTTTGACCAATATATCAGTTACTAATGAAACGATTTTGTTAATTTCTTCCACAAAAGCATTTCTGTGCAAAAACGAATTCGCTATATAGAGGCTTAGAAAATTTTAAAACAAAAACATTTTTAGAGGCCTTTTCGGTTTATTGGCGATATATCGGCCACTAATGGACCGACTTGGTTGATTTTTACTAGTGTTATTATAAGGAATATTACTAATAATTTAATTCATAAAGCATATATATCCTATGATTGGGGCTTTCTAAAAAGTAATATCAAAAGACAGACGGATATCGTTATATCGAGTTCCCTATCAACAAGGATCCAGAAAATATATACTTTTTGGGGTTCTAGATGAATACTACAGAAACTGCAAACGGAATGACAAACTTATATATACCCTTTACATCTGTGGTGAAGGGTATAAAAATGCTATAAAAATAACCAACATGTATACGAATATAACTAAATGAGTGAATAAATATTCTTGGCAAAAATTACACACTCTGGGCGATAAGTTCAATTTTTTGGTAAAAAATCCAAATCATGTAGGGGAAGAAAACTTTATACAGATTTATAATCTAGAGGCCTTACATTTGAAGCCTATAAATTTTTATATTATTGCAGCTTGCCGTTTCTTAATAGTAAGAGTTAAAAATCAAAATATTATATTTTTGATGAAATTTTTTATTTATTGTAAATAATGTGTATAATTATGAAAGCACAAAAAGGTTTTCGGAAATGGTCTCAGGTTAAAAAGTTCAAAATAAATATCTATGTAAAATAAAAAATCGTAACCTATGTGGAATAAAATTGATAAAAAATTTTAAATGTTCAAATTTCTCCTAGAATTAATATAAATCTTATGTTATTTTTACAGCTATTATTTTGTTTTGGAGCAGTTCTGAAAGACTATTTTATTATGAGCATAAATATCGATGTTAGAACTTTCCGAACCTGTTTTTCGGTTGTTGAACCCTAGTTGGCCTGATGATTTTGTTGAAAGGTTTCTATAAACTCTGTCTCTAAATTCTCTGAACTCTATATTGTTTTAAATTTTAAATTATTTGAAGATTTTTAATTTTTAGAATTTGATTTAATTTAGAGATTGATTCCCACCCCTCAAAATAATCCTTTCATTATATCCGGATTTTAAAGTATTTTAGAAGATATATTATTATTGGATAATATTTTATTAAAAAGATGGAGTCAAATCAGAATTTTGAAACGTTAAAAATTCAGCACAAATTGACTTTGATCAGTAAACTTTTTTCTTCAAATATAACTAAATATTGCTACGTTTTTACCTTTTAAAAACTGTGATTTATTTCCTCTTAAATAAACCGGTACTTTTATTGCAAATAAAAGCAATTTAGTAGTTTAAAAGTTGTAGCGACTCTTTATTTTATTTAAAATGTACAACAACAATTTAAATAGTGTTCTAATACACACATACACACATACTTAAATTACACACTTTATACTGCATACTTTAATAATGTACGGAATATACAGCCAAGGCAATTAATTTGTTTTTACTTAACGATGCTTCCAATTAGACTGACTCAATGGTGTTCTCACTGCCAATTTATATACACTGTACTAACATCCAAATTCTTCTCGAAAGCTCTACTTGCTTCTACAATGTTCTTAATGGACAAACTAGTATGTTCGAATTCTAGAGCTTTCGATGTTAATGTTAGCAGCTTCAGCATTTAGTGTTGCCATACTTACAAACAATGGTGAAGCTTTTCATTCAATGTTGTATGTTTACAGCTAAGTTCATAATTTCTACAGATATTTTAACTGCTGTTAACATAAACAGAAAGGTCGAGAAGCATTGAGAAAGAAACAGAAAGGTTGAGGAGCGTTATTTAATTTTAAACCATTCGCTACAATCGTTGTATTTGAATTCAAGTACAATTTCGTAACACTGCCCTCCGCTTAAGCTTTTTTGTCCCGAATAGGCCCAGATTCACTTCTTCCATAGGCAGCTAGTCATTCTAGATGTATGGCCTTCATTTTAAATCTCGGGATCTTTTCTTTCTGTATTATGTACACTACGTCCTTTAATTTTTTAGTTACCTTGTATGCTACATCCCGATGGTTTTTGTAGTTTGCGAGACAGTCTTTTCTTTCGTTGTGGCTTGTACAACAACAGTACAAGCTAGCCTTCGTTAAATCCTGCAGAATTTGCTGCTTGATCGTATCTGGCTTTCATTTTGTCGCTGGTCATTTTTATTAGTCTGCGTACGAATTCATGTAGTTCGTTTAGGTCATCTCGCTCTTGGGAAGTGTTTTAATTATTTGTTGATGAGGGCTTAACGAGGGCTTTTGCTGTTACAAGATCACTTGTTATTTCTGCTGGTTCTATCACCCACAAACTGTTGTCCTCACAATCTCTAAAGTTTCTGACTGTGATGGCAGCTTCTGGTGTTCGACGGTAACTAGCTTTCCTACTTGAGTCCTATTTTCATATCGTCAAGAGGTATTTTCACATTTCGCTAAATCATAACTTTTTGTCCCATATCCAAAGTAACGCCGAGACTAATCATGAAATCACCACCAATGATAACTTCGTCCACAATGTCAGTAACAATAAATACATGATTAACGCTAACGTTGACAATGGTTAATTTCACATTTACTTTAGCATAGACCGTGGCCGGCTCCCCAGTAGCTGTGTGCAGACTTACCCCACATAATGATTCAATCGTTTTCTTGACTTAATCGGGCCTGATGATAGTTTATGATGCCACGGTGTCTATAGTAAAAACGTGCTTGTGACCGTTGATGTACCCAGAAGCAGTAAGATTGATATTTTTCTGCTTTATTACGGATATGGATTTTGTGGGGCCCTCAGATGTGGGAGCTAGCTCTTGCCCCATAGTGCTACCTCGTTTTAAACGTGATTCTTATGATGATTGATTATTTGACTGCTGGTTGTTTCTTTGAGCCGAGGCAGATCTGGTTCGTTTTCTTGGAGCTTTGCAGTTTCGCCGAATATGACCCGATTTACCACAGTTATAACATTTTACTCTGACTTTACTTTGCTTCTTATTAAACGCCTCCAAAACCTTTTTTAAGTCGTCGATTATATCCCTTTCATTATGAATAACAACTTCGACATTTCGCAACTTACATATTTGCGGCTTTGAAATTATTTTCGCCGTTTCTTGTGCCAGAGCAAATGAGACGGTTTCAGAAAATGATGGTTTAGGTCTTGCAAAAATCGCGTGTTTTATTTTAGAATCGCGAATGCCATTAACAAATGCCTCTATCTTGATATAGTCCAAAAACAGGTTGTTTTTCCCTGGATAAATAAGCTGCAGCAAACGCTCGATTTCCAACGGAAAATCTTGTAGTATCTCATTGGGCTTCTGCACTCTACAATGCAATTTGAATTCAAATACAATTTCGTAACAAAAATTAAGTTAAAATATAAGTAATTTTGCGCGAGTTAGATATAAAAATAATCGAAAAAATTACATAGCTAGTTTCGGGACTATTTAGTCCCGCAAACTTGCGTAGTTTAATTGTGCATTTATAAATCAGCTATTTAAAAATTATTATTAATACAAGCGATATGAAGAAAATTATAGTTACTTTCAATAAAATTTTTCAATTATTTACTTAATGTTGCACAACATTTGAAAAGGGGGTTCATGAAACATGTCGCTCAAATTTGCACAATTGCACAAATGGGATACTTAAGCGTTTAAATGAGTACCCTTAATATTTAATTTTTAGTAGATTTTCAAACAATATTTATTTTTGATTCTATAAAATTATTGTAAAAAGTGATGTTATAAAATTATTTCTTTTTACAATTAATAAATTTTCAAAGCTGATGATAAACAATTATGAATAATACTTAATAATAATGCAAAAGGGAACAATGTTGAAATTTTTTCGACATTTCTTCCAAACTACAATTATGAAATAATTGACTTAAAAAAGAAACCAATCATTACTAAAAATTTAATATAGTTCAAATTGAATTATTCTTACCATTTACAATTTAGGAAGATTTTTAAGCGGAATGAATTACGTCTTCATGTATCCTTTAGTTAAGGATTCCTAAACTACCTGAAAATAAAATTTGGATAAAACTACAATTGAATAAGTGATAGTGTTAAGATCAATTATGACTGTGTATATATATGTGAATTTGTATGCAAAGACGCTACATAAGCAAATTTCGTTTAGTAATTTCTTGAGAAACGTATGTGTATGGTTAACTACATTCAAAGTGTCCTAAAAGACGAAAATCATCCCTTAGAAGACAACAACCTCTCCTTTAACTTCGGCATCAGTTTGCAAAAAATTTTAGTTCAAGGATCCCAAGAGTTCTGTATCAAGCAGAGTGAACGGCAAAAGCAACATATTCACGTGAAATAGAAAGAACACTCTGTGAACATTGTTGAATCAACTCATAAGATGATATGGTGTTCTAGAAGGTAATAAATGAATATTATTAAATATTTTATTATATCTTATTGTTTTTGAATCATCTAAAACAACGGTTCCCAAATAGCGGTCCGTAGTAATGTTTAAGGGTGTTCCCAAGAAGGTCCCATATAATGAATATATCTGCACTTTAATTTTTAACTATGCTATTTCTTCTTAAGTCTTTTCCCGGTAACTTTTAAAATTTGTGTACAACGTTTTTTTTTTATTATACGTCGGTGTGGCACTTTAACTTACTTATACTGCTTACAATTGTTTTACTACTTTAACATTTGTAATATCAAAATATGTCTGGAGGTCCGCGCGAAATAAAAAACATAAAGTAATTTCTGATCTAGAAGATTTATAAATATAAACTATTATAAATATTACTAAAAACTGTACAGAAATGTAGATAAATTACCTCTGAAAACCTTTAAATGTTGGATTTTATATTTTTTGTTTCATAATTTGTATAAATTAATTTTTATTTTTTGTGAAATTGTCAAAATACCGGAAATTATAATGGTTTTGAAAGTATTTGCAACCAATAAAACGAAATATTAAAATATTTGTCCGTATTGCTTTAAAAAACTTCTTTTTATTATCAGTACAATATTATCTATAAGGTAGTATGGTATTTTAAGGTAGAAAAATACCCTGCGGGAAATTGGTGACATTTGTAGTAATGTACCGGTCTTTCAGTACCGGTTGAGTACCAAACAACACATTACTCATCACCAAAGTTGAGAACCAGTTGATACCACCACACTCACTAAATATCAGTTGACAGTCAATTTCTAACATGCTTGTCAAGTGCGCAATTAGCAACTCGCGCGCAATAGCAATCTGTGGCTGAGTGGTTAGTGTTGAAGACTATAAATGTAAGATACGACAGATGAATATGGGTTGGATTTAGGGTGCCACCATCGATATTAATAAAAACTATAAAATAAAAATAATTATGATTCAGTAAAAATAAAACTGATAATAATAAAAAAGACTATTTGAAAAGTAAACAATTTTTATCAAATTTTTATTATATTAAGTGACACTGAACATGTCTTCTTCGACAAGTCCTGTTACCTATCCTATGACCTATCACAAGGTATTAAATAGCCACCTCCAATGACAACACTGTGACAAGTGACATGTTCCTTCCATATAAAGTTCTGGAATTAGAGACGGTCGCTAGCCTGAAAACCTGTCACGTGACTAGTTTTCCTCTAGGGTAGTCACAACTCTAATGCACAACTTAAAATATATAAAACTGCAAACGCAAATGACAGATTTAATTGATTTAAAAAGTATTTTAATGACATTTGTTTTAAGTTAAATAATTCAAAAATAACATTTTAGTTATAATTTGCATAAATGCATTTGCAATTATTTAACTGCATTTTTTATACCCTATACCACCATAGGTGGTTAGGGTATTATTCGTTTTTGCTGATTTTTATAGCGCACAGAATAGATCATCTAACACCCACTTTAAAGTATATCAATCGACTCAGAATCACTTGCTGAGTTGATCTAACGGTATCTATCCGTCCGTCTATCTGGCTGTCCATGTAAAGCTTGTGCTCAAAGTACAGGTCGCAATTTTGAAATAATTCACAAGGACGAAGTCTATTGAAATTAGTTATGTTCGGCTTATTATTTCACCTAGCACTCATACAAATGTCCTCGAATAGAGGTTTAACGATCATAAATGTCTTAAATATATATAGGAATATTTTAATGAAATTCAGTGTAAGGAAGTTTTGTTTAAGTATCAATCTTTGTGACAAATTTTATTAAGGTCGGTTTATAATGTACCATAGCTCCCATATAAAACCCTCTTCCGAAAATCACTTTAACTAATACTAACATTAGTATCGGTTAAAAAGTTCAAAATAAATATCTATGTAAAATAAAAAATCGTAACCTATGTGGAATAAAATTGATAAAAAATTTTAAATGTTCAAATTTCTCCTAGAATTAATATAAATCTTATGTTATTTTTACAGCTATTATTTTGTTTTGGAGCAGTTCTGAAAGACTATTTTATTATGAGCATAAATATCGATGTTAGAACTTTCCGAACCTGTTTTTCGGTTGTTGAACCCTAGTTGGCCTGATGATTTTGTTGAAAGGTTTCTATAAACTCTGTCTCTAAATTCTCTGAACTCTATATTGTTTTAAATTTTAAATTATTTGAAGATTTTTAAGTTTTAGAATTTGATTTAATTTAGAGATTGATTCCCACCCCTCAAAATAATCCTTTCATTATATCCGGATTTTAAAGTATTTTAGAAGATATATTATTATTGGATAATATTTTATTAAAAAGATGGAGTCAAATCAGAATTTTGAAACGTTAAAAATTCAGCACAAATTGACTTTGATCAGTAAACTTTTTTCTTCAAATATAACTAAATATTGCTACGTTTTTACCTTTTAAAAACTGTGGTTTATTTCCTCTTAAATAAACCGGTACTTTTATTGCAAATAAAAGCAATTTAGTAGTTTAAAAGTTGTAGCGACTCTTTATTTTATTTAAAATGTACAACAACAATTTAAATAGTGTTCTAATACACACATACACACATACTTAAATTACACACTTTATACTGCATACTTTAATAATGTACGGAATATACAGCCAAGGCAATTAATTTGTTTTTACTTAACGATGCTTCCAATTAGACTGACTCAATGGTGTTCTCACTGCCAATTTATATACACTGTACTAACATCCAAATTCTTCTCGAAAGCTCTACTTGCTTCTACAATGTTCTTAATGGACAAACTAGTATGTTCGAATTCTAGAGCTTTCGATGTTAATGTTAGCAGCTTCAGCATTTAGTGTTACCATACTTACAAACAATGGTGAAGCTTTTCATTCAATGTTGTATGTTTACAGCTAAGTTCATAATTTCTACAGATATTTTAACTGCTGTTAACATAAACAGAAAGGTCGAGAAGCATTGAGAAAGAAACAGAAAGGTTGAGGAGCGTTATTTAATTTTAAACCATTCGCTACAATCGTTGTATTTGAATTCAAGTACAATTTCGTAACACGGCCCTCCGCTTAAGCTTTTTTGTCCCGAATAGGCCCAGATTCACTTCTTCCATAGGCAGCTAGTCATTCTAGATGTATGGCCTTCATTTTAAATCTCGGGATCTTTTCTTTCTGTATTATGTACACTACGTCCTTTAATTTTTTAGTCACCTTGTATGCTACATCCCGATGGTTTTTGTAGTTTGCAAGACAGTCTTTTCTTTCGTTGTGGCTTGTACAACAACAGTACAAGCTAGCCTTCGTTAAATCCTGCAGAATTTGCTGCTTGATCGTATCTAGCTTTCATTTTGTCGCTGGTCATTTTTATTAGTCTGCGTACGAATTCATGTAGTTCGTTTAGGTCATCTCGCTCTTGGGAAGTGTTTTCATTATTTGTTGATGAGGGCTTAACGAGGGCTTTTGCTGTTACAAGATCACTTGTTATTTCTGCTGGTTCTATCACCCACAAACTGTTGTCCTCACAATCTCTAAAGTTTCTGACTGTGATGGTAGCTTCTGGTGTTCGACGGTAACTAGCTTTCCTACTTGAGTCCTATTTTCATATCGTCAAGAGGTATTTTCACATTTCGCTAAATCATAACTTTTTGTCCCATATCCAAAGTAACGCCGAGACTAATCATGAAATCACCACCAATGATAACTTCGTCCACAATGTCGGTAACAATAAATACATGATTAACGCTAACGTTGACAATGGTTAATTTCACATTTACTTTAGCATAGACCGTGGCCGGCTCCCCAGTAGCTGTGTGCAGACTTACCCCACATAATGATTCAATCGTTTTCTTGACTTAATCGGGCCTGATGATAGTTTATGATGCCACGGTGTCTATAGTAAAAACGTGCTTCTGACCGTTGATGTACCCAGAAGCAGTAAGATTGATATTTTTCTGCTTTATTACGGATATGGATTTTGTGGGGCCCTCAGATGTGGGAGCTAGCTCTTGCCCCATAGTGCTACCTCGTTTTAAACGTGATTCTTATGATGATTGATTATTTGACTGCTGGTTGTTTCTTTGAGCCGAGGCAGATCTGGTTCGTTTTCTTGGAGCTTTGCAGTTTCGCCGAATATGACCCGATTTACCACAGTTATAACATTTTACTCTGACTTTACTTTGCTTCTTATTAAACGCCTCCAAAACCTTTTTTAAGTCGTCGATTATATCCCTTTCATTATGAATAACAACTTCGACATTTCGCAACTTACATATTTGCGGCTTTGAAATTATTTTCGCCGTTTCTTGTGCCAGAGCAAATGAGACGGTTTCAGAAAATGATGGTTTAGGTCTTGCAAAAATCGCGTGTTTTATTTTAGAATCGCGAATGCCATTAACAAATGCCTCTATCTTGATATAGTCCAAAAACAGGTTGTTTTTCCCTGGATAAATAAGCTGCAGCAAACGCCCGATTTCCAACGGAAAATCTTGTAGTATCTCATTGGGCTTCTGCACTCTACAATGCAATTTGAATTCAAATACAATTTCGTAACAAAAATTAAGTTAAAATATAAGTAATTTTGCGCGAGTTAGATATAAAAATAATCGAAAAAATTACATAGCTAGTTTCGGGACTATTTAGTCCCGCAAACTTGCGTAGTTTAATTGTGCATTTATAAATCAGCTATTTAAAAATTATTATTAATACAAGCGATATGAAGAAAATTATAGTTACTTTCAATAAAATTTTTCAATTATTTACTTAATGTTGCACAACATTTGAAAAGGGGGTTCATGAAACATGTCGCTCAAATTTGCACAATTGCACAAATGGGATACTTAAGCGTTTAAATGAGTACCCTTAATATTTAATTTTTAGTAGATTTTCAAACAATATTTATTTTTGATTCTATAAAATTATTGTAAAAAGTGATGTTATAAAATTATTTCTTTTTACAATTAATAAATTTTCAAAGCTGATGATAAACAATTATGAATAATACTTAATAATAATGCAAAAGGGAACAATGTTGAAATTTTTTCGACATTTCTTCCAAACTACAATTATGAAATAATTGACTTAAAAAAGAAACCAATCATTACTAAAAATTTAATATAGTTCAAATTGAATTATTCTTACCATTTACAATTTAGGAAGATTTTTAAGCGGAATGAATTACGTCTTCATGTATCCTTTAGTTAAGGATTCCTAAACTACCTGAAAATAAAATTTGGATAAAACTACAATTGAATAAGTGATAGTGTTAAGATCAATTATGACTGTGTATATATATGTGAATTTGTATGCAAAGACGCTACATAAGCAAATTTCGTTTAGTAATTTCTTGAGAAACGTATGTGTATGGTTAACTACATTCAAAGTGTCCTAAAAGACGAAAATCATCCCTTAGAAGACAACAACCTCTCCTTTAACTTCGGCATCAGTTTGCAAAAAATTTTAGTTCAAGGATCCCAAGAGTTCTGTATCAAGCAGAGTGGACGGCAAAAGCAACATATTCACGTGAAATAGAAAGAACACTCTGTGAACATTGTTGAATCAACTCATAAGATGATATGGTGTTCTAGAAGGTAATAAATGAATATTATTAAATATTTTATTATATCTTATTGTTTTTGAATCATCTAAAACAACGGTTCCCAAATAGCGGTCCGTAGTAATGTTTAAGGGTGTTCCCAAGAAGGTCCCATATAATGAATATATCTGCACTTTAATTTTTAACTATGCTATTTCTTCTTAAGTCTTTTCCCGGTAACTTTTAAAATTTGTGTACAACGTTTTTTTTTATTATACGTCGGTGTGGCACTTTAACTTACTTATACTGCTTACAATTGTTTTACTACTTTAACATTTGTAATATCAAAATATGTCTGGAGGTCCGCGCGAAATAAAAAACATAAAGTAATTTCTGATCTAGAAGATTTATAAATATAAACTATTATAAATATTACTAAAAACTGTACAGAAATGTAGATAAATTACCTCTGAAAACCTTTAAATGTTGGATTTTATATTTTTTGTTTCATAATTTGTATAAATTAATTTTTATTTTTTGTGAAATTGTCAAAATACCGGAAATTATAATGGTTTTGAAAGTATTTGCAACCAATAAAACGAAATATTAAAATATTTGTCCGTATTGCTTTAAAAAACTTGTTTTTATTATCAGTACAATATTGTCTATAAGGTAGTATGGTATTTTAAGGTAGAAAAATACCCTGCGGGAAATTGGTGACATTTGTAGTAATGTACCGGTCTTTCAGTACCGGTTGAGTACCAAACAACACATTACTCATCACCAAAGTTGAGAACCAGTTGATACCACAACACTCACTAAATATCAGTTGACAGTCAATTTCTAACATGCTTGTCAAGTGCGCAATTAGCAACTCGCGCGCAATAGCAATCTGTGGCTGAGTGGTTAGTGTTGAAGACTATAAATGTAAGATACGACAGATGAATATGGGTTGGATTTAGGGTGCCACCATCGATATTAATAAAAACTATAAAATAAAAATAATTATGATTCAGTAAAAATAAAACTGATAATAATAAAAAAGACTATTTGAAAAGTAAACAATTTTTATCAAATTTTTATTATATTAATTGACACTGAACATGTCTTCTTCGACAAGTCCTGTTACCTATCCTATGACCTATCACAAGGTATTAAATAGCCACCTCCAATGACAACACTGTGACAAGTGACATGTTCCTTCCATATAAAGTTCTGGAATTAGAGACGGTCGCTAGCCTGAAAACCTGTCACGTGACTAGTTTTCCTCTAGGGTAGTCACAACTCTAATGCACAACTTAAAATATATAAAACTGCAAACGCAAATGACAGATTTAATTGATTTAAAAAGTATTTTAATGACATTTGTTTTAAGTTAAATAATTCAAAAATAACATTTTAGTTATAATTTGCATAAATGCATTTGCAATTATTTAACTGCATTTTTTATACCCTATACCACCATAGGTGGTTAGGGTATTATTCGTTTTTGCTGATTTTTATAGCGCACAGAATAGATCATCTAACACCCACTTTAAAGTATATCAATCGACTCAGAATCACTTGCTGAGTTGATCTAACGGTATCTATCCGTCCGTCTATCTGGCTGTCCATGTAAAGCTTGTGCTCAAAGTACAGGTCGCAATTTTGAAATAATTCACAAGGACGAAGTCTATTGAAATTAGTTATGTTCGGCTTATTATTTCACCTAGCACTCATACAAATGTCCTCGAATAGGGGTTTAACGATCATAAATGTCTTAAATATATATAGGAATATTTTAATGAAATTCAGTGTAAGGAAGTTTTGTTTAAGTATCAATCTTTGTGCCAAATTTTATTAAGGTCGGTTTATAATGTACCATAGCTCCCATATAAAACCCTCTTCCGAAAATCACTTTAACTAATACTAACATTAGTATCGGTCCATAATTGTCCACATGTCTAATGTAAGATGCCTCTACGAAATTTGATGAACATAAACAATGGTGTGGGGTATAACATATGGTCGGGCTTGAACGACTATATCTTTCTTACTTGTTTTCTTTTTCTTGCAGAATTTCTTTGTCAAAACAGATAATTTATTAAAATTTGACAATTATAATAATTATTCATATATAACTTTATTTAGATACATATTTCCAAATTTCTTATAAATAAACCAAAAGAATTTGGTTAAAAACATTAAAAAAGGCACAAAAATACTTGAGTATATGAGTTTTTGTATAGAAAAATTTTTTGGTGTTTTTTAGAAATAAATATTTAAAATGCTATAGCTTGTCGTCATAAGAAAAGTTAAACTGAATTGTTAAGCTAAAATGACAAGGTTTACGTTTATTAAGAAAATTAAAAATCGAAGGGGGAAAAGGAAAAGCATCAAAAAAATGCATTTGCATTATAAATGATTTTTTTTAATTTTTTTTTTTCTAATTTTGATGTTAAAAGAGGAATTAATTGCTTTCCATTCATTTCTAAATCAATCAAATCGGATCTAAACTTCTACAGATATATATATAATTAAAATTACAAAGTGAAATATTTTAATTTTTTTACGAATATAAAAACGTGAATAGAATCGCAAGTTTTCTGAAATTAAAAAAAAATAAATAGATACATCAGTGTAGTCTTGCAAAGCATGCAAATAATAAATATGAACAAACTCTCAGGACCTATGGAATTTTTCATGAGTGATGTGTCATGAAATTTATGTTACACTATAAAAAAATTGTGCAAGAATTTTTTAATAAAAATTAAGAAAATAAAAAAATGGTTATATTAATTTTTGATGATTTCAGATCACAAAATGAAATACAACATTTCGAATTCAATATGGCCACAACAATTTGTTATAATTTTATAATAATATATGGATATTCAATTAATAAAACATCGGTTATTATTGTTTAGATAAAATGTTAAAAAATATTTAAAATTTATTATCTGAATATATTTTTTATTAAAATATTAATTAATTAAAATAACAAAAATATATCTATTAAATGCAGAAAGTTATAAATTACATATATTGGCCGCCATATTCAATCCGCCATTTTAATTTTTTTTTTAATTTGGCATATCAACTTCACAATATATAAACCACGTACGCACACATATATTTTTGGAACTAAATACAATATTGTCCTATAGGGCGAAAAATTAGCTTTCAGCTATTTATAATTCGACATATTGCTTTCGCTTCTCCAAATTCGAAAAAAAATAAAAGTCATATTTAAGGACCACAAATCTGTCGATATTTTGTAAAATACTAAAATAAAAATTGGTAACTATATTGGCTCTGCCATTTTGAATTTTGTAATTTTTATTACAGGACCGTAGTCTGCGTTCCCAGTAATGTTGTTTGTCATATATACTTATTTTTTACATACACCAAGTATTCTAACTATATCTAAAATTATGGATTACAGCCCACTTTGAACCGCCATATTGCTTTCGCCTTTCTGAATTCAAAAAATCAAAAACCATACGTATTCAGGAACCATGCATCACTCAAATCTTATTATTTAAGATTTTGTCAAATAAATAAAAAAAATTTTTACTCCATTTTGGATCCGCCATTTTGAATTTATTATTACAGAATCATAATTCACACCCCAAAAACCTTATATATGAAATATGGTTTTTACGTAAACCAAGTATTCCAATTATGGACAAATTTCAGGGCTCGTAGCCCAGTGTGCTACATGATGAGAAAAAAAGAAATAAAAAGCAAAAAAAAAAGTAAAGTTATCGAAACAAATTTACCTCTTTATTTATAAGCATACGCACCATCAAAGAAAATTTGTTTAACATTTTAATATAAGCAAAAAAAAAAGCAGCAACCAAACTTAAAAAGATGAAATTCAGTGAAAAAAACCTTAGTTCAGCTTTACTTCAGTTTGGTGGTATTTGCGCCAAAGTTTATCAAATGTACTTTTCCTTATTGGCTTATAAAGTGCCAATACTCCTCCTAAGTTTATAAGGCAAATCAAGAATGGCTATTGAAATTAAACACTCAAAAATATTTTTTCATTTAAAAATCAAAAGTTTTACAACCTCATCACTTTGTTAATATTGCGTTTGACATCATTTATATTTTATTATTAATATTGGGTAAAAACTCAAATAAACCTCGAACCAACATAAAAATGTATTAATGCTAGTATTGCGTTTTTCGAGGAAATAACGATAATCTGCTCTCAGGGAAAAATATGGTTGTGGGAATCATAATCGAAGAATAATATATTATGATTGGACTATATTTTCATAAATAATAATAAATATGAACATTATAATCATAAAATAGTTTAATTTATCATATTATGATCCGAGTTTTTGAATTTTGCATTTAAATATTTTATAATGTTATGATTCAGTTTTATAAAATTATGTTCAAAATTACTTATTACATGTTTCACATTAATCTTATTATGATCAATCGTTATTTGTTCATTAATAAATTTCATTTATGTTGTGCAGGATAATACAAGATACTTTTTGTTATCTCTTAGTAGTTAATCAATATGTTATACTGCTTAAGTCACAAAAAATATAACAAAAACTTGATTACTTATATTTATTCGTCTATAAAATAAGTGAGAATTATAATGAAATTGGAAAAAAAACCTTAAAAGTAATATATTTATTTTAAAAACCAAACAAGTCATGTGTTTTTCAACCATATTTGTAAAAAGCATGCGTATTATAATTATTTATAACATTCTATTTTTATGGGAATAATAATATAAATATGGTTTAAAAACAAGATATGGTTTAAGAACAAGAAAAAGTAAAGTATTTTTTCATATTAATAAAATTTTGTTTTGGAGTAAAAATATCCAAAAGCATAAATTTTGAAGGCACCTTTATTAGAATTTTTATTGAATGTAAACATTGAATGATAGAACTGAAATAAAAACATTATTGTCATGAATAAATCATCATTAAGATTAAAAATTAGCAATGGGAACATAATATTGTTGTAGTGACAATGCGGTATATCACTTATATTTTAGATTAAATATATTTTTTATATGAAAAACTCAGTTATTAATAATTTGGTATTATTTACAGCTCTATTTACTATTTTGCATTTATTTACTTATTTTTTATTTATTTATTTTATTTTATTTTTCGAGCGTAAAACTCTTCTGAAAAAATACATTATGTTTAAATAAGTATGATTTAAAAAGAAAATATAAAAAATATACAACACAAGATTGATTGATTTTTTTAAAAACTTTTCTTCGAAAAGAAAATTAACTTCATGAATATAATAAATAATACACCATCATGTAAATTCTATAATATAATTAATCCAATACATACACTCACATTATATTCAACTACCAAGTGAAAACTTTAATATGCGGTGTTTCACCATGAAGTATTTGGAAAAGAAGTAAAAAATTTGTAATGATGATCAATATAAATAAAATTAAATGGGTTAAAAACTACAATTTAAATAATTTCTTTGAATTCTAATAACTCTTTATTCATGTTTAAATTTTGTCAATATTTACAATAAATATATTAATATGGTTGACTGCAAAGATTATATCTTTTAAATATTTTTACCAGAACCATAATTTTATTAATATCAAAAATATTATTACTTCTACAACCATTAAATATTTGCAGTCGTTTTTCTTGTTCTTAAACAATGTTCTGTTTTTAAGTTATTTTAATATTGTTATTCTCATGAAAATAAAATATTTCAAATAAATATAATATTTATCCTTTTTACAAACTTAGTGGAAAAATTCATAACTTTATATATGAATAAATACAAATGGACAAGGTTTGGTTATACTCGGTGTTACTGAAACAATATAAGATGTTGATTAACTACCACTAAAGCGTTTAAATAAAAAAAAAAAAATATCTTGCAATTTAAGCGACATATCGTTTTTTTTTTTATTATTTTCAATAAAAGTTTATAAAAATGATATTTTTTTAATAAGTTTTATTTAAATATATGATAAGATTTTACAATAATATAATAAAATGAAATAATATGCTAAGATTGGATTACTAACTATATGATTTAATGGGATAATTATATGATAAAATGGAATCATTATATGGCAATGTGGTATAATAATATAATAAGATAAAATTATAACATTAAATCATAATCTGTAGAATGGGATAATAATATAGTAAAATTTTTAAATTATATGTAAAACTAGAATCATAACATGAAAAAAACCATAAAATCGGACACAATATGACAAAATATATTATAATCGTTTCTAGTTTTCGCTGTGATCATATGGACCAATCATAATATATTATAATATTTATCTCATATTATGGTCAGTACAACTATATTTTTTCTATGCGTGCACAAAATTAACAATAATAAGTAAAAATAATAAATAAAGTTGGTAGGAGAAGCGTGGAATAAATTTACGAAGTATAAATTACACATGGCTATTTAGTTTGCTTAAAAATCAATAAATTTTATTTCATTTAAGTATTCTTTGTCTTAATTAGATGGAGGAAATATTAATAGTAGTAAGAAAGTTCTGTAGCATTATTAAGGTTCTATTTTGTTTCCTTGTTATTATTATACTATTATGCTATATATTATATTGTTTCTTTTTTCTATGTAGTAGCATTTATTTCACAACTCCTATATGAATCCTATTGTTTTTATTAAAACAAAACTATACAATGTATCAATAAATATCAAATTAACTGTAATCCAATATTATTGGTTAACAACGAACAGCTTAAGGACATAAATTTATTACCTCTAAATAAAGTTGGTAACAACATTATACTTATGCATATGTATACAGAATATCACATATAAATACATGTATACAACCATAAGGATGGGAAGATTGTTGGTATAAATATGCAAAAGCAAAAGGAGTCGTGAATTAACAATATACAATAATAAAACAAGTTAATTTCAATCGAGTGAATATTATAGAAGTGAGTCCTTAGTAGAGAGATAACTACTTGAAAATACAATTTGACTAAACATATATATTTGTGTATATAATATTATGTAAAGTAGAGTACATAGAAATACAGGTCAAGATTGTGTATATAAATACTAGATTATTGTATCTTTATGGAATCGAAGAATAAAAAGTGTCAATTTTTTTGGACATTTTCTTCCTCATTTCTTCCAAAGCACAATAGGCCCTTTGGTTAATTTTGGTACAGAAATGTCCTATGCGAAAAAAGTTTATCAACACAAGGTTGAAAAACAATATTTAAAGATCAGATTTTTAAAACTTATACATTAAAAATTTTAAAAGCATTTTTCAATGAATAGAAATAAATTAATAAAAACAAAATTATAAAAACAAAATATTCATAAGCTTTCAAAACAACACAAAACAAAAAGTTTTTTTTTAATTTAAAACGAAATTTTAAAATTTAGTTTGAAAAATGTTTTATGATAAGAAATTTATGGGTTTAAATTCGAATTTTTAGATTTACTTAAATTTGGGAAATATGGAAACCATATTAAAAATAAAAAATATTTATTAATTATTTTTATAAAAATATTTTGTGTATAGATATTATTAAAAGTGTACAGAAATATTCATAATTTTCTAAGTAATTATTCACGCAAAGCTAAAGGCAAAAGTTGCAAGTTTTTAAAAATATAGTCAAATATACAATAAATTGGAAATATAAAAGTTTAAAGTTTTGAAATGAGGCATGATATTGACTTGAATCTTTTTGCAAAATATCGGAAATTATATATGCTAAAGGATAAGCTTAACTCAGAATACATATTTTTTAAATTTCTTTCGCTATTTAGAAATAAACTAAACAAAATTCCCAATTTGGAGTTTTTGGAGAAAATACAAATTTTTTAATTGTAATAACATATTTGTTTATAAAGCTATCCTAATGAAATTCGCAGAAAATATGGATCTTACTAATATAAATAAAAGCGCGTTAACCAAATTTCAATCAGGGGTATATTTCTTACATTTTTAGCTATAGAATCCACATTTTTCCGAAGTCCCGTAGATTTTGATTTAAAACTTTTTACAACATATTGGGGATTCATAAAATATGTTCCGCTTGTCGATTCGTGCTTTGTGATTTGAGAAAATATGGTCTAAAATCAAAACTTTCATATAAAATGGGTCGAATTCGGGAGGGTGTGCATCACTAGCAATTGAGTTATTGGGTTTTCCTGTTATCTTATAGTCATTTCTGTGAAGTTACCTTTCAGAAAAGTGCATAATGATTATATGTTGCTAAAGAAAATTTTATTTTAGATAAAAAAGAGTGTAGATACTTTTTCGGCTAAAAAAACACAAAAAGTCATCTTTTTGCAATTTTCAAATTCAAAATCGTTTATTTTTGGACTCGGTAAAGATATCGACTTTGGATTTTTTTATTCAATAGATAATTGTGTTCTTTAACTAGTTAAGGAAAATACTAATAAAATCGGTCGGAAATACTAGGATATATATGAAAAAAACTGGACCTATGACATGCAAAATTATGGTGCTTAAAAATTCAAACGCAAATAACTCGAAAACTATAAGACATAAATAGGACATGTAAGTATGTCTTTTATAGTTTGAAATCGGACAAGAAACAAAAATTTGGCAAGTGATTAAAAATTTTTTATGTCAGAGGTACCTAACTTTGAGCCCCCTTAGCTCCGTCCCAGGGAGGATTGCTGTGCCTCCCTTCCAAGCTTAACATTTTACACTCCTCTGCTATGTCTATACCAAACTTCATGAAAATCCAACAAGCCGATCAGAAGTTACAGATTTATTTCCAAAAAATTTCGATTCTGCCCCACAGTGGATTATAGCTTTAGAAATGAATTTGACGATCATAAATTTTGTATCAAAGCTATTCATAAATTCTAATATTTTCTTAAACAATATTTTGCATAAATTTTTACAGTATAATTTGAACTGTTTTGAGTCGTAAAGTAGCCCAGGGTTGATAACAACTTTCGCGTCGTTATAATTATACCTTAAGTCGAAACAGGCAAGTTTTTGTTGTTTGGCTAAGTGTGTACCTGTCTCGTGTTATAGTTTTTGAAATAATAACAATAATAATAATGATAATAATAATAATAATAATAATAATAATAATAATAATAATAGTAATAATAATAAAATAAAAAATAAAATAAAAAAATATTTATCATACATTCGTACTCTCCTTGCCCATAGTTGTGGCGCCTTAAAGTGAATTCTAAAATCCTTCCAAAACTTGTGGTGAGTAAATAGGGTAAGTTAGAAACTTAATTTTTAATTATTGTGGTATATACTGGTATTTCAGTATCGGTACCGTTATACCGATATTATTTAAAATACTATTACCGATACCATTACCGATAACGTTACCGAAATAAAAATAAATTTAATACCGATACCGTTATCGATGCCGTTATTCGTTTCGGTTTCCAAGTTTGATTTCTAAGCTATGGACTGGAAGATTTTCATTCATTGATGGGCTTCCAAAATTATTTCAATTCCACTTCTAAAATATAAAATTTCCCTAATATGTGCATTTTTGAAAACTTTTTTGAATTTTCTTCTATAGTATATTCTTCACCAGCTGATGCAGAAAAAAACTTCTATCCATTATGTCTATTGCTCCTTTGGGATCTATTACTGTTTAGTATCATTCGGGAATTAATTTCTGTACCTTCAGTTTCAATATTATAATGAGATATAGAAAGCAATACTACCACTTGGTCCTATTTTTTAGCATTGTACACATTTATTTGTAAAGCTAAAGAATGATGATTCCGCTGATTTGCCTTATGTTAACGGTTAAAAAATTTACTAATTTTAGTCCACCACCAATGTAGAAGCTAATTATAACTCATCAAAGAGTTGTTACATGCAATGTTACGTCCACTTCTGCAAAAACAGATTACAACAAATTGCAACGATATTATTTGAATGGGTGAAAATCGCAGGTAAATACTTTACAAAAGTCAATGAATGAAAACCCCTTCTAGAATGTTTATAAATGAGGATAAAATAAAACTGTTATACTTGGAATGATAGGGAAACCAATAACAGGAGGTTTTTAAAGGCACGATTTTTAAATGAACAAATCTTAAAAGTACTTTACAATATTCTTTGAATGAAAACCCCTTTTAGATCTTATAGGTAATAAATAAAAAACGTTTATATTGCAAACTATTATATTTAAAGCTAATATTATTGATAAATAATAAGTAATATTAAAAAAACTCAAAATTCTAACCATCAGATAAATATTACTATCAAATGCCACGTGTTTTTTCTATCATAAAAACACTTAAAAACATAAAAGAGTGGCAAATTTCATATAAAATGTATGCTGGTTGTAGGAATTCGTAAAATTTTTTGGATTTAAACATAAAGGTTTCTTTATAAATTTGCATGATATATGAATTTTTTTTAATACCCTACTTTATGATAAAATATTAAAAATTACGATTTTTAGCTATTGAATAACTTTCAAGGAATAAAATTTGTACATAAATAAATTTTGTACGAAAATGTAAACTTGCCTCACTAATTTCCGAACAGCTTTGGAACTATTGAGCGGATAAAAAGATAAATTGAAGTGAAAGGTGAGTGAATTTATATAATTATGCCCATAAAACTGAAAGGAGATTCTTGTTTAGTCCGGAAAATTCCATTTAGTCCATCTATTTGTTTAAGGAGCATTTCTTTGCGGACCAGTGTATTTGATCACACAACACTGAATAAATTTGTTTAGTGTGCCGTATGAGTGATATTTGTAAATGTTAGTTAGGAATATTATGCATGCGCCATGTTTGCTCTTGTTATTTCTACTATTAAGAGGAACAAAAGCATTTTAAATTTTCCACACAAAATATAATCGTTAGGTTATATTAAAATCGAAGACTATCTCGGTCATTAAAATTCCCTTAGATTAAAAAATACCACCCATTCTATGTGCCCACAAAGGTTCTTATCAAATCCAGTAGCATGGCGACTAACCGAATCCGGAATATCCTCGTGGTCTGGCGTAGTTACAGTAACATTATTGGTCCGTCTAGTGTACGATTTTAATTACTAAAATGATTCAACTGAAAAAATATTTAAATTTACACCTCTCACCAAAATGATTAATCAATTACTAATAAATGTAAAAATTAAAAAATTCAAAATTTTTTCCAATTAAACATTTCAAATTTTATGAAAAAAATAATTTGAAAAAATCCAAACTTTAAATGAATAAAAAATTTAAGTAAAATAAATTTTATATTTTAATTATATGAATCAAATAGTTGATTAAATGAATCAAACAGTTAATTAAAAAAATTGTTTTTCTTTTTTATTTTTAAATTTTCCTTTACATTAATTCTATTTGTTTTTTTCGTGTATATTTTTTTAATTTTTCTAAAAATCGTTTTGAGTTTGCTTTGACTTGAATTTCGTTTGTGTTAGTCTAAGCACCTCTTAATTTTATTCATCCATATTACATCCTCATGGAAAAACTAAGATTTATCTTGCGAGGTCTGGTAGAAGCAGAAAAGTGAAGACGGTAGGCCACAGTAATAACGACTAGAGATTTATTTATTTTTTTTTTTTGCATAAAATAAAATGATTAGCCTGTTGTTTCGAATATAATAACATGGAAAAATATACCTACAGAAATTAATATTTAGAGGCCGCAAAATTTCAAAATAAAATTGAAATTCTTCGAGTCCAAATTGATTATATTTTAATTATTTTATTTTTCTTTTTGCTGAGAATACCTAAAAAAATGAAACACTACGAAATGAATATTACATAAATTGACCAATAAAACTTATGTGAGATGCTGAGATAAACGATGGATCTTTACTCCACGCAAGATCCGTTTTGTCCATCAAAAAGTCAAGCAAATTTAAGAGTCCAACAAATTTAACCAAATGTAAAAATTGATAAATAGTAAGTAAAAGTTTTTAGTTTTTATTTTACATTATTTAAATATACGACGAATTTTTTTAACTAGTTATTAAATTTATTAAATAAATTAATACATGACTTAAAATTTATTAGAAAAAACGCGTTAATTGAAAAAATGTGGATAACAATTTTTTCTGTGTTATCCTAGAGGATTACATCATCCTGGACCTAGGACATAAATATTCAATCTCTCGTAAATATTCATTACTCAATTCTCAAAACTAATAACAATCGACTGTTATTCTCATATACATATCGTCACCTAAAGTGCAAAAGTCTGTAACCTCTGCAAAATCAGTTTCTGGGTTTTACTGCATTACAATGTACTAACGCAAACTATATCTATATAAACAAATTCACATCTTCAAAATTGACCTCAATATTAACAAAAGGCAAAAGGCCGTAATACCAACATCACAAACGAATTGATTTTTTTTAATCGAATAATTAGTAATTAAAAATTCTTCTAAGGTAACAGAATTTAATTCTTTTAAATTCACTTTAATACAAAATATTTTTCTAGCTGATAATAATTATGTTTTGACGTTTTATAAAAAAAGTAATAAATAAAAAAAATATTATAAAATATTTTAAAAACTATAAAAACTAATTGTTTTCAGGTAAGAACATGAAATACATAAAAATGCAGCTATTAATTAATGGTCCAATGTAATCCAACTGCAAAAAGCTACGCGATTAAGATCAATGTTATTATTTTTTTTTTAAAGTTCAGTTTTTTTTTTGCAAAATAATATTCATTTATTTCGTCAATATATTATACTAAACGGCCGGCAGAAATGCGAAGCGATTAAAAATTTTCGGCGGCGGCGCCTTAACAGCTCTGCGCGGAGTTTTTGTATAAAAAAAATTTCAGCTGAGCCGCTTATAAATAACAAAATTTAGTGCATATTATATTTTATTAAAATATTAAATTAAGGCTACAAATTAAATAACTAAAAATAAAATAAATATTATTTATATGATAAACTTAAAATTTAAAAAAAATTCATCAGATCTGACCATAATCTGACCAGACCACAATAGAGCGCAAATATATTATGAACTTTATTTTAAAATTCATTTAGATAGAAAAATTATGTATTTAACTATTGTTTTTTAATATATTTTTTCTTTAGTTTTAACATTTTTGATTTTAAAAACGATTTTCTAAAACTCTATTGTTTCTGAAGGTCGGGCTCAGCTAAGTGGTTTTTGTCGTGAACAAATAACTGCCTTTTAACAGTAAAGGGACTAGGACGACTTTTCTTAGCTGAAATATATGATCTCACAGAAATAATTATTAAAGAACATTTGAAAAAATCAACTTGGTCTAAACACTTGCACAGAAATCCGTTAAAACAAAAACTGCAATTTAATGTAGAAAAAATAATTGGTACCGTGTTAACTCTGGCATGAAAAAAGTAAATAAAAAATTGACTGATTCTTGAAAGTTGATTTAAAATAGACCCGCCGATCAGCCGAATAACTCAACGGCAGCGTGACTTGTTAAATAAAATCGGTTTAGCGACTAGTAGTATATATAGATATATATAGATATTTTCTTATGTGCATTATTGTTTTATTGATTATAGAAATAAAGATATGAATTATGTTTATAAAATTTTGTTATTTATTAAAAAATTCTAGTCTTAAACTAAATTTTTTGGTATTGTTCCAATTGTGTGAAATCAATCACAACCATTTTTTTGAGATCATATGTATAACTGACCTAATTCCATTACTAAAAATTCGATTGCCCCAACGAAACTGGATTTTCTGTGTAGCAAAATTAAGAGTCTTAATTTCTAAACTTAGTTTTCAAAAGTTTATCCCCAAAAAATATATTTAACAATACTTATGTGGTAAATGTCTGATAATTTGTTTTCCATCATCTTTCAAATATGTAAAGGATATTAATAATTTCGATCACTGTGAAATAAATGAGTAAATTAATTTTTTGAAACAATTAATGTTAGAATTATTCCTTTAAAAAAATATAACAAAGTTCAATAAATTTTAAAAGTTGTTGGCCTAAAACAGTGCAATATGTCAGAAAAGTGTATTTTACGTTGTATTTCTTTTTATTCAATTACTATTAGCTGCTGCAATTATAATTGGTTTTGTTAAAACTGAATTTGCATTTGTAAATCTTAGTTAATTTTTTAGTATTTCTTTAAAAAACCAAATAAAATTTTAATAAAGTGATTTTTAGCGATTTCTCATAAACAATTTCGCGACAGAGGCTTAAAAAATCTAACAATACTGGTATCTTATTTCTTACTATTTTCTCTAAATTTTTTATATTATTTCTTATTAAAGGTACATAGAGTATAACTTACATCATGAATTTTAATGCTCAATATTTTAATGCAATGAACTATGAACTCGAGAATGACACTTGATTCTCTTTGTTTAAGTATTTTGCACGCACTAACTGGAAAACACGTTTCTTTTTTGTATAAGTAATAAATCCTTGAGAAATTGAAAAGAATAGATAATTTCTCGATGAATATATTTTCGCAATTCAATTTTAATTAAAAATTTAATTTTGCGATATCGTTAACTTTAAAAGTCCCGAATATTATGCGAATGTCTACTACCGAGAAATTATTGAAAATTTTTTATATAATTTCCGATAATAACTCGAACATTCTGTTTCAAGAATTCATCATTTTTAGCGAACATTCGCTATTAATGAAATTCAGGTCAGGCGGGAATAGTTACTTACACACACAAAAATTTTGTAACCGTAGACATTTACTAATTTTAAAGGGTTTCCCCAACATTATTAATTTAGAACCTTTGCAAAAAACGGCCTCCAATATATTACAATTTCTCCAGAATCATATATACAAAAACGGAGGAAAGAATGATAATTATATTTTACTCAAAAAATTTTAATTTCAGCCTAAAATATAGCCTTCTACTACAATATATTTCTCTTAACCCCTAATGGGTTAAATTTAATTTTCTTTATTTTTATTAACCTTATTCTTTAAATCACCCATAAAAATTGGTCGTTAATAAAATGATATAAATATCATTTTTGATTTATACTCATTTTGAATAAAAGTTTAGCAAAGCATTAAATCAAAGCATGTTTAAAAGCTGTTAATTCTTTTCTCCATATTTAATAGCGTTTAAATATTGATACTATATTTGTAGCTGAGTTTCTTTGCAGTTATAATATTTTATTGGCAGATAAAAATCCCAAGGCTAAAAGACGTAAAATTATGGTAAATATAAATATTAAAAAATAATATTACTTATATATATCCTTAAACATTCTTGTTTCAACGTACAAATATTTCAACTTATAAACGAAGGTAGTACTAAAAGAAAAATTAAAGATATTCTATTTGCAGCCCTTAAACAAATTTCTATATAAAAATATTTTAGACATAAAATCTTAACAAATATTTGAGAAATTAATTTAGTTTTCATTTAGATATTACAGAAATGTAGATAGACATATTCAATATATCATTCAATTACTTAAAAACTACTTTTCTAACCATCTTCTTGTACCTATACCAGTGTTTCCAGAACTTCTTCAGAAAAAAAGCTAAACCACTGTTAAAAAAGTGCATTTTTTTAACAAGAAATGTCAAATTTGAAATTATATTATTAAAATTAAAATGTTTTTAATTTATATATGCACTCAATCCTTTAAATTTGCTTATGTCATTTTTATGCATAACGCCTAAACATAACATACCTTTAATAGTACAAATCAATTCAGAATCATTTTCGGTCTTCGTTAATTCATTCATGTGTAACTAGTTATAAAACTTAAAGTTGTAATTTAGAGACAACCTGATGCAGTTTAGCCTAAAATTATTTTTGGAACACAGCTCAATTATTTTACAGGAAATTATGTCTTATTAAATATTTTGTAAAAAGTGTTTTTATTATTCAACAATTTATAATATATTATTTTGTTATAATAAAATCAAAAAACTAAAATCATATTTCCGGGAAGAAATATATATAAATATTTAGTACTTTTTTTCAGTACAATTGAGAGTTTAAAAATGCAAATATGAAGCAAATCTATGTAAATCTGGAAACATAACAAGCCCGTTCCGGTAATTTAAATAAAAAATTTGTATAAAAATGCACATGCGGTTTAAAAATTAATTTTATTTTAAATTCTCTCCGACTTTTTGTTGTTTTCATTTCCTCATAAAAAAAATTAAATTTTTAAAAATTTATATGAACTTCGTGAACAAAATTTAAAAAAGTTTGAAGTTCAAAACTAAATGAAAAGAAAATATATAAAATTGTTCCTTATTTTCCGTTGCCGCCTAAGTTTTTGTAAAGGAATATGGACTTATTGAGTTTATACATTAATTTTCTAAACATTTTTTAAGATAAAAATTATTACTATTAAAAACTTTTTAGTTTGACAAAATTACATGGAGATTGTCACAATTTTTTTTTAATAAAATTTTTAAATTTATTATTTTATCCAACTTTAAACAGTTTATAGATTTATAGTCGAAAATTAAATTTTTCTCCAAAAATTTCTGAAATTCGATTATTGCTAAATGTAGAGTTACACATATTTTAAAATGTCTCAAAAATTGTTTTAATTCAAACTTTTTCAAAATTTTTTAAACATACAAGATAATGTAGTACTCTGTAAGTACTTATTTTGTTTTTTTTTTTTTTTTTTTTTTCTCTTAGTAAAACTCAGAAAATATTCGAAATAGTTTTATATTTATTTGGTGGAAAAGAAACTTACTCATTACATAAATACAAAATTTTAAATAATCCAAAATTTCAAAATTCGTTGTAGTTTAGTTTTTCCAGCGGTACAATTTTTTCTTTTTTTTAAATTCATAAAATTCAAGTTGCTTATTTTTTTTTTTTTTTGTATAGTCAGTACGAAACCAATTTTTTAAGGCCGAAACCTAACGTAATATTAGACCAAAAAGCGGAATGTTCGACCGAATATGAAGTTAGAGGAAACTATTTAATATTTACTGATATTTGATTGTTTTTGTATAAACTTAAAATAAAAATTTATATAATAACAATTAAGTAAGATATTCTTGGAGTATAACATGCATTTGAAATTTAGTCCAAATCTTTTAAAATACAACCAAATTAGATTGTTAGGCATTTCTTATATTTTTTATTATTTATTAAAAGAAACTATCGGCTTCAATGTTTATAAGTCGGGGTTCACGCAGCAATTTTTCTTGTCGCTAGAGAAAAGAATACTAAACTTTTACATTCTATTTACCTCTCTCGTATATTGAGTCGAAATTGCGGCAAGAAAAATTGCTTTCGACTGTTTCGTCAAAAAAAAAAAATGTAAAAAATAATGAATAATGCTAAAAGTACATATTTAATGCCAAAAAAAAAAAAATCTATTCTATTTGCAAAACTGGACAAAGAGTGCTAAATAGCATCCACCATTACTTTTTCACAAAAAAATGCAATAGCCGAGAAATAAGTACTAGAATTTCACTTTAAATGCTGTTATGGCAACGCTAACCTAAACAGTAAAAAATTATATTGTATCAAGTACATAAATACTTTGTTTTTGTTTACTTCATTTTCTTTAGCTTCTACTCATTTTATGCAGTCTCTTCTTAACCCACTCTCTTGGACACACACAATCATATAAACAATAGAAGCAGTAGGAACACAGGTCAACAAAATCCCAAAGAAAATATATATATATAGCTAATAACTCTAATTCTTATTGTATCTCTGCATTTACTTTTTACCCCACAGTTTTCCATGGTTTTATGAGGACTTCTAGGAGCTACGTATGGCAAGCTATAGACTGGACTTGTACCACGTTTTTGCAGCATCATTTCTTGTCTATAAAACATGGATGAATTATTTGCTCTACCTGCTACCCCCGCCACGGCGGCTTGTCTTCTTGGAAAAATCTCTTCCTTGATAATAGCTCATACGTAGTAGAGTAAAAAGCCTGTCATTCTACGCTCTAAGACTAGTCTTTCGGTCTAAGATTTATATCAGATTGGCAGGTGTATATAGGTTTACCATTGCTTGGACTTGTCTGGGGTCTATGCTGGTGGAAAAGGACCTTCGAGACCTGACCAGAGACCTATCACAAGCTGGTATCACGGGAGGCACTGTAACGTGTTGTCGTACTGGACTGGCTGTTGGAGAGGACCTTCGGGGAGTTTCGTAGTGGCTGTAGTTTAAACCTAAATCGCAGGAATTATTCTCCCAATTTGGTGGTGGTTAGATAGATCCAACTCCTAGGCAAGGGGGAGTGCACTTATCCGGACAATGAGACACTCTACCTGCCAACTATGTGTTCCTAACAGGCACATGGGGGCGTAGGTAGGCGCAGTATACCTCACCCGGTGCTAAGACCACCGTATAGTAGGGCCGACAAGGCAGGTACCCACATAAATCTTGAGCACATCTACCTGTTACACAGAAAATTATATAACCCAAAAACTCCTGAGGGAAGGATATTTTCTTGGTCGTCAATGGGTTAAAAATGTGACGTGATGGAGAAAAACCGCAAATTTGCTGGTAATTTGAATGAACAATATCTGCAACATATTTTTCAGGATACTTTTTTAGTGTTGACCTGTGTAAATATACGTTTCATACAAAGTGCGATTAAATATAATGGTATTGTAGTAAAGTACATATATGTGAAAATATGAAAATTATTATAAATGTGTTTAAATGAGTATGTGCCATTATTCTTTTGTGTAAACAATGGGTCTCTTGTGTATTGTTAACAATTTTTATATTCTCGGCTCTGAATTTTTATGCTCCTTAAACTCGTTACACCCACTTTTACTGTTATTATTGCATATTTTTCATTTCTTTTATTATTTTATTTATTCTTTTGATTCTGTTGTTTTGCTTGACTATGTGGTATTGTTGTTCATATTTCTTATTTAAAAGAATTTTTAAAAGTGTTACTTTATTTGGTATTTAAGCCGATAATATTTTTTTGTTGGTTAGTCCTTTGTTATTTATGAAAAGAAAAATTTATTAAGATATAATATGAAAAAGATTTTTTTTGAGGTATACTATGTCTGCCTATGGAATTACATATGTCTTGAACTTACGCACTTATGAAATTAAAAACAAAAAAAAAAGGTTATATGTCATAAATTCTGGTTTTTTACTTTGCATCCCCCGATTTTCTTAAAATTAAGTAGACATTTCTGCCTGCTAATAGAATGGATATATGCATTTTTATTTTTTTTTTTTTAATTTCGATTTTTGTTTATTGAAAATGGTCAAAAGTATATGAAGTATAACGTAAGGTCTACACAAGAGATTTTTCTGTTATGACAAATGTCAAATTCTTATCATACTGAGAATTTATCACGTGTAGACCAAATTTATTTATATTATATAATTGTTAGAGCTCAAGAGAAGATATATTTATTTCGCTATCAAACATAATATCTTTGTTTTTTGTTTATGTTTATTATTTATTTATTTTTTTATTTATTTTATTTTATTTTTTTAAGAAAAAGCGCAATTCTTATTGGAATTCTCAATTAATTAATTATTTGGTACAAAAAAAAAAAAAAAAAAATAAATAAATAAAACATTAAATTCTGACAACATATCTCGACGAAAAACGTAAAATAATAATTTATTATAACAAAATTTTATCTACGTGTTCCCATATATGCTGATGTAAACAAGGCAATTGGAGTATCTTTGCCGACGTATTGTTACTAATATGATAGAAAAATCTCTCGTGTAGACCCTACTTAAAGGTTTTAATATTCATAACTGTTTAAGTTGCAATCCGATTTCGATGATTAAAAATAATATTATTTAAAAAAGTGTATTTATAATGCAACTGCATTTTTCAGAAAATTTTTACTATTTTTTTTTTAATTTTTGTCAAAAAAGTATCACTTTTTCCATACAAAATATTATTATTATTATTTTTTAATATTTAAATCCAAGATGTTTAGCTTATATAAAAGGTTTTTCATAAAATTTTTTTAAAATAGCAATTTATGTATGTGTATTAAACCTTTATTTTGGAAGGACGTTTATGTAGTGAATTATCACAAATTATCAGCCGAGTTGTCTGAAATAATGAGCTATGTACACATTATATATACCAATGTATAAGTATATATATCCATTTTTAATATTGTGTTTATATTTGTACTTAAAAAATGGAAAAATTAAGCCCTAAGTCTATCAAAATTATTTCTATTCCACAAAATGACAAAAAGACGATTTTATTGATATAAAAAACATTAGTCAAAAATACTAATTCTGTTAGATGCATAATTTCTTGCTCAAAAAATTTTAAAAAATTTTTTTTTAAATTTTTCAAATTTGATAATTTATATAACTACTCATATACATTTTCGTTTCGGCAAACATTTCCTTCATTTTTTTGATATAAACCAAAAATAACCTATAAAAGTTTTGTATTTTAATAAATAAAATAAAAAGTGGAAGTAGGAGAAAAAATACATTTTCATTGGAAATGTATTCTTCTAAAAAAAATATTTTTTTTTATTATGATATTTAAAGATCAGTGAAATTGAACTTCAGCTTAAAAAGATATAGATAATTAAGAATATGACTGTGAAATGTTTTAATTTTTTTCAGATTTAGAATGTTTAATAAATCTGTGAATTTTCCGTCATTTGAAAAAATTAAAATAGTTATGTTTTGTTGATGGTACAAAGTATGTATATGCCAAATATAAACCATATTGGAAGATCGGAATACATATACATATTTATTTCATACTTGGCATACACATACTTTGTACCCTAAATAAAACATAACTAATTTTTTCAAATGTCAGAAAATTCACAGATTTATTAAACATTCTAATTCTATTCATTGGTCTTTAAATATCATAATAAAAGAAAAAATTACACTACATTTCCAACGCAAATGCATTTATATATATATATATATATATATATATATATATATATATATATATATATATATATATATATATGTAGTATTATAAGGGGTATTTTGATGAATACCCTGTCTCAGTAAGATCTTTCCGGACGAGCCCCCAATTGTAGTATTATAAGGGATATTTTGATGAATACCCTGTCTCAGTGAGATTTTCCAAGACGAGCGCCCAATTGTAGTTTATAGTATTTTTGATAACACTTTAGTTACTTCTAATTTTTGTTGCTTTGATCTTCAATTTAAAACACAGCTGCGCTCTCAATTCATTATAATATTTATTTATATATTAAGAAACTATTTACACTATTTACACATTTAATAACTTAAACTTAACACTTTCAAAATAAGGAGTTAAACCAAACTGTAAGACACTTGATGATCCTTTGTCACTTGATCTCTTTGACAATTGATGTTCGACAATTGATTCATTATCTGTTCGTAAAGTCGGTCTTTTATATCCCTGTCCCGATGCAATTAATTCAAAAATATGCTATATTTTCTCTCATTAAATAAATGTTTAGGACAATTTAAGTAAAACTTTAGTCGGCAATGGTAGTATGATATATAATAATTCTTATTTAATAAAAAATATTAAAATAATGGCTTAGTGTCACACTTTTCAACCATCCTAAGGAACAAGGCGGCCGAAGTTGCTTTGGAATCATGAAGATAATTTTGCGGAACGCTAGTGATATTGACGTCTTTTTGGTCAGAGTCCTGCCCAAAAAAATTAGCAACAAACTCGGGGTGTTAATGAATGTTTTCTTTTATCCAAAAGAGCAAAAGGCCTTACTGGAAATGGATTTTCCCTGTCATAACTGTAGACACGTAGTTAGATCAAATTAAAACTGTAACAGATCTTCTATTTCACTAAGGCTTGCCAAAGATTTCTTTTTCAGACCACTTCATGTCTAGTATCTTGTTCGTTCTTCTGATAGGTCTTCCAATAGAGCGACCACTTTTTTCAGAAATAGTTTTAATCGTTCATTTGAAGAATTCATACCATCTAGCGTATTAGAAAATCCCATTTGATTGGCATGATGTGCATATAGGATGTTTTGTTGCCCCGGTAAATCGCCAGGGGAAGTGTAGTTTAGGATCTCATGATTTGCAGTTGCATTACCCACATTAGTAAATGGATTTAGTGCAGATTGAGATTTTGTCAAGCTAAAAGCTCAAAAAACAATGATTTTTTCCAATTTTTTGTGAGCGCAGACAATGCAGCTTACGTGGAGCTTAGGTTGAAATTCAATGGAAAAGCTTTATTTTCACGATCGGGTCTGAGGGTTTGATTTCCTGCTTACTTCCTTCTGCAGTTGATTGAATGCTTGTAGGTCAGCCTTTACCATACTACGAACAGAGTCTATATAGTTTATGGGGTGCCCGAATAATTTTGTCAACTAGAAAACGAATGCTTTTACCAGCAATTTGATGGTTGAAATTTATTTGACCTATTGTTGAAGACTTTATATGATATCAGTAAGTACTTTTTTTATAAAAATTTTTCACTGTAAACTAAGCCTTAATTTTATAAAGTATCACATGACACCAATGTTGCCATGAGGTGGGAATAAAGAGGCTAAATTGAACCTTAAAAAAGGTCGGAAAAGGCTAAATTCCGCATAAAATAAGGTTACAAAAAGCTAATGTTTTTATACCCTACATCACCACAGGTGGTTACATCATTGTGTATAATTACTTTGCCACAATGACGAAGTCTATTGAAATTTATGATCGGTCCATTATTTCACTTAGCCTTCATAAAAATGTCCTCCTGTAATAGAGGTTCAACGATCACAAATACTTTAAATACATCATATCATTTTCTGTGCCAAATTTCCCTTTAACGTGCATAAATCCCATACAAATGTACTCGTAATTATCAAGTTAATATTTTACATAAATAAGTTTTGTGTAAGCAGAAATTACTCGTACGGTGCAAAGTTTACTTTTGGGAATAACGCCAAAGTACATAAATTCATTAAAATGCTAGCATCAACGTAATATTATGTATTCGTGTATTTTATATATATGGCTCTAGACCTATAGTAGCTAATAAATTCACTTAAATTTGCCAGATTTCTGGTACAAATATTTTTATTAGTATTTAATTTAGTATCAAATTTAAAAGTAATATCGTTTTAACCTTTATGTTAACAACCAAAAAACTATACTCATACATACCTGCATATGTCAAACTGGGAAGGCTCTTATCAGGCCACTATCAAAAACTTCGAACAGTTATTTTTTCACCTAAAACGATCTTTGTAAAGCTATATTTTAGAAAAGTATAAAATTATATGCCCTTAAGGAATTTCTTGCATTTAAAAGAGAATGAGTGGTGGCGATATGGCAACTTGGAGTTGAAATATACTATTGAAAAATTAAATAGCTACCGGGGTCTGCAGCATGTAAATGTAATGGATACTTTTCCAAAAACACCTAGAAATTTTGCTATTAAAGATTTTTAAAATTTTTTTCTTCGAAATAAACAATACTATAGAAGAATACATGAATTTTAAAGTTCACAGAAAATTATATGACTAGATTTTTTTAATAATTCATTATTTAACTTTAAATATAATATTATAATTTTTTTTTTATTTTAATATATTATTTTATTGATTTTAAATTCATTCCAAACTAATAACAAAATAATAACAAATTATTGTTTTTTTGACAATTAAAATATAAAAATAAATAAAATTATAAAAATTTTGACACAAAAAAAAATATAAAATCCATCATTTGCATTAAACTATTAAATTAAACTATTAAACTATGTAGTTTCAATACATACTATAATTTGTGTATTGCCGTTAAACTATGTTTCATCTAACAAGTCTTCATTAATTAGTGTTATATAAAAGTTTCGCTTCTCTACACCAAATTTTCATACATACATATTTACATGCTAAAATACAATATTTGCATTCAATCCGAATTATTGTATATATGTTCAATAAAATATTTACTAATTTGAATATTTGATTCCACTAATTCAGTGATAGGTCCGGTTTCAGTAAAAAATATAATTAGTTTTATGAATTTAGTAATAGAATACGAAATTTATTTTTTTCTGTGTTAATAGGACAACACAACTCAAAAACGAAAAACATACCCAGGTATGATGGATGAAAATGTAAGGAGGAGTACCGTTAAAAAAATATATCTTTGGTTGTATATTTTTTTTTTATTTTCTTTCTTCGAAATATTATAGAAAATAATATTATTATAATTGAATTTTCAAGTTAATATGATACTTACAACTCAAAATATTATGTTTCAAAAATGAAAAACAAATCCGGGGATGCGGTTGTAAATATAGGTTAATATAACGAAATGTTTTAACATAAAGCATTTTTAAATACTCCTGTAATTAGAGATTGACAAAGTCTCAAGGCCTGCAACAGGTGCTTGCAAAATTGTTATATTTAAATCAGACAATAGTTTCCAGACATGAAAAAGCACTTGTTTCATCCAAAAGCAAGAAAATTAAGTGCCACGCTAGCAGATGCCAAGAGACATCGTAAAGAGACTTAGCATGTTTTTGCTACGGGTGATGAAAAGTGGAATTATATATACATATATAGATATATATATATATATTCGAAACATTATATTTAAAAATAATAGTTTTAATTTACAAATCGTTGTTTCATTTCACAGCAAAATTTAGCTAATATATTCAAGCAAAGAAATAGTAAAAATAAATTTCGAAAAACTTTTTTTAAATTATATGAGATGTATTGTTATCTTTCTGAAAATGCATATTTTTACATAATTTGAGAAACGTTTTATTTTTATTTTCTTTTTTTTTTTTTTTCTTTTCTATGGGACAAAGCACTGTGCGCTGATTGCCGCTTCACGGAGCGCTTAAAAGGTTACTAAAGAACTAGTGGATTATAATTTTCAACATCTTATAAGGTCTTGGGCGGTAAGACGACTTTTGTTGGCACCCTATGCTCCAGACGGAGTTATAAGGTTTTGTAAGAGAAAAAGGGGGGCTAAATTGAATTTTAAAAAGGATGAAGAAAGGCATTTAGCCACAAAACATAAGAAAGGTTTGTTTTTTTTTAATTTATAAACTCTTTTTTCGTTTTCATTATTCTTTGATATCTTTCTAAAGAAAATGTAAATTTATGAATAACACCCAGCAAAAAAATAGTCCAAAAAAATTTGGGCTATAATTCATATGAAAAATTATCCAATGTTTTGAAGTGATTTTTCATAACGAATTATAGTTTGATTAAGCGTTTCCAAATTTCTGGTTGATTTTTCGCATTAATAAGATTTTTTAAATTTACTTTAACAAATGATTTATGGTTGGTGAAGTATATTGAAAAGTAATGAGTTAAGGCATTTTTAATTTAAAGAATGAAGCATCGCAGGCAAAATTTTTACTAAACATAAATAATCTCGATTTTTTTCGGAAATAAAAACACAAAACACTTTAACCTTTTTAAGTCCATTTTAAAAATTAAAAAGTCTAGAAGGAAAGCTAGAAGATAAAATGAAAATTTTTAAGCTAAAACAGTTTAACCTTAAAAAGGCTAAACTGGCAACACTGGTAGATATATATAACATCAAAATGTAAAAATCAAATAAAATAGATTTCTTTAAAAGTCCTTATTGAACACAGAAAAAAGTTTATACATAAATATAAAATTTACTTTCACTGATTTCAGTTCATAATATTTAAGCATAATTTCTTAAACATTAAAACTTTTTTTATATTTTTTTAAATGAATCAAAAGTCAAGAACACTGAAAAAATTGTTTAAATTTTCATTTATATTTTTAATTTGTAAAAAAAATTGAAATTTTCGTTGAAAAATTTTAAATTTTCAATGATTTAATGAATTTAGGAACAGAACAGAAGCGCTTTTTATCAAAATGATGTGCTGCAGAATGCAAGCAAAATTATGAAAATTCCTATATTTTTTTAACAGGCTCTCCTTGGAATTTTTCACTTAAAAGTCATTTCTTGTTAATATTTGCATGTATAACTATTTTCATTTACCATTTGCAATCCAATCTAATAAAACTAAATTAAAGATTTAGACAAATTTTTGCACAATTCCTAACATTTTCATTACGAAAAATTTAATAATATCCATGAACAAAATTTTATATTTTATGAAAAAAGTTTGGGGGAAAAAGTCAAATTTAAATTTATGAATTTTTCTTCTCTGTGTATCTAAATTTTTACCTTTAAAAATATTTCACTAAAGCTTTTATATTTATGATAACAGCTTTAATTTTACACAACTTAAAATTCAATCAAATATATTTTTTTTCTTTAAACCCTACTGCAAAACCAAGTCACTTTACATCTCAAATATAACACAGGTACTGTGTTTTATAAGTACGCATCACACACTTACAGCACACAGTGGTCCCAAAAAAATTGTTTTGGAAATAATTCTGTAAATTATGAACCGTTGGAGCTGAGGTACTTTCGAGTTAACTTGGAAGCAGTAAGGGCCCCTAGCGGGTCAGAGGGGTAGATGGTAGACCTCCAAATTACGTCACTTTAGATATGAAGTTTTTTTTTAAATTCGCCAAAAATTTATTTATGACATGAATACAAAAATCTCCAAATATATATAGCACTTTAAAAATCTCTACATAAAATATGCTTACATATGTAGGTTGTCTCTTTTTGTTTAAGCGATATTTCGGTCGAAGCTAATTTTATATCCATTTTTGGAATCGTTTTTTTAGTTTTTAAACTTGAGTGCCTTAATATGGACCCTAATTTTTTTTAAACACTCACTAGATATTTCATAAAATTCCAAAACAATATTGCTGTAAGAATAATATAAATATATCTATCGTATAAAAAGTTATATCAATCTGAAATTGAAACTTTAAAAAAAATCTTTTGGGGTTATTTTCCAAAAAGCTGGTAATATTCCTTCAGTTCTAAAATATTTCTTTTTGTCCCGAACTATTTAATTTTTGTAATGGTTTCAAAATAAGTCTTAACATGAAAGCCTATAAGAAAAATTTGGAGGCGCTTTGGGCAATGGTTTCCCCCAAGCCCTATCGAAACTTTGTTAATTTTGAAAACGTTTTTTATTTTTTATTTTTTATTTATTTTTTTTTTTTTGTAAAATTCTCAAATGTAAAATCCATTATCAATAAAAAAATTATATTGACTATATATGTTGGTTAAACACACAAAAAATATTTTCTGAGCCACGCCTTTGACAACGACTGGATAATAATTTTAATGAAAAATATTCAATTTTGGAAACAAGTTTCCCCAGGCTGCAATTTCGGATATTTTGGTAAGAAAAAGTGGGAGTATTTCTAATTCCCTGATTTTAGAACTATATCTCTATTACGCGAAAATTTCATTGGGATACCTCTACTAGCTTAAATTCTATTTAGGTCCAAACATTAACATTATTTCTCAAAAATGTTTTTAAAATCTGAATGAAAAATTTTTCGAGACATGGTCCAAAGCTGTAGTTCTCCACAATTTTACGGGTTTAGCTTACATCTGAACGAAAAAATAAGAATAAATCTTGCACGTTTTGACAATTTTTCATATTTTTGTATGAAAAATTCAAACATGTAACAAGTGCAAGAGTAAATTAAAGGTATCAGGAGAAGTAAATGTTGCATTGCTGCTCGTGCTATGTTTATATTTAATAATTGTAATTAGGTAATTACCTAAGAAGACGAAGTTTTTGTTAGTTTTAAACAAAAGTATAAACATTTCATGAAAGTGTTTGATATCGTAGGAAACATTAGAACATGGAGAATATTTATTAGCGACAATAAATTAAATGCGGTAAAAATTCTTCAGACCGTAAGCCGCTAAACTTAAAATTTTGATTTTAAGCATATTTTTGATAAATAATCTTAATATTTCGACATAAATAAAATTTACACAAGTAGAGAAATTCCAATGATATTTTGGTACAATATAGATAAACTTGTTTTAAGATTAGTGAAATAAAAAAAAAATATTCCTGATTTTTCGTATCGAAATACCCAAAATCCCAGTTCGGGAAAACTTTATCCTAAAATTGACTTTTTTCATTAAAATTCAGCCGTTGTAAAAGGCATGGCTCATTTTTTGTGTGTTTAACCAATATATGGTGGTATATAGCCAATATACCTTTTCGTTGATCTCGGCTTCGACATTGAAAAATTTTAGAAAAAGAAATAATAATAATAAAATAAAAACTTTTTTTTAAGTTGACAAAGTTTGGATAGTTATTGGGTTAATTGGGGTGATAGTTGCCTAAAGCGCTTTAAACAGATTTACGTTAAGATTTCTTTTGAAACCATTACAAAAATTTAATAGTCTGGAACAAAAAAAAAAAAAATAATATTTTGGAAGAGAAATAATATTACCACCTTTTTACAAAATAACCCCAAAAATGTGATGTTTTTTAAATTCCCAATTCATATTAATATAACTTTTTATCGCACGGTCTTGCAGTAGTATTATTAAGAATTTTGTAAGAATCTAGTGTATATTTTCAAAAAATTTTAGGGCCCAAATATAAAACTTAGAAAAACGAGACCAAAAATGAGGATAAAATTTACTTCGATCTAAATATCTCTTAAACTAAAAGAGATAACCTACAGATGTAAGTATATTTTTTATAGAGATTAACAGAGACTACTTACATGTACAATTTTTTTTCATTCAAGTCATGAATGAATTTTTTGCGAATTTTTAAAAAGTAACATACTTCAGGTGATAAAATTTAGAGCTCTACCCTCTATCCCCATGATCCTCTATGTTCCTGGCCTCTTCTAAATCAATTTGAAATTTTATTTAGATATCATCAATATAGATATCAAGTTACAGAATTATTTAAAAAAAGTTTTGGCACCACTGTGCAATTTGTAAGCTTCAATTGTTTTTATTTATTTTTTTTTTAAGTGTGTGCAAATATCATATAATCTTTATAGAATTCAATCAAAATAAAACGCAATTGTTGGATATATAAAAAAATTTTAAAGAAATGTTTAAAAATATAAATAAAAATCATTTCGGAAGGGTCTTTTGGTAAGAAAGTTCTCCCTTGCGTACAATTTGTATTAAATTAGAGATGAACAGTAGCAGTGGAATAATGGTATGAACATTTTACACCT